>CM023450.1:191637681-191800184 GCA_013339765.2 Haemaphysalis longicornis | reverse complement strand
AGGTTATTGAGCATTCAGTTTTCTGAATATTAATTTTCAGGCCCACGGTTCTACTCTGTTGTCCAGTGCGGTTAGCATGCTTTATAATTCGTCCCCCGATTCCGATTTACTTAGCAAGGCAACGTCATCAGCAAATCTGAGGTTACTGAGGTATTCTCCATTAACCCTTACTCCCACCTGTTCCCAATCTAATGTTCTGAATATCTCTTGTAAACATGCTGTAATAACATTGGAGAGATTGTGCTCCTTGTCTGACGCCTTTCCTTATAAGTATTTTAGTGCTCTCCTTATGGAGGATGATGGCTGTGGACCCATTGTAGATATCCTCTGGTATTCTTACGTAATTCTCGTCCTGATTCCGCAATGCCTGAATGACTGCCGATGACAGAGTTAAATGCTTTTTCATAATCTATCAAGGATATATATAAGGGCTGAGTATATTCCTCAGATTTCGTTATCACCTGATTGATTGTATGAACATGGTCCATTGATGAATACGCTTTACGAAACCCCGCTTGTTCATTATGTTGACTGAAATCTAAGGTTGGCAGAAATTCTGTTAGCGATTGCCTTGGTAAGTACCTTGTAGACACTGACAGTAAGTTTATCGACTTGTAATTTCTGAAGTCCGTCATGTCATCCTTCTCAAGGATCAGGATGATGTTCGCGTTGTTCCAAGATTCCGGTACACTCGTGGTCATTAAGCATTGCGTATAGAGGTTTGCCAGTTTTTCTAGAGCAATTTGCCCGCCATCCTTCAAGAGGTCTGCTGTTATCTGAACCTCACCAGTTGCTTTGCCCCCCTGCATTTCTTTCAAAGCCTTACTTCTTCTGTCGTTACTGGTGGGATGTCTATCTCCTCTGAACTACTTTTCTCTTAAGATGTCGTGGCTACCGAACAGATCTCTATAGAACTGTTCGGCTACTATAACTATTTTATCCCTTTTGTGATGACATTGCATTGCTTGTCATTAAAGAGGTCGTGGAGAAATTTTCAAACAAACTGTGTTGTGTGGGTACTGTTATAAGTACCCACACAACACAGTTTGTTTGAAAACCTCTCCACAACCCCTTTAATGACAAGCAATGCAATGACAAGCAATGAAACCTTAATAAACAAACAAGGCATACCCATTTCGTTGCCCGATATCGGTCAATAGGAAAAAAATGCAGTTACGGTTTCGCCGGGGCTTTCCTCCTGAATTCGTGAAATGTGTCGTGACCTTTTGGTTAGCAGCCAATCACAGTTCCCACTCGTCTGCACAACATGTCGGCATAGAGCCGGCTCGCAAAGGTTCAGATGAAGCTACAACATCGGCGCCATGATGAAACTCGCCCTGCAACTGGACCAAAGGCGCCTGATCTCTGATACGACTAATCAACATGGTCTAACTTTTAGTCAACAACGTGGGCGAGTGGCACAGGCAGAAACAACCGCGTTTACAGTAAGCACATTATTTGTAAATGTTTACGTTGTTTCGCACGAGTCTAAACTGTCGTTCTACTTGCCGGTATTCCTGAAAAAGCTTGCCGACGTCTGTCTCGCGTAGCCTGTAATGTGAGTTGCGTGAACGTAAAACTTGTGACCTGACGAGATGCATGACCGAAAGCTTAAAATGAGAATTTATTAGCGAGAAGCAGTGATAGTGCCGAGTCGCCGCTTACCACCATCACGCATTTCGATTGCTTTTCCGTTTCCTCCCATAAACAATGCTGTTAACGTTGTTTCGTTGATTGGGTATGCTCCGCTTTGGCTTACTGCAGAAGCGTTCAACATTAAGTTGGCAGTTAAAGCCTCTGGGTTGATTAGAATTTATGAAAAACACACAGGAACGCTGGGTTAGAAATGCGAAGCAGCTTTTATGACGCAGTATTCTTCCGCGCGCGCTCCTTTCGTCGATATTATAGTGGAGGAAGTGTTTGACTTCAATGCATGCTGGCCGCAACATTGGGCTGGCTCGGCGGCCGGAAGTTCAAACCGCACACGGGGTACTCTTTTTTTTGCTTGAGTGGTGTTGTGCCATTTTATACATAAAAGTTAAGATTTCGAAGAGAATTCGGCAATACAGCGTGAACTTCAGCAAAAAAAAAAAAAAAAAAAAAACTGGCTAGAAACTGTTCAAACAGCCAGTAGGTATGAGTTCTACAATGGTTGCCAGATAACTGAATCGGTCGCGACACCGGTCACGTCGATAGCAAACTGCTTATGGCAACGAATGAAGTCTGCTTTATTTTTAAAATATTGGGGTTTGCAGCTGTACAGAACAATATACACAAAGAGCAATATACACAAGAGCAATATACACAAGCAATATACACAATATACACAAGCAATATACACAAACTCTCGAATGCTCGTACAGGGATGTCACTGCTAGTTGCGCTCCCGCCCCACGATGCGCGCATGGTCGCTTGTGATGCGCCTCAAAACGAGAATTTCAAAGACGTTTCCTAAATTCTAGAAGCAACGAATTGTGAGAATATCTGGGATTTATGTTCTCAAAATGTAATTTCAGCAGGCAAAATTTAAGCAAAGGCATTTTCTCTTCCCTTTAAGTGCACACATCTGACTTTTCCCCATGCCTAGACGCCTCTTCACTGCTTTTAGGCTACCTTCGTTCTTTACAGCATGCTCGTCCTCTCCATATTATACTTGCGTATGTCAACTGACTCACGCTTATTGATCAACTTCGAAAGCTCCGCTAGTTCTATTCTGTCAGCTGGGTGGATATTGTCATGCTTTGCCGTTTATTAAATCTTCCGTCTCCTGGGAAAGTTTCCCAGTATCCTCTCTAGCTATTGTACCTCCGACTTCTACTGCACACTCCGTTATAATGCGTATAAGATTGTCGCTGGCTTCGTGTGTCGTAAACTCTGCTTCCTCGGTTGGAGCTGAATATCGGTTCTGCAGCGTGATCCTGAATTCTTCTACTTACGTCTTACTGTTAGCTCATTAATTGGCTTCTTTCGTACTAGCTTGTTGCGGTACCCCACAAATCTAGCCTAATTCGAGATCTTACCACACGGTGGTCATTGCACCTCACCCTTCCGAGCACCTCCACATTCTGCACGACGCCAGTGTTATCGCACAGTATGAAGTTTATTTCATTTTTATGCTCCCCATTCGGGCTGCTCCGCGTCCACTTCCGACTCTCCCGTTTGCTGATGAGGTATTCATGATACGTCTATGACTAATGACCCATTTTGTCATGATTCATGACAAAAATCAGTATAACAGTATAAAGAATACAAATCACCGGAAACAGGAGGATTCGAACCTGTTCCTGACAGATGAACGGAGTTCAGTCGTCTTACCCACTGGGCGACGACCGCTAGGTAGTACGCGGGAGCCAAACGGCTTACTCACTCGGCTGTGACTGCGGAGAGAGGAATCACGCCACCTGCTCCACAGATAACACATGTTAGGGCACACGTTGCACCAGCGGGCGCCTAGTTTAAGTGTGGGCGTTGTGTTCGTCCGTTCTGCTTCTTCGATTTGATTCTTCTTCGCCGTTATAGCAAGAAAGATGGAGTAAAGGTTGTTGCGGCAGCGAAGAAGAACCAAATCGGCTGCAATGGTGGACTTGAACCGTCGTGATGGTCGTGAAGGTTGCGTACAGCTTTGCTACCTTTAATTCTTACTCGTTACTGTGAACTTCCTCCATTTTTTTCTTGGCATTTATTTGTGCGCTCATACGACCTGTGTAGACAGCAAGAGAATCAACCGCATTTTATTTTGTTTTTTTTTTGTGGTTCAAAATGCAAGGCGATGGCCCAACACCAATCAGTGAAATTTCAGATGTCACACCTTCTGGGTAAGCTGCCTTTTCTTTTAGTTTCCCGAAGATAGGCTGTGCTAACATTTCCGCGCAATGCACTGTTAAGGTAGCATTTCTGCAGCAGCTTCTAAAGAAACCATACGACAGAGTAAATTAAACACAGCGTTCTGGAGGCAGAGGAACATGCTGTGTTTACTTTCAACTATATATCAAGATTGTCAAAAGCGTTACATAAGCGTTACATAACATAAATACCCCAAAAGTGGAGGGGAAAATCGCCCGCCGGTAGCGTAGCGGTTGTCGCACCAGACCGGTATTCTGAGGTCGTGGGCTCGGATCCCACCTGGCGGGCAATTTTAAAGCAAAGCTTTCTACCTCTACCCCCCAAGGGTTCTTTCGCGACCGTTGGTGTCACCAGAAAACTCCCGGAAAGAAATAAAAGAATTTACTGCACCGCCAGGGATCGAACCAGAACTAACAGAGTAACCCAAGAGCCCGTAGTCTTACCGATTCAGCTACGAGCCCACGCGGGAGACGGTGAAGACAAGTGGTGCACTGACCAAGCACCTACGGCTTTAACCCCTGCATTTTCGCTAAATGCTACGCGATAGCGATTAAACGAAGCACACACTGACCCATGGCGTATCATTTCTAGTACGACGCCAATGGGCCTGTGGCTTCCAGTGTTCGCGTAAAAAATATCAGTTCCTTGTCATCCGCTCTCACGCCAGACGATACCCCAAGAAACACATTCAAATACTCCTTGATGGCCAGGCCATCACTCCAATGCCCCAGCATCAAAATCCTGGGCCTACATCTTCAGGACAACACCAAGAGTAACATATCCTTGCAGTGCGTCAAACACGCACTTAAAATCATACACATTATCCGGCGAGTTACCACCAAGAAGCGAGGCCTCAAGGAATCCGACACCGTTCGATTAGCTTTCGTCTTCCCCAGAATCACTTACGTCAACCCCCTGTTTCTTCTCGGCAAGGAGAGACATAAAGATGCTTTATATAATGATTAGAATGGCGGTTGAGCAAGCCATTTGTCTTCCCATCAGGGCGCCCAGAGAGGCTGCTTAGCACGGGGCTCTAAAAAGCTGAGAGATGGTCATCTTTCTATCCAGAAGCTCCGATGAGCAGAACTGCGGTGGGTTGCCGAATCTTTCACCAGATTGGCTGGGCAGCACAGAATATCACTCCGCTTGATGTACTCCTGGGCTTTTGGCGACAAGAAAAAAATATGCTCCCTTTGCTTAGAAATATGAACCCCTCAGACGACGAGGGTCACCGACAAGCACGGGCTCAAGCGCTCAACACCACCAGCGGTGGGGATCATGCAGTTATCTACACAGACGCCTCCAAACATAGAGGCAGCAGTACGTCATCATCGTGTCTACCTCCAGAACCAACCTCCTTGCTTGTGCCTCATTCAAGACCGAAGACATGATGGCAGCGGAAGAGGCAGCCATCGCCTTGGCTCTCAACCAAGGGTTTGTAAGTAGTCACAAATCCCACAAGCCTAACGGAACTACCTGCCGGGTTTGGTGTCCTGACCTGCACTGCGGTGCTAAAAAACCACTCCCCAAATGTTCCATTCAGCTCATCTGGACACCTGCTCACGCTTCCATGGAGGGCAACGAATACGCCCACCAAGCCTGCACTTTCACGTCCGGTGCTATGGAGCTGCACGAGGACAGTCACCCGCTTGTCTCATTCAGGGACATAAACCAGAATTATCGCTATCTGAGTCAGACTCTACCTTTGGCTTACCCTGACCTTTCCATAGAACAACAAACTACCCTACGACTCATATAATCCGGCTCCTTCCCACACCGGACGCGTCTTCACTTAATGCATCCAAATCGCTACGACGCTGGCATGTAAATTTTGCTCATAAGTAGGAACACTCTGCCACATAATCGGGGTGTGCAACTTTAGCCCTGAGCACCTCCTCTCGTTTTGTCAACTACCTAACAAGAGCAATGGGAGATGCTTCTATCCAGCCCCTCTCTACCTACCCAGCTTCAACTGGTGGACAGGGCACAGGCGGCGCGGACTGAATATGGGCTACAGTGAAGAAGGAACCACTCCCCTGGACCGCATTTTGGGCCGTTCAGAAGTCCTAATAGAAGTGTTTCCGCCTCCTCCTCCTCCTCCACCGTCTATGCCACCGATCTCATGGCCTCCGTCCGCTACGGCAAGACGGAGAAGTGAGATCGTCTGACACCGGGTTTGAGCTTTTATTTTATAAAAAAAGTTTCCACTGATGTGCTACACCAATTTTTTTACAGCTCCACCAACCACCGTTCATTCCTCATGCAATAATTTTACCTGCGCAAGAATATCTCTTTGAAGTAATACAGGGTGTGGTTAAGTACATTTCACTTCTCTCTGGTTTCAGGATTTGTAGAGCGACGTGAGTGAATTTATGTGATGTCGCATGGGTAATCGTTGAGGGTGCCGTTTACAGCTTTGCTTTCCAACCACATTCACCGAGTGGATTGGCGCCAGTTTTTTTTTCCACTTTCTTTCTTTCTTTCCAAATTCTTTATCTGTTTCAGTGACCTACCACATCCTCCCCTTTGCTTTCCGTGGTTTTTCTTGACTGCCAACTCTTATTTCTGTGTTATTTTCAGAGCCCTCATTTCCTATTCTGATTCGATGTATGTATGTATGTATGTATGTATGTATGTATGTATGTATGTATGTATGTATGTATGTAGCGAATCAGAATAGGAAATGAGGGGCTCGTTGAAATAAGACAGAAGTAAGAATTGGCAGTCAAGACAACCTCGGAAAGCAAAGGGGAGGATGTAGTACGTCAAGATAAAGAATTTGGAAAATAGGAAAGTGGAGAAAAAATGCCCGCCAGGTGGGATCCGAACCCACGACCTCCAGAATACCGGTCTGGTGCGATAACCACTACGCTACCGGCGGGGCTACTTTAGCCTCCAGTTTCTGGGGTATTTATGTTCACGTGTTTTTGTTTCCTGCGCTTGGGGGCGGTAGCCAGCGCCACTCGGACTACTCGGGGTGAAGGGGACCTTCTTTTTAACCCCCGGGCCGTGACTCGAGCGTCTACGACATGTCCAGAGTGGTCGACCAGCGTTGAACCCTCTTAAGCTAGCCTTGGCACCAAGAGTACCAGAAAAGAGGCCCTCGCTATGCATGTAGCGAATCAGAATAGGAAATGAGGGGCTCGTTGAAATAAGACAGAAGTAAGAATTGGCAGTCAAGACAACCTCGGAAAGCAAAGGGGAGGATGTAGTACGTCAAGATAAAGAATTTGGAAAATAAGAAAGTGGAGAAAAATGCCCGCCAGGTGGGATCCGAACCCACGACCTCCAGAATACCGGTCTGGTGCGATAACCACTACGCTACCGGCGGGGCTACTCTAGCCTCCAGTTTCTGGGGTATTTATGTTCACGTGTTTCTTATTTTCCAAATTCCAGTTTCTGGGATATTTATGTTCACGTGTTTCTTATTTTCCAAATTCTTTATCTTGACGTACTACATCCTCCCCTTTGCTTTCCGAGGTTGTCTTGACTGCCAATTCTTACTTCTGTCTTATTTCAACGAGCCCCTCATTTCCTATTCTGATTCGCTACATGCATAGCGAGGGCCTCTGTTCTGGCAGTCTTGGTGCCAAGGTTAGCTTAAGAGGGTTCAACGCTGGTCGACCACTCTGGACATGTCGTAGACGCTCGAGTCACGGCCCGGGGGTTAAAAAGAAGGTCCCCTTCACCCCGAGTAGTCCGAGTGGCGCTGGCTACCACCCGCAAGCCCAGGAAACAAAAACACGTGAACATAAATACCCCAGAAACTGGAGGCTAAAGTAGCCCCGCCGGTAGCGTAGTGGTTATCGCACCAGACCGGTATTCTGGAGGTCGTGGGTTCGGATCCCACCTGGCGGGCATTTTTTCTCCACTTTCTTATTTTCCAAATTCTTTATATTGACGTACTACATCCTCCCCTTTGCTTTCCGAGGTTGTCTTGACTGCCAATTCTTACTTCTGTATGTATGTATGTATGTATGTATGTATGTATGTATGTATGTATGTATGTATGTATGTTAATTGGTCATAGTTAACACAGGACCGGGTTAATTGGAGATTAATGGGAGAGGCCTTTGCCCTGAAGCGGGCGTAGATAGGCTGCTGGTGATGATGACGATGATAATGATGACGTATGCATGCATGCATGCATGTATGTATGTATGTATGTATGTATGTATGTATGTATGTATGTATGTATGTATGTATGTATGTATGCCTGTGATGTCTCTGTGTACTAAACTGCAAGCTAAGGAATGAAAACAAAAGGAATTAGGTGACCCAAAAGGAGCAGAGGGAGAGGGTGATATTGTTTGGATAAGGTACAAGCAAGACAATGCCTAATTATGTATTCCCTGGGAATAGCACAAGGATTCTAAATTCCACCAGGTTCCATGGAGTTGAATTTGTGAATTAAATAGGATTCTCTGTATTTTCTGTCCCTAGGAGACAAAGTTTGACTGAAGTATATACAACTTAAGGTCATCAAAATTGTGGCCTGGTTGGTTGAAATGCTGGGCTGCAGCTATGACGCACTTGCGATTTACTAACACCATTGGTCGCACTTAGCACAGGACCGGGGTAATTGGAGATTAATGGGAGAGGCCTTTGCCCTGCAGCCGGCGTTGATAGGCTGGTGATGATGATGACGAAGAGCATCTGACCGGTGTATATTGTGTATATGTTGAATGCTCAATGTGACACAAGCAGTATATAGGTGAAACGAGTCAACCTATCTACTTAACGGTCACCGGGCAGATACAAAGCAAATCAAGGAAATCCTCCATAGCTGTAGCGCTGCATTTCAACCAACGAGGCCACAGTTTTGGTGACGTTAAGTTGTATATACTTCAGTCAAAATGTGTCTCCTAAGGGCACAAAATACAGAGAATCCTATTTAATTCACAAATTCAACTCTATGGAGCCTGGTGGAATTAATGCGTGTAGGGGCAACTTGGGAACCTTGCGATATTCACAGGGAAAACAGCATTAGGCCATGTTTTGCTTGTAGCTTACCCAAACAATATTATCTCCTTCCTCTGCTCCTTATGGGGTCACGTAATTCCTTTTGATTTCATTCCTTAGTTTCCATCGTAGTATGCACAGACAGCCGTCCAGCCTTTGCTCCGGAATTCCATCGTTTTCTTTTTTTTCTTTTTTTCTCTCTCTTTTCCTGTCTTTTTTTCTCCGCTTTGTCTTGTGCCCCGTACGTCTTTTTAACTGTATCTTTTCGTTTTTGAGTTTAAGAAAAGGCCTGTTCCAGGAATGTTGCTGTGGGCGACACGTGCCATTTCAGTTGTGTGGTGCTTGCCTTTTTTTGTGTGTGTATGGTTTGTTCTTCTGGAACAAGTTGTTTTCCCCCTTACCTTCCTTTTCTTTTGACCTGAGGCTTGCAGATACCTTCTGATAAGAACTTCTCTCGCCACCTGTTCTGCTTCCGGCGTTTCTGAGAACCTTGCTGTAGGCCACGTGGCGTGGCACCAAACACCATCTCACCCTTCTCCTCCAAGAATGTCACGCAATGTCCGCTACATCTTACTTCCCTCTTACCGACCTCGTGGCGAAAACATACAACCTTCCTTCCTCCTCAATATCTCCCCCCGCATATTCCCAAACCAAACCGGTTCCTACATTCCACTGCCTCCTCTCTTCTTTCCTGGGGACCGATCCCTATATAAAGCGTGCCAGCCAGGCGAGGGTTTGCCCTGACGAAGGCAAGCCTCTTTGCTGAGACGTTGGCAACAACCGTGGTTATCATTCACATTCACTTGCACCACATCCTTAGATGCTCTATCCTTGTTTCCTTCCATACCATCTCATTTTTATCGTCCCTTTATCGCTCCGTGGCGCTGCAAGGTCTCTGCGTTCCACAGCCCACAAAACCACGTTGAGTCATAGAACTCGCAAGAGGTTTTTACTCTCGCCTGTACTGGCTCGACCTCGGTGTCTAGCGCCACCTACCTACTGCCACGCCTCGTATGGTCGTCACCCTAATTTATTGCCTGTAACTAGGGGTGCCTTTCAGAATCGCTCGCTAACGTTTTCACTGTGGACATGGCTAATAGCCCTGCTTGTGTTGCGTATATTACTGAAGCAACAATACAACACCTCTTCTGTCACAGTACCCGGTTTACATTATTTATTTATTTATAATACCCTCAGGGCCAAATGGCATTACAGAGGGGAGTGGATTACATTGAATAACACATGGTACATGGTGGGGAGGAAAAATACAGAGTTAGTACGATTACAAGCAAAAGTCAGCGTGCAAACACAATACATTAAATAGATCCTGCGTATACAATGTTAGCTACGGTTTCACGGAAAAGATGGTTGTCATGAATAGCAACAATTTCAGGGGGAAGGTGGTTCCATTCGCGAGAAGAACGAGGTAAGAACGACTGCGCAGCTGTGTTAGTACGATAGGTGATAATTCCAACCTTGTGATGGTGATCGACGCGGTGGGAAAAAACTGGGGCTGCGAAATGAGTTCGTTGCGCAAGGTGGGGTGGTGATACAATTTATGAAAAGTTGATAGGCGGGATACTTTTCTTGGAAGTGACAGAGTAGGCAGAGACAGATTATTTTTCATTGCAGATATACTAGCAGTGCGATTGTAGTTCGAAAATATGAAACGTGTGGAATTATTCTGAACTAGCTCAAGCGATGTAATTAAGTTAACGTGGCTGGGATCCCAAAACCGAAGAAGCATATTCTAGTTTAGGTCGTACTAATGTTTTGTACAGGGTTAATTTCAATGAAGATGGAGCTTTGGAAAAGTTACGGCGTAGATACCCGAGCACAAGCAGAACCTGTCAACCGCTTTCTCAGAACTCGACAACACCCGTTTAGACGTTTACAGATTACAGTTGAACTCCGGTTGAAATACCGCAGGTATTCCCTCTTTTGAACTCTGGCACGCGGCCATTTTTCCTGCCGGGGTATTTACGATTGCACAAAGATGCGGGGTGGACAGAGAAGAAGAGGAGGTTCACGTCCTAGCGCTCCGTAGGTTCCACCGTCAGCTTGTGTATCGTCTACAAGCCTTGCTGGCCCAGGAAATACTGCTTTTCTGCATTTACTTGTGACTTTTGTAGAGGAGGTGCAGGGTATCCCATGCACTTCCACGCGGGTGTTATCTGGAGACAACCCCAGTGCACAAGCTAAATCGCAGCCTTCGAGGTCTACAACCAGAATTTGGCCTGCTGGTGACGCCTCCACGCGTCATGACAGCCACTACGGCTAGCCAAACCAACCAGTGCAGTGGAGCCTTCGCGCAGCTGGTCGTCCATTCGCCACATATACACCGCGGTCGTTCCACGGTGATTTCTGAAGACCATCGCCTCCGTTGCGTCGGCGCGTTAAACCCCCACAATCAATATTTCTGAAGACGTCATTTAGACCGTGTAGCTGTGTTCATCGACTGGAATGATGAATGCAAGCTACGAAATGTTTACTTCGCCCTCGAAGGTTCCTCAAGCACATGGGTAGAAAACCTCGAGAGACCACTGACAAGCTGGCTACAGTTTCGGCGGCAATTTCTCGACACCTTCAACAGTAGCGAGCAGGAAGGAAAAGGCCGATCCAGGCTCTACAAAAAAGCTCTACAATCCAGGGCTGAAAAACCGAACCAGAGTATCGTATGTTCGCCGAAGACATGTCGCGCTTGTTCAGGCGAGCTGGTTCTGGTATGAGTGAAGACAAAAAGCTCTGCTGTTAGAAAATGGCCGATAATTACGGTACTCCCTAATGCGAAATTTGTGCGCTGCGCGAACTGCAGTCTCCTCGGTCACGCCGCATAGCTGCTGCGTATCATCAAATGATCGCATCGGCAGCGAACGTACGGCGGCGCGGGATACTCTGCCGTTATCTCGCAGGGCGTCGCCGCCGCCGAGCACGTTGTTGTAAGCCGTGTTTGAACCTCCCGCGCAAATGTCAGGCGGCCCGGATGAGCAACCAAAAGAGGAGGTGGACGAAGAACCGATGTACAATCGTGATAAATCGAAATACGAACAACAGAGCACGTGGCTTTCTGTACATGCCGCGCATCCTGGCGACGGGCCGTGCATGCGCTGTGCGAAAAAGTTACGATAGTTCGTTACCGACCGTAGTTTGGAAAGACCATCGTCTTTCCATCGTCCGTTGTCTGCTCAGCACGAAATAAAATATAAAGGAATGTAGCTGCGTACGCCGTTTTCACTCATCGCAGCAACAACGTTCGATAACGCATGCGTGAGCGGGCGCAGAACGCGGTGGGAAGGCAAACCAAAACGCTCACGCGCCGAACGACGGTGTCTCCATATAAACGTTGGACACAAACTCTCGTAACGTTTTCGCACTGGGCATACGCGTCCCGTCGCCAGGACGCACGGCATGTACTGAAAGCCACGCGCTCTGTTGTTCGTATTTAAATTTATCACGGTAGTACGTGCAGCAGGCGGCGCGTGCCGGGCTTTTGACCTTGAATGAACAAGACGCTTGCTTTCTTAAATGCCTGGTTTTTCGTCTGCTTCCTTGGACACCACAAGATGCCGAGGCACGGCTTAAGCCCGTACTACATGGGGCGAATTTCGCTTGCGAATTCGCAGCGGCGGCGCCGCTCGTGAACCAAAACGATCTATTCTCGTTACTGTGGCGAATTTCCAAATGCTTGGAAGAGTCGAACTTCTCTTGTAAACGTCGCTAGCATTTGGAAATATGTCGCAGCAGCGAAAATAGGAAAATAAATGGCGGCGCCGCAGCTGCGAATTCGCAGGCGAAATTCGCCCCATGTAGAACGGGCTTCACACATACGTATCCGGCACGGCCTCGGCATACCGCCCTCCCCGTCGCACTTTCGCCACACTTTCCTTTTCCGATTTTATTCTTTTTTCCGCGTCGCCGTCGTTCGCTCGGTTTCGAGGCAGGCGAAGCCTTCAAACCACACGAGCGGGCGCTTGAGTGCTGCACACTAAAATATACACATTCTATTATGGCCAAACCGTGTGCATGTTGATTTTTGATTGGTTACGAAGTTTAACGCGCCGACGCCACGCAGGCGATGGGGCGCGCCGTAGTGGAGGGCTCCGGATTAGTTTTGGCGACCTTGCTATCTTTAACGTGCATCCGAAATCTCGAACACGCGGGCGTTTTTTATACTTTTCACTTCCACCAGAAAAGCGACCGCCACAGCCGGGAATCGAACCCGCGTCCTTGGGCTCAACAGCACAATGCCATAGCTATGAGCCACCGCGGCGGCTAAACACCATGCATGTACCGAAATGCGTGGATACAGGAACTGCATAGCGGATGTCTGTGATTATCTTCTCTAGTTCTTCCACCCTCGCACATTGGTCCTGAAGTATATAAAATATATCTCGTGAACTTAAAAAGTACCGGGGACTGCCGACGCGTTTGAAACTTATTCTCAAGAACTGCGCTAAACTTTAAAACATTTTCGTTCGGTGGTCGGTTCATAAGGCGGAGCGTTGACACGGCGTAGTCAGCGCTCTATATGCGCACCTATTCCATAGTAATGTAGGTCCTATACATTCCCCGCACGTTCATAATCATTAACGGCACCTCAGGATTAGAAAAACAAGCTGCATCTGATAAACCGGCATTTTGTGCGGTGTACGTGTGCAAAATTTTCGGTATATACGGGGCGCGAAGGAGTTCGGAATACACTTAGCAGTAATGGATTGTACCACAACGCAGCGTTCTACATTAAAAAACTGCAGAAATTTTGTCGACACATTGCAAAAACACAATATGAGCAATTGTAATTAAGCGATGAGCAAATTGACACTAAAAGGTATGTTGTCCCCAGTCTGCATCGAGGAGCTTTGCCTGACCTCTACTCGCAAAAATTCCAAGATAAGGAGTTACTGCCCCTTCCCGACATAATAGTTCCTAAGTTTGTTTACTGTGTTGGGTTTTAGCAAGCAGCTGAAGCTTACATATAATTTGTTCACTACAGTTCATCGATCTTAAGGCTTTCGAGCTGTATTGCTCAATTCGAGCTCCTGTCGCCCAGTGATCTATTGCTTCCTCTTCTGAGCAAGGCCGTGTGTGTGTGTTCACACCCTTTTTATGTTGCTTTATATAAGATCACGCACAAGCAGGTTCTTTATTTGTTTAGTAAGTTGATGCAGGTTGAGATGGCCGGTAGAGTATAACTTTCCTCATGGCCACTAACAACAGTACGTTCTGTGTCATACGTTTGTTCAGTGCTTTATTAAGGTTTTTATCATATAACTTCCGTCGCAGTGTTTTACGGTGTAGGAAAACTAAGTCGGAAAGTAATGGCTTCTTTCTGTGTTCTTTAAGGTTCCGAATTCAAGTTCACGTTTTGAAGAAAGTGCAAGTATTAAACCCTCAAGTTCGGACAACGCTGTACCTCGCCGACGACACGGGGAAGATACGGGCTCTTGGCTTCGGCGCAGGAGTTGCAAGATTCTGCGAGGAAGTAGAACCATTGACGGTAAGAATAGCAGCGTACCGAAGAAGGGCAGTGTTATTGAGGCAAAAAAGTTATCGTTTGTAAATTCGTTTTAGGGAAGGTAGCTTCTGCAGGTACTAGTAAGAACCAGAGGAAGCGAGTTGTACGACAGGCGACTCCTAGGCTCTTCAGTGAGGGGTTGATTGCAAGCAGTGCACAAGTCACTTTTCTATGACAGCGATTTCTACTTCAACTATTTCAGTCAGAAATGTGTTGACGCATATTCGCTACAAAACGTTGGGGACATAAGTAGTGAGCTGAAACTTCACAATCGAGTTGTACTTCTTTCTACATTGACTTAGTCCAAGGTCGCAGAACGACAAAAGTACAAAAAACTGTGTAGTATACAAGTGCCTTGCCCTCTGCATGAAGGCCAGACACTTGTACAGCTGGTAATGGCACACAACCTCGCCTTCATCAAACGTTCTCTCCTTACCATTCGAAGCATTTTAAGCAGTTCTACGTGCAATAACTCCTCAAATTTAGAAAAATCGTGTTGATTTTCTTACAACTGAAGTGATTTGAGTTGAACGTGTAAGGTTTCTGGGCGAAATCTGGATATTTGTACTTATATCCGCTTCGCGTGCTATTAGAAAATTGCATATCAGCAATTGCATATCATAAAATTGCATATCAGCAATTGCATATCAGAAAATTGCATATCAGCTTGCTCCAGTTCGTACTGAACTGGCGCAAGCCTCATCTATCCGGCACCCGTGGCAGGCATATCTCACCTGCAAATGATAATTTATGCAGAATCGTCTTGCAACCTTCATAATGCCAAAGTACTCGCGTAAAACTAGGATACCTGAACTAAAGGAAACACCACGTCCAGCACAAAGGCAAAGGGAATGGCAGTTGGTCTAGCCATAGCCCACGGCCGGTCACCACATCTAAAGATCATAACCGATTCCAAATCGGCCTAATAAATTTTTTTAAACAGCAGGGTATCACCTAGAACATTGGCACCCTGCTGCAAGGGCCAAAACCCCATAGCCAGACCTTCCGCGTCATCTGGTCATCGGTACGCTCTGACCTAAAGGGAAATGAGAGAGCCAACGAGGCTTCTCGAGATATGGTTCGCCGAAAGCCTCACGGACCCCTGAAGATAGCCCGAAACTTTTTGGGTATGAGGACGGTCTCCATAATTTCAGAGATATCTTCGACTATTTCTGCCAGGATAGTGCCTTTTTTCCGCCGCCGCACCCATCGCTAAAATTCTCAGGCAGCTTCAAACATCACTCCCCACTCCACATCTCAAGTCCATCATATATCCCGGGGAATATAAGGCCGCTTGCCCCTTCTGTCCTGTAGAACGAGCCTCACTTCACCTCATCGTTTGGTCATGCCCAGTTATACCGGCATCACGCAGAAGAACTCATCCCATCCTTTGTCGATCGCAGAGTGGGAGGCTGCAATCTCTAGCCCAGCTCCCCTCGTGCAAGAAGCGCTCGGCCAATTGGCCGAAGACGCCGAGCTCCCAATGCATCGGGAGCCCCGCTGTCTAGATGACGTAGTGAATAACTCAGTGCTACAACCACCACATTGGGCAAAATGAAGTTACTAATACTCTTGCTACTTCTACTCGACATTTCCAGTCTCCAATCACGTTGTATCATGTCGAGTCTCTGCATGTTCCACTCTTCATACTATCACCCGCTAGCGAGACAGCCTCGACTACAACCACGGCCTAGAATGTCATGCTTTGACCACAACAATCCCATCGCACACATTCAGTTCCGCATGTGTTCGATGAAATATGTCTTTTTTGTAGCGTAAGCTACACTGGGCGAGGTTGAGCAGTTTCGCGCGGAACTTGAAGGGCCCTGCAGCGCAAGCGCGAGGAGCATTGGATTGGATGGGCTTGGCTTGGATTGGATTTGGAATGGATTAAGTTGGATTGTATTGTATTGGCGTGTAGAGAGGCGTGTAGAGAATTGGGTCTGCACATTCGCCGGTCTGTGCATTCCAGAGGAGTGACGTCATAGCCGCGGCAGACGCACTGGCGCCGGCGCGTGCCCAGCTGTGCGCCTCCGTTGCGCAGTAGCCAAGTCAGACGCTGCGCCGGAGCCACTTGATAGCCGTTTCGCGTGGCTCCTGGAGAGCCGTGCTACGCATTCGCGAGGAGCAGTGACTGGACTGGACTGGACTAAACTGGATTGGATTGGATTGGATCGGAAATCGTTTTAGCAGCAGTAAGCATGATAATCAGCTAATCCTAGACAACCAGAAAACCTAAGAATAACCAACTGAACCTTACCTCACGCTATGTATATCCTGGCATAGCCGAGCTAAGCCACTGCTAATTTTTTTTCCTAATGCAATACCGATGTGAAACCCAGTCCACCCAGCAGTATTGCTTCGGGCACCGGCCGCACAACTTTCCGCCAGAAAAACTTAGCTAAAATGTTTTGTTAATAGACACTTGCTGTTTGAATCCTGTGATCGATAAATTGTAATTTCGTTATAAACATTGCTTGCTTGCTTTCTAGAGTTTATGATTTTGATCATTGTGCTGTTTGCTTTGTTTCTACAGGCGAAATATTTTTTTCGACCATACTTTTTTTCACTTGTATTCTTTTCTCCGTGATGAAGAGTTAGTCATACATTTTTCCCCGCCTGATGTAATGCCTCCGGGCCCTTAAATCTTCACTAAATGGAATTAAATGAAATATGGAACTACCTGGCAGAATGTACCACGTGATTTATGAAGGCAGCTTAGGCAAGTAGGTTGGTCATAGCAACAAAAGAAAAATATTCGCCAGGCACGAGAAAAGAAAACAAGCTGGTGTTTGTCTCTTCAGCTACGTCCTCGTCCTTTGCGGGGTTTTATTGTAATGTGTCCGTGATTACGCCAAAAAGAAGATACCATCTGCGGCCGGCAGACCACATGGGAGTGGGCTTTGCATTTCCCGGGCCGATTGTGTAACGGAAGAACGACGAAAGCGAGACCGGAGCCATGGCTGCACAAAACGGGGCCGACAGATTCAAACTCGCACGGTGGCGGCGCTATCTTTCCTTTAACGTCCTTGACATCGCTGGGGTTTTCGTCGCCTGCTTAGACGGCAGCCGCTGAGCCGTCTTTCTCATGTTTTTCACGTCCGTTTTCCGTTGGGACGCTCGAAGCTACCTCGCAGCAGGCTCCCACTAACGAGTCCGTTCGTTCGGCCTTGGATTATGAAGCCTGGGCTGCAACGACGGGTTGTTTCTTTACGGAAAAATTGGAGACGTTAGCGGACAAATGGCTCTCGATTGTCCTTTTGTCTTCTCGTAGGGCTGAAAGCAAGGAGGTCTCCGAAGGGTTTGTTTTGCTCCTCAAGTAGACGATGTCAGGAAGGATCATGTGGCTGTGAAACGTCGCGATCAATTTCGGGAGTACTACTCGCGAGGTGAACGTGCGCGAGTCGACGTGGCAAGGGTCATCTGAACGGGGTGATGTGCCCTTGCCGGTAAATTTAATGCCGGGTGCTCGCAGGTCGTCCAAGGTCGATCGCAACCGACTGAGGGCCCCGCATATCCTTTCCTGATATTGCATGACGTCGTAAAAATCCTGTTCAAACTCGTCTCCTTAGAGGAACCCACCTATTACATCGTTCAGCTTGTTAAGTTCGGCGTCTTTCCATTTGAGCTCGTTGATTGCCTCCACCAAGTCCAACGCAGACAGCGATGAAGCTTACCGGAGCTCGGTCGCTGTCTTTAGCAGCCTCGTAATGGCAGCGCAAAGAACCTTACGCAACGAGTGCAGAGCGCCCAGGTTGTCACCAGCTTGGTACTCTGGAGACGTGCAGTTCACCCCAAGCGTCGTACCAAGGGCGTGACGTTGCGTGTCTGCGTCCCGTGGAAGGTTCCGGTCCGTCGTAGGTGAGCGGTCAGGGCCAGCCATGGCGACCTCCGGCTGAGGGTTAGGGTAGGCAGTCAACGGCGGTCAAGAGCGGTCAAGATCAAGGGATTCTGCGAACTTCAATCCAGAGTAGACGTCGGTGGTCTCCTTCGTAGTACGCGTTTATTCTTCCGGGCTTATCGGCATCAAAACGTAACGAAAGAACGACGAAAGCGAGACCGGAGCCATGGCTGCACAAAACGGGGCCGAGAGATTTGATCTCACAGTCCACATAATGATGGTGATTCACTGGCGCATACCATAGTTACGAATGGGCCGCGCGCCGCAGTACTTCCCCGCATCACTCCTCGGCTGTGCGGCGAAGCCACTCGTGCGCCTTCGAAAACAGGCGCAACCATGTCGGCAACAAGTTGGGACAAAGCCTCGTCAGACGCTTCGCTCTCTGCGCATTCGGCGGCTGCCTGCACGGCTCGTCTCCACGCTCTTCAAGGACACAGAGGCAGGCCCCGGTGATCGCAACGGAGTCCTCCTCTCTCCCCTCTCTCGGACTCAACGTGCCCGAGGCTATGAACAGCTTACGAACTCTGGAAAGAGTGTAGTGCGTGTTCCAGCGTGTTGGCGTTTGACCGTTACCGCTTTGGGGTATAAATAGAGCTCCCAAGCGTTGTAAACCATTCCTGTTAGAGCAGCGAATCGATGTTGTCGCTCTGTTCGAGTCCTGTATTGTAACCTCGCCCGTCGGGGCATTGTTCTTTGGCTTCGGCTCACCTCTCGCTATGAAGTAAACAGTTACGTTAGCCTACGGCTTCTGGACTTCTTCACGGCTGCAACAGCGGCTGGCCGCTCGATCATACACGCTACCACTCGTATGTCGGAGGCCACGGAGTTCGGATCGGGTGCCCCCCCCGCCCGGTCGCAACAACTGGTTGGCAGCGGTCGGATGGCAACTTCGTAACACCTGAAGCCAGTGGTGCGAGATCCAACACCACGGACGTCAAGGCGGCTTCGGACTTCGCAGAATTCACGGCGGTCAATGGTGAGTGCGGGACTTTTCTTCACTGAGTTTACCAGGCTTCTGAGGATAGCTGGTAGGGCGTGTGTTTTTGTCGCGTGGGTTATTCGCGCAAAACATTTTTGGAGCAGTGGGAAGCAGTACTCTAGACCGCCATGATTTGAAAGCGTTGAAAAAACCGCAGTTGTTGGGGCTTGCAAAAGAGTTGCGCTTGGATGTTTCGGACGCGCTGAGAAAGCCAGAGCTGATACAGGCTATACTCGCTGTCGGGGCTGACGATGAGGAGCTG
Source organism: Haemaphysalis longicornis (assembly GCA_013339765.2). NCBI lineage: Eukaryota > Metazoa > Arthropoda > Arachnida > Ixodida > Ixodidae > Haemaphysalis > Haemaphysalis longicornis. The sequence continues at coordinate 191,780,722 of CM023450.1, read as the reverse complement.
TCGGAATGCATTGAGCTGATCAATGGCAGGGAGACCGCGAAACGTCAGGCGCCGAGGCAGAGGCTAAACGTCAGGCTGCAGAGGCTGAGCGCCAGCGTGAGGAAAGCGAGGAGAAAAAGCGAGAACACGAGGAAAGAATGCGAGAGCAGAAACTCAAACACGAGGAAAGAGAGCGAGTAGAGGAGCTCGAGTGGCAGAAACAAGAGCAGGAACGCAAGCTCAAGCACGAGGAAAAGATGCGATGGTACGACCTCGAGCTCGAGCGCCTTGAACAGGAAAGAAGGAGCTCGAGGGAGAGAGACTCCAACGGAAGAACAAACAACTGAGAGATTCAACTCGAGCAGGAAGAAGTGAAGCCTGAGTTTTGCTCGAAAAAGACCTCGTTGTGTGGATAGAGAAACTGGCCACGGTAACGAAAAGAAAGTAGCAGACGCTCGGGAGCGCGAGTCGGAAGCGACCGTTGCTGCCCCACAGCCCGTCAAGGTTGCTGAGAGAGATAACGACGGCGCATTCGCTCAGACTGTCGGCAGAGGCGGCAGAGGGCAGTGGTTGTTGTCCACTGAGTGCGATAAATGTTGTCGGCGCGTTTGTGTTGGAGATCTCGGCGGAGTGTTTGGACGGTTCAAATTCGCGGGGAGGCCTTGTAGGAACGGCTACCGGTCTGAAAATGAACAATTCGCGAGATAGTGAGGTTTCGCTGGAGTGCGTAAGCCATGAGGCTACCGAAAGGCAACACGAGTCCGCTGAAACGGAGGTTGTTTCTTCGGACAGCGGCAGTTCAGAAGAGAACGACGTGGTGGGAAAGCCTGCAGCCGAGGCAGCGAACGGTTTGCACGGTTCAGTTGGGAGTCATGACGATCTCGCCACTGAGCAAGCCGATTCCGTCCTGCCACCAACTCAGGTAACTGACCTCAAGCAAGGACCAGCCGAGCTCGTAGAGATACAGGCGTCGGGGCGGCTGAGCCGTCTTTGAGACAGGGCAGCTTGGATCTAGTGTAGCCTTGACAGCCGCAACACAGAAACGAAAACACCCTTCGGTGTTCGCTTGCCGAGGCTGTCTCCGAAAGCGCGAGGGACGACGAGGTAGTGACTGTTGGAACTACCAGGTGTCTAATGAGCACGTCGTGCCCTTGTCACTCCCTGCTGCTGCTCCAGACGGTAGGCCAGCATCGGCGGAGCAAGTTGAGGTTCCGGTGTCGCCTGTGGCTGAGCCGAAGTCGGGAACCGATCAGCCTAGAGGAGAGAACGTAAACACGTTCCGATGTTCGCTAGCCGAACGCGTTGGTAAAAAAGGCGAGCAAGAAGGATAGTGGGAAAATTTCCGCACGTACTTGTGGCGCGTGTTTCAGTGCGGGCACGCCCAGAGGCAAGGCCATGAGCTCGCATCGCGCCAAGGGAACGCCGCCTCCAAAAGGAGTGCGCGCCTTACGTTCGAACGCTGGAAAATCTCGCTCGCTCCTCCGCGCGCTCGGCCTTTGTCGAAAAAACAACGGCCGGTGTCTTTCACGCGGTCGCAGCAGCAGCGTTGAGAGGGAACGGCTGTGCTGCTGACGTGAACGTGAACACTCGCGAGATAGCGACGTTTCGCAGGAATGCGTAACGATGAGCTTTACCGAGAGGGCCGCACGAGTCCGCTGAAACGGAGGTTGTTCCTTCGGACGGTAGTGCGGAAACGAGCGATGTGGTGGCAAAGCCTGCAGCAGAGGCAGCGGACGGTTTGCACGGTTCATTTGGGAGAAATGACAATCTCGCCACTGAGCAAGCCGATTCCGTCCTGCCACCAGCTCAGGTAGCTGACCTCGAGCAACGGCCAGCCGAGCTCGTAGAGATCATTCAGGTGTCGCGGGCGGCTGAGCCGTCTTTTGGGAATCGACAGGGCAGCTTAGTTGTAGTGTAGTTCTGGCAGTGAGGAATAAGAACGGGAACACGCTTCTGTCTTCGCGGGCTGAGGCTGCCGCCGAAACAGCGGGGCACTGCGAAGTAGTAGTGACTGATGGATGCTACGAGGCGTCTAATGAGCACATCGTGCCCTTGTCACTCCCAGCTGATGCTCCCGACGATAGGCCAACATCAGCTGAGCTAGTTGAGATTCAGGTGTTCGCCTGTGGCTGAGCCGAAGTCGGGAACCGACCAGCCAAGGGGAAGGAACGCAAACGCGTTCCGGCGTTTGCTTGCCGAACGCGTTCGTAAAAGGCGAGCAACGAGGAGATAGCGAAAACTTACGCGGGTACTTGTGGCGCGTGTTTCAGTGCGGGCACGCCGAGAGGCAAAGCAGTGAGCTCGCTTCGCGCCAAGGGAACGCCGCCTCCAAAAAGGAGTGCGCGCCTCTCGTTTGAACGTTGGAAAATCTCGTTCGCTCCTCCGCGCGCTCGACCTTTGTCGAACAAGACGACCGGTGTCCTTTCACGCGGTCGCAGCAGTCTCTTTCAGAGAACGGGCGCACCTAAAGTGCGATACAAATGGGGGAAAGCTCGGAGCAATGATGAGAGCTCGAATCGCGGCTCTCAGCGCGAGAAGTGGCTTGTAGACGCCTGACTTTCTCAATTCATTGTTTTTCCTGGAACAGGTTTCGCCCTTTACGATTGCAATTTTTTTGTGTGGGACATTTCCAATCACGCGAAATGTCACCTTTCAGGTTTGTTCACGTGTCTAAAGTACTGCTGGGCAAAAACATAACTAGTGTAGTTAGTTATTAGCGTACTTTTTAGTTAGTTATTAGCGAACTAAAAGCCTCGTAGATCTTCAGTGTTGATTTGTCTTTGCACTTGCCGGCGATGCGGTTGTGTCTTCCTGTGTTGTTCTGTTGCTTGCCTGACCAAGCCAGAGACGTTCTTGGGGAGCCACTACTCGTCCAGTGACCCGCCCGGTGAAGCTCCAGCACGGTGTCGTACAGACAAGGCCTGGAGTCGAGCGTCTGCCGAACACTTCACTTCGACAGCATCCCTCCGGACAACGGTTGCAGACCCTTATCCATCGGGATCTCGGACCCCCGGCGAGAGAAGCTGTTACGAATGGGCCAGCGCCGCAGTACTTCCCCGCATCACTCCTCGGTTGTGCGGCGAAGCCACTCGTGCGCCTTCGAAAACATGCGCAATCATGTCGGCAACAAGTTGCGACAAAGCCTCGTCAGACGCTTCGCTCTCTGCGCATTCGGCGGCTGCCTGCACGGCTCGTCTCCACGCTCTTCAAGGACACAGAGGCAGCCCCGTGATCGCAACGGAGTCCTCCTCTCTCCCCTCTCTCGGACTCAACGTGCCCGAGGGTATGAACAGCTTACGAACTCTGGAAAGAGTGTAGTGCGTTGTCCAGCGTGTTGGCGTTTGACCGTTACCGCTTTCGGGTATAAATAGAGCTCCCAAGCGTTGTAAACCATTCCTGTTAGAGCAGCGAATCGATGTTGTCACTCTGCTCGAGTCCTGTATTGTAACCTCGCCCGTCGGGGCATTGTTCTTTGGCTGCGGCTCACCTCTCGCTATGAAGTAAACAGTTACGTTAGCCTACGGCTTCTGGACTTCTTCACGGCTGCAACAGCGGCTGGCCGCTCGCATCATACACGCTACCACTCGTATGTCGGAGGCAACGGAGCTCGGATCGGGTGCCCCCGCCCGGTCGCAACACGTGCAAAAGCAGGTTATCAGTACCGCAAAATTCATTACAAATTAAGCCTACAGACACAGCAGACACAGCAAAAACAGAGAAAAAACAGGCATACCCGCGCTGTGCCTGTTACCTTCCTCGTCGTCGTCTTTCTTGAGCTGGTTTTTGTCTATCCCCATGAACCAATACTAACTCGCCCAGGTTGCCATCCTGGTGCATTAAAAAAAAGTCTACTGCTATAATATTTTGATACAAGGCGGCGTATATTGCACGGGAAATGTGTCTTCCCAGAAATGCTCTTCTCCCCACACGGGGCACCTTGAGCAATCTTGGTGACGGTGTTGGCGACACCGCGGACCCCGAGCCCCCATACTCACGCTGTAAACCGACCGTGGTAACGAGTTTAAGGTGAAGGGGCAGAAACCTCAAACGGTGGCCGTCGGAGCCCATGTCAAGCTCCGCGGATGGGCTCCCTGTCTGTTTACCAGGCAGGGAGCTCCGGGACCTCTCAGGCTATCAGGGTAAGTTTGAGAAGAAAGTACCCCCGTCCCCTGCTTCTTATTACATGCCATATGGGTAAATCGTAAACCCCCCCCCCCAAACATGATCGGGCCCCTGAAAAGGGGCCGCACCGAAGGGTTCATTTCCGCCACTCCCAACCCTCAGTCTTCAAAGCCCGATAACTACCCCCGTTTTTTGGTGTTGGAAATCCAGTGAACAAGAAAAGCCTCTTGGCATCACAGTCCGTGTTCCTAATATCGAAATTTCTGGAGGGCATTATTGGTGACAAATATAAGGCCAAAAAAACAAGAACTGGAGAAATCCTGGTTGAAGTACACAACCAACAGCATGCCAAATCCTCCTTGAACAAACTCGCATAGCCAATCTTGAAAATCAGGGTGACACCCCACCGGAGCCTGAACAGTACTCAAGGTGTCATCTCCGAACTAGACCTGATGAATGAGACAGATGCTGACCTGCTGGAGGGCCTGAGAAATCAGGGCGTGACAGCTGTGAGGCGCATAACTATGAGGAGGGATGACAAAGTAGTTTCGACCAAGCACATTATCCTTACTTTTGACCGGTCCACACTCCCAGAGTACGTCAATGCAGGTTTTGTACATTGTAATGTCCGGCCCTACATTCCAAACCGCGCCGCTGCTTTAAGTGCCAGCGGTTCGGGCAACGGAACCAACTCCTGCCGTGGTCGTCTGACCTGCGCAAAGTGGCGCTCAGCATGATCATCCATCTGATAATTGTCCATCATCAACCCTCACCTGCGCCAACTGCCAGGGGACCCATGCGCCTACTCTCGAAAGTGCGAGAAGTTTAGCAGGAGAAGGCGATCATTAATGTGAAGGTCACTGAGAACATCACCTTCCCAGAGGCGCGAAAGAGGTTCGCCTCTTTCCCCTGGGGAGGTACGCCGACGCGGCTCGCCGGGGGCGGAGCGGCGTCTGGTGTCCACAGGGACGCAGTTCAGCGAGTCTGACCTGGTCCCTCCTCGCCCCCCCCCCCTGGGGTGCCTCAGGCAGCCCAATCCGTCGCCACGCCGCTTGCTGAGGCAGCAGCGGTTGTGGTGACAACCTCTTCTGTAGGGACCGGTGTCGCTCTCGCCTCTGCCTCCCGTCCTCCAGTGCGTTGGAGGGTGCCGACCGGATGGACACCGGGGGCCCCGCATCGGCTCCCACCGCCACCGCACCTCCCGTGCCACCTTTGGTGTCCCGGACGCCCTCGGCGGTGGCGGCTCAAACGAAGGGCTCCCGAAAGGGGGCCAAGTCCGAGGGGCCTGGTCCGCCGGGCACCCTTCTGGCATCCGACGAGGAGATGGATGTCGCGCCGTTCCTGCCTGCAACGCAGCGCAAGGAGCGGCCTCCGATGTCCAAGCCGACAGAAAGGCCTAAAAATCCTAGAATAACAGCCCCGAAAGACGACACATGAACAAAAACACACACACACTCCAGTTATTCTTAAATTTAAATAATGGGAACTGAAAACATCATCCAATGGAACTGCAGAGGCCTCCTTAAAAATCTTGACGATGTGTATGAGATGCTGCATGCCAATCAGCCAAGTATCATGTGTCTCCAGGAAACCCACCTCAATTCTAAACAAACAAATTTCTTAAATAGGTACATGGTATTCAGAAAGGACAGGGTTGGCTGCACACACTCTTCAGGAGGTGTGGCAATTGTCGCCCAGAAATCCTTAGCCTGCCACCCTGTCACTCTGAACACTGTCCTTGAGGCTGTAGCAATCCGTACGATAATATTTAATAGGTTGATAACGGTATGCTCCATTTACATTCCTCCTGATCATGCACTTTCGAGCTCTGACTTCGAGGCGCTGGTCGACCAGCTGCCCGAACCATACATCCTAACAGGCGACCTTAATGCGCAGAACTCTCTTTGGGGCTCCTCTAGAATGGATGCCCGAGGTCGCTGATAGAGAAAATTCCTTACATCTTCAGGAGCATGCCTTTTCAACAAAAAACAGCCTACATACCATAACTTAGGACAAATACATACTCGCATCTTGACTTGGCTATTGGTTCTGCAATTCTCTTTCCATGTCTTGAGTGGGGCGTGGGCACGGACCCATATGGTAGTGACCACTTCCCCACTTCCCTAACGTACATAGGTAAGGCCATGCAGTCCATCTTCCTAGAACAGGTTTAATTGAATCAAAAGCAAACTGGAGTACATTCACCAGAAACATCTAAACTACACCACACAACCATAAAACACCTACACGTGGAGGAAGCAGCCCAACTCGTCACGGCACACATACTCGACGCCGCCGAAAAGTCCATGCCCCAGGCCTCCAGTGCGTCCCCGCACCCAGGAGGCCCTGGTGGAACGAGGACTGTAGGCGGGCGCGAGAGGCCCAGAACAAAGGCGTGGGGGTCCTTCGCCGGTACCCCAAGCGCCAGATAATCTCATTTCCTTTAAACGGGCAAAGGTCTTGGGAAAGGCGTGTGCGGTCGTGAGGCCGAAAAGGGGGAGAGTTGGACGCGCCTTCCTCAGCTTCCATCAACTCATACACCGGAAACTCTAACAAAGTCCTGTACACGAATACAGCAAAACTAAAAGGACCACAGACACAACAGCCTGACCCGGATTAGCCACAACAGGGGACACAACTCGAAGGACCAGGCCAACACGCTCGCACACACGCTTCGAACACTAGGTCCAGCTCAGGTGCACACTACACAACTAACAACCACACTTTCATTAAACACAAAGCAAATCATGCGGAGAAGAAGTCCTTGCGAGACAGTAATAAGTCGAACTCATCCTATAAGCACCCCCTTTTCACTTCATGAGCTGAAGTCGCATTCCGCACTGGGTACTTGTAAACCTTCAGCCTTCAGGGTGCAGACAGGATTTCATAACACAAGGATACAAACACTTACATGCTACACGCTTGAAACACTTCTTCACCTCTACAATAAAGATATTTCTTTCGGGGCACTTTCCATCGCTCATTGGAGGAGAGGCCATAGTAGTGGCTTTCCTAAAGGAAGGGAAGGACCTTCCTCTCCTCCAGTTATCGCCCATTGCCCTGACAAGCTGCCTGTGTAAGCTCTTCGAGAAGATGATAAACAGGAGACTTGTGTACTTCTTAGAGTACAATGGTCTTCTCGAGAGCTGCCAGGCAGGCTTCAGGGCGGGGCGATCTACCAACGATCAACTCGGTTGCATTAGAGTCTTATATCAAAGATGCTTTCCTCCACAAGCAGTACTGTATGACAGTCTTCTTTGATCTTGAAAAGGCGTACGATACTGCTTGGCGGTACGGCATCCTTAGCGACTTGAAGTCCTTTGGCATGTCGGGTAACATGATGAACACGCTTGCCAGTTACCTGTCTGAAAGAAACGTTTCGCGTGCGAGTTGGAAACTGCAACTTTCTAGGGGTTCATGTGCAGGAAAACGGCGTGCCACAAGGTGGAGTTTTAAGTTGCACCCTTTTTATTGTAAAAATGAATTCTCTTCGGAAGGCATTGCCACCGTCGATTTCATGTTCAATTTATGTAGACGACGTACAATTATCTTTTAAGTCTTGTAACTTGTCTGTCTGGCGAGCGGCAAGTCCAGCTTGGTGTGAACAAGCTTGCCGGCTGGGGCAGATAGCAACGGTTTTAAATTTAATCCGGGAAGTGCACTTGTGTTTTGTTTTCCAAGAGGCGTGGTATCCGGCCGGATCCTGACATTCAACTCAATGGTGTCTTGATTCCTGTCAAAAAGGAACACAAGTTTTTAGGCATAATCTTTGACGAAAAGCTTACATTCATCCCACACATAAAACAGCTAAAACATAAATGCTTAAAAACAATGAATATTCTGAAGGTTCTGTCGCACATCTCTTTTGGTGCTGACAAACAACTTCTTTTACGTGTTTTTACCAGCTTGATAGGTTCACGATTGGACTATGGTAGCGTTGTTTATGGGTCAGCAAGTAAAACATCCCTTAGAATGCTGGACCCTGTGCTTCATCTAGGGCTCCGCTTGCGTGTGGCGCCTTCCGAACTAGTCCAGTCGAAAGCCTGTATGTTGAGTGCAACAAATGGAACCTACAACGTCAGCGAGCATACACAGACCTCCTTTATGCTTTTAAAATTTCATCCATGCCTCACCATCCTTTTAAATCAGTTTTTCATGATACCTCCATGACTGAACTCCTTTTAATCGACCATCGTTCTCTGCGCCCTTCTCTTACAGAGTTAGAGAGGAAGCGTCAGAGCTTGCTGTCTCCTTTTTAGATACCATCCAAAGTTCTGTAACAGATTTCATAGCACCATGGCATCTCCGCCCTGTGTCATGCGACACATCTTTTACACATGTAGATAAAAACCGAGCTCCCACATGTGCAATTCAGCAGCACTTCTTGTATTTGCAGGAGAAGTATCAGTGTTCTGAATTTTATACGGATGCCTCTAAGACTTCCACCTCTGTGTCCTGCGCTGCGCATGGACCCGGCCTTAATGTCACTAAAACTCTGAATAGTAATACTAGTATCTTTACGGCAGAGGCTTATGGTGTACTTCTTGTTGTTAATCATATACTTCAAAGCCACATCCCACAATCCATTATCTATACAGATTCCCTCAGTGTTGTGCGGGCACTGTCGTCAACAATGCCTTCGAAAAACCACGTTGTCAATCTGATCGTCAAGGGTATTATGTCTGTGTATGTACGCAAATTTGAACTGGTTCTTTGCTGGGTCCCTGGCCACTGTGGTATAGCCGGGAACGAAGCAGCGGACCGAATGGCTGCTGCTGCTACACTCTCGAATACAGTAGACATAACCACATTACCCTACACCGACGTGAAACCACACATCAGACAACAACTTCGCAAAACATGGCAAACACACTGGAGTGAACAAACAGACAACAAGTTACACGTAATAAAACACACTTGGGACCATACACCACCGACACACGTAATAGATACACTGAAGTCGCCTTGGCTAGATTACGGATAGGGCACACTCATGCAACGCACTCGCACCTTCTCACGGGGTCTCCAAGACCTCTGTGCAGCAGGTGCGGAGAGGCCCTATCCGTGATCCACATCCTTATACAATGTAAGGCACTTGACACAACACGACACAAATACTTCCCACAACTACACACGCGACATATTCCACCACACCCACATACTTCTAGGAGATGAAGCCATGTTTTCAATCAAACGCGTTTTCGAGTTTCTTACCGACGTAAAATTTTTACATCTCATTTCTTATCATGCATGTTGACAACCTGGCCCTTTACACCAGCCAGCCATCTTCATTACGTTGTCTTTTACTTGGTTTTATTTTACTGAAATGTTCTACTTTTACTTCTATGCCACTTTCATGTAATCACTATTGTTTGGCGCTCTTTGCCCTTAGTCGGCCTTGCGCCATTAAACTCCAAACATCATCATCAGAAATGCACTTCTGTCCAGAGGTGAAGCTAACTTTATGAAGATGTTTGTAAGTTTGGTTTTAAATGCAGAGCATTTCAGTAACTCACGATGTCACCCGCGTTGGCATCCGCAAGTCGGCATCGCTCCCCCTACACTATATAAAAAAACTATACTTACCGGCACCAGGTTTCGAACCAACGACTCTGCGGGCGGAACGCAAGGTACATGGTACTCTACCCACTGCGCCACAAAGCAGACACAGAATGGAACGTTACGAACACGCTTTATATCCTTGACTCAACAACCGTCGGCCACAGGTGCCCCCTCTCCCCCGCGTCCTCTCTCGCCTTCTCTCCGCTCACAACGTCCTCTCTCGCCGCGTTCGGTTCGGGCGCACAACAGGTGGGGACGTGCGCAAGACCCTCTCTCGCCGCGTTGGGTTCGCGCTGATCAACAGTCGGTTCGTGCGCAAGAACAGGTGGGACGCTCGCATCGCGCTCTCTCTCGCCGCGGTCGGTTCGCGCTTAAAACCACATATGTCGTTCGCGCGTGCTCCGGTCGCTAACGTCTGTGGCGATCGTGACGTCAACATCACGCGTTCGTGGGGGGTGGCGCGATTTTGGCGCTATAACACTCTCTCGCGAGGGGCATTGGATTGGATTCGATTGGCTTGGCTTGGATTGGTTTGGATTTGGATTGGATTAAAGTGGATTGTGTTGGATTGTGTTGCGTCATAGCCGTGCCACGTTGTTGCGTCATAGCCGCGGCAGGGGGTTCACGGCACGTTTCCCCAGCGACTTCATCGACAATGTCTACGCTGGAAGACAACAATTACAACAACACCAACAATACGTAATCCATGCGACTCAGCGGCGCGCCCCCCGCGCAGAAATGCTCTGCATTTGATCGTGCCTCTCGCGAGGGGGATGTTTCTTTCTGGGCCACAGTCGGCGCTCCCCTTTATCTTACTCCGTGCCCCTACGTAAGCCACTGCTATGAAACACGACTGGCAGCTTTTTCTGGAGTCTCTAGTTCCATATGATCGCCCACCTTCAGGGCTAATGTACAGTTGGCCTCCTTGATTTCCCAGTTCAACATAGGCTGTGGGCAGTCGGAGGGCAACGTTTGGACAGGGCGGCCCCGGATCGAAATACATGAAATTAAAATTGATAGCCATAGCCGTTTCACTCAATGTGAAAGCTGTTGGATGTGCCGAGCAGTTTTTCTCCATAATTTATAAACTGCCTTTACCACATTGCTTGTTCCATTAAGAAGCATGGCCTTTTACCGAGCGAGTCTGATTACAGAAGACGGATCTAACTTGTGTTATCGAAAATCTCCCGAAACAACATGACAATTAACCCCCTAATTCTAGCCTACCTTTACGCCGAGTTTCATTTACCTGACAAAATAGTTAACCGTGAAAAAGTGAACGTTGAAGAACTACTGTCTGCTGCAAATAAATGCCTATCTACGGAGGGAGTATAGTTACAGAAAATGGCTGTAGCTGTCTCTTTACCGAACTATTGAGAACACAATTATTTGAAAATCAGCCGCTAAGACGACTCCAACATTACGCACTATATAGAAGCCGAAGCTAAACGTAATCTTCTTAAAAAAATCCCACGGCTGCGGTGTTTCATAAGATTTTAGGCAGGGTGAATCCGGCTTTACTTTTTCTAATATTTTTTTCGAATTTCTAAGTTAGAAAAATCTAGTGTCACTCCACTCTGTGAATAAAGATTACCAGCGAAGCTGTGGTTCACAATGTTGAATCATCGTAGCGTCTTATTATTATACAACTTTACCAGATAGTTCCGATAGAAGCACAGTTTTCTGTAACCATACTCCCTGCCTAGATGATCATGTATTGAAAAAGGACCGCATTTTTGGTAACTTTCCAACTTCACTGTAAACTAAGTAATTACGATAATTAAATGAAATTCGGCGTAACGATAGACTCGTCATATCAACCTATCGCACTTGTTTCGAATAGTTTCAACAACACAAGAGTTAGTGCCGTTTTCTGTAAAGACTCCCTCGGTAAATGGTCATGCTTCACAGCGCAAGGGATACGTGGTGAAGGCAGCTTACGAAGACAAAGCTTACACCAATATTCCTAAAGTTGGCTTCGCGTCTATGACCATGCTTTGCTGGGAACACCTTAATCCGATGCTATTGGTGCCGCCTTGTATAAAAATGTTAATGCACTAGGACATTTTCACTTTTTAAGTTTTTTTCTGTACTGGGCAATGGTTTTCGTGCAGCAGTGAAGAATGTTCCAGAGGGAGCATGACAGGATACCAGCAGAGACTAAGCAGGGACAGCGCTACAACAGCTCCGTTGTGAAAAAATGCCTTTCTTGAATAAGTGCGGCTGAGTGAGTTAAAGAGACCATTCATTTAAAGTGAAGAATATTGCATTTTGTTTTATTGGCCTCTTTCGGTGCCCTAGGAAAAGTGTTAGTTCAAAGTGAAAGGGCCAAATTACCGTTAAAAAGGCAGAACACGACAACATTTTCAGGGGAACTAACACTTGGGCTTGTATATCTAACGTAATTTGCAATATTTATTCGCAGATTCATATTACTCTGGGTTAAAAATGGCATAATCACTCTTCCCGATACTCAGAGTGGCAAGGTTGTTTATTCGAAACCCGATTTCGGGGAATCGATATTATTTTCACGCAGTCAAGACGAAAGTGAGGTTTTTGTAGGAATGACCGTTGATTAAAGCGAATTCTCGCTCAACAACAAAACATAAATAACCAGAATGTACAAGCGGAGACAAAGGGGTAATAAGGCGACACGCACGGTCCACTGCAGGCGATTGCAACATCGCGGCCTTTCGTTTCAACGCATCTATTTACAGTGCTCTCCTTAATACAAATTCTCAATGTAACCACCGACAACATTTTAGATTAAGCAAGAACACTTTTGGAAAGGGGGCACAACGCAACATTCTTTCTTTAACAACCAAAAATTGCCTGCATTGCATTCAGACGAAAATTAAACGATTACTTCGCTTAACAAAACATTTCATTTCATTTCATTTATTCAACCTTAAGGGCCCGAAGGCATTACATAGGGTGGGTGGGGGCATACATAAAAGTTGAAAGTTTCATTGCAAAGTAACAATATCAAAGTGCACACTGATTACAAAGATGTAAAGAAACAAAAAAACAAACAAAAAGAACACGCATAACAAAATGTAAAAAATACGTAACAGGCGATAAATAAATTCTTGGAGTGCAGTAAAAACACAACTATAAACGCTAAAGGTAAAATTGCTGTTGGGAAATATCATTTAAATTTTGGAAAAGGGTTAGTTTTTCGCGAAATGTTTTGCGCTCCCTTGAATAAACCACATTATTTGGCAGTGCATTCCACAGTGTTACGGCATCGGGGAATAATGAGCTGCTCATCGTCGTCGTCCGGCATTTAATGGTCATCAAGGGGTTACGTGTGGGACAGGAGAGATTATGTTCTTAATGGGTGTTTTAGGAGAGGGAGCCCCGATCTGCTGAAGTAAAAAAAAAGTGTAAAGGAGGCATACACGAGAAGCAAGCGATGCGAGCGACAAGGTTTGTGGTAGTGCGGTTACGCTGATGTGTTTGGAATATTGTGCCGTAATGAAACGAGCTGCGCAGTTTTGAACCGCTTCGAAATCATCGGTGGGATAAGTTGTGAGGGATGCCAGGTGGATGATGCGTACCCGAGTTTTGGTCGCACAGTAAAACTATGATGTGTCTTTGTCATTCCCAGCAGGTGTTCCGCGATACGGAAACGCTGGAGATTTTTTTTTTGTGGGGGCGGAAGGAGGGGAGCGGGGGGCAACGCTGGACAACCCCTCTGAGTGGGTATGCTTGGCTTGACGAGAGTGCGCTCGAGGCACGCGTGCAGGGGCGCTCCGCATTTTCTAGGAATTTTAACTGCGGACAACATACGCGCACGATTTGCTCAAGAGCTTTGCTGTCAAAAACAGTTGTCGGTCATCGGCTCACACAAGTTAGAAGGAAACGACAACACTTCCAATTCCAAGCTACTCCAGTGGTACCTCAAGGTTCCTGACTCAGTATAATCTGGCGTAATTATCCATTATTACTTCATTGTATTATGTTTGTATAAATAGAACACTTACAAAAAATTGAAGGAATTTTTATTAGCCTAAACACCGCAACTTCGAGCACAGCTATTGAATACGCAACCAGCTAGCTCGCAAAGATAAAGCAGCTCAATAATCCTGGCAACGCTTTCAATATATTAATTGGAGCTTCTTCCATGAAAACTCCTGTGAAGACATCATACACGACAGCCGGCTACCCTGCACCTGCGGAAACATTTTCGGCAAAACGACGATGCTCCGATGCAAATAAATGAGTGGCAACGATTTTGACAATCCTGAATTAGCACCCTGGGTTCGATAGTTACCCAATACGTAATTACATTATAACAGCGAGCAAACTATACGGCACGCTAAAATTAACTTGCCGCACTTCCTCAAAGGTTTGAAACACGGTTGCCGCTCCAACTTGGGGCCCACGCTAGATGCACAGTATGTGAACACTGCTATGGAATAGACATTGCAGGGACGCCATTGTACAATCAAACTAATATGTCTGTTTTGACATCAATGGGACCGCGCGCGTGCCTTGAGCGTAGAAAATGTCCCCCTTATGAACAGCACAACGGAAATAGCACATTCACCCTGTTTTTTTTTCGTGCCTGGCGTGCTTTCATCTTTTGGTTTTGTGTCTGACGGTTTGAGTGTTACGGGCGCTATTCACGAATATTCTCCGGATGACACGTCCATGGCTTCCAATTTTCGAGTTGCTTCGTGCCACTTAGCTATTTCCTAGAGTACGGCGCCCTTCATGTCTGCTAACGGAGAGATTACGCTTCAGACGAAATCTCCGAAAAAGCAATGGCATTCTCGTACACGCGTTTCAGAAACAAAAAATGAAAGGAAGCTTTTCATTTACAACTGAAACCACGAATGAACAGGGCATTACAGTCGTTTTCAGGCATTAGTAAGCAGCCTCCGAAGATTTTTAGATGCGAAACATCTCATTCTCGGGGCTGTGTCCCTCCCTCCCTTGTCGTTGTTATCCGCCGTTCACACACCCACTGCGCATGCCTGGCCAGGCATCGCTGATAATGATTGAGGCAGGATGCCCCTAGGGATTAGCCAACCAAAGAATCCATCACGAGATAGCTTCACGTTCAACCACCGTCGTCATCTTCCCGTAGGGGAACCCTGAGTACCACACCCCCCACTGCGCATGCCTGGCCAGGCACAGCAGATGATGATTGTGGCAGGATTCCCCTAGGGATTGGATTAGATGCGAAGCATCTCGTACTCGGGGCTGTGTCCTTCCCTTCCTTGTCGTTGTCCGTTGTCCGCACACCCACTGCGCATGCCAGGCCAGGCTCCGCTGATGATGATTGTGGCAGGATGCCCCTAGGGATTGGCCAACCAAAGAATCCATCACTAGATAGCTTCGCGTTCAACCACCGTCATCACCCTCCCGTTGGGGAACCCATAGTACCACACCCTCACTGCGCATGCCTGGCCAGGCACCGCTGATGATGATTGTGGCATGATGCACTAGGGATTGGCCAACCAAAGAATCCATCACGAGAGAGCTTCCCATTCAACCACCGTCATCTTCCACTAGGGGAACCCTGATTAGTATGCGAGGCATTCCTCCTCTCCTCTCCGTCGCTCTTCTCCTCTCTGGGATTGCGCAACAAATGGCAATACCTGCGGCTCTGCGCGTGATAATGCGAATCAGCTTAGGGTTAGAGACGGGACGGTAGCCCCTGCACACTCCGCTGGGGCGCCACTGTAGCTCCACGGTATAAATGACGCGCGCGCGCTCTCCGCTCCCCTCATTCTCCTCCCCAACGCCGCGATCGAACTGAAAACTAATGGAACTTGAGTCGACCCATGGCTGCTTCGCATACTACTCAGGTTTCCCCTACGGAAAGATGGTGAATTTTTTTTTAATCTGGAGCATAGAATTAAAGCCTAATGTGCGTGCTTTTTGTATTGAGCATCGCTGGGGTTGGATCCTCCAACATAATCTCTAGCAAAGGTGAGGTTCTACAGACATGTGAACACGCACTTCTTGTGGTGCGTATGAAAAATTTTGTTTTCGACGGCTTCAATAACAAAGAAAATAATAATTACGCGATTCTGCTTTTCCCTAAAACCAAGCAAAAGCATGGATGCGATCAACAAAAGAAACTAAAAATACTCCAGCTCTAAACGGGCGACTCTCCAAGATCAGGCCTGGAGCGACCGGAATGCCCGTCAAAGATGTTCCCGGAAATGGTTCATAGTTTTTTCGCAGACACCTTTCTTGAGCAGAAATTTCAAAAGCTTCCCGCGTGGAACGTGTTCTCATTTCGGACATGTATTTTAGCTTCTTTATCGGTATAAGAACAATGAACCATTACGTTTCTTATTCGTCATTTTATACATTGTAAAGCTCACTTGCTTGCACCTGTAATTTTCGCGACGACATCGTAGTTATTTATTGGAATAAATTAAACGATGGGTGCCTGGGCGACATGCGGGGTTTTTTTAGAAAGTGTTGGGATTATTGCCGTATTGCTCGTAGTATTACATTGCTCCTCAGCGGAATAGTGTGTTCTTAGGAATAAGAGGAGCCAAGATCCTACATCTAAAGCTCTAGATATTAAAGCTGATAAAACAAGCGCTGAACGCAATTTTTGTGCCCAAATGTAATAGAAAACACGCACCCACTCCGGAGGAAGCCAAACACGTTCCTACAAATGCCGACTTTTACTCGACGGATGTTTTTCAACACTGCTTTGTTTAAGTAAATCAGCATCGTGCCCTTAGATAAACAACACAACGCTGACGTATATGCCCGGCCATGTACGTCATGGGGTTAATGCTGACCTTTGCAAGCGAATATAAACACAGGAAGTATTAATGAAAATGAAGGGAAAATAGGGCGGTTACTCCGCCTACATTAGATATTCTGACAAGAATTGGTCCGCTAGAGTACTCTGTATGTGAACTCCGCGCCAGTACTCGCACACCCAGAAACAGGACACGGGAGAACAAGCACAGTTCGTGATACCAAATTTTGCAGAATTTTCGCAATAGGAACGACGTGTTGAAGTAGGCTTCACTGCTAAATACAACGATTTTGCAGGGAAAAATATTTTGAGGGGTAGTACAAGACCACACGCACAGATACACTTCTTAAGACCACACGCACAGATACAACAGTACGTTTTCACTTGGCTTCACTACTTTACAAAAATAGACTGCGGGAAAGATATTTGTCCAAAAAAGTATGCGTAGGTTTGTGCGAAAATGTGAAACTGCAAGGGAATATTATGATCATCATTTTCATACGCTCAGAAAGCGTCAACATCAAATGTTGCGGAGGGTCAGGCAGTTGAGACCACATACATATGCTTGCGCGTCCAGGGATGCATTTATGCCAGTTTTGAGAAATTACTGAATTTTCAAAGTGCCCTTACCTTGTATTGTAACAAAAAGATGGTGAAAAGGGAAAATACAGTCAAAATACATTTCGACACGTCGTTTGAAAATTCCATTTATCAAGCGATGGACCTACTATTATGTCTATTACGTCCAACCGTTTAAAAGCAATGTTATTTCTTGCGACGAATAAAAGAAAATAACTGCTCGCGCCACAATTCTTTTACAAAAGACATCGCCAACTTCTGCATCAGTGGTTTAGACCGGGTATAATAGATTTTCGTTTTAGCTCGCTCGTCCCTCTGCCTTTAATATAAAGGAACTTGCACAATATCCAACGAAAGTAAACTGTGTTGATGCGACATCGTTCACACTGCCATCGAAGTTCTACCATCGGCCGACTTATTGCGAGACGCTTGCTGGAATTGCAAGAATGTCGTGGTATGTGGCCACACACACAAAATCAACACGCGTGCCTTTCCGTGGATACCCGATTGTTTGCACAGCCATTGAAGTTCTACTATCGGCCGTCTGTCCATGGGGAACGTGCTGCAACTGCGAGGACGTCGAGGTATGTCGCAAGGATGTCGCTGCAAGTATGTCGCAGGCCGAAAATGGAGGTGTCAGTGTCAGCGTTGTTAAGTGACAGACGGTGCGATGGAATGCGTCGGTGACGGGGTGTTACGCGGAAGGTCTCTTTCATTCTGTGTACTGCCTCAGGCGAGGAAACTGTCACTTTTAGTGCAGTCGGGCCAAATACAACATGTACACCATAAAGCGACACCTTACAAACTCGCTGTCGTGAAAGCGTTTGAATGGTCGCTATGTGATTGCAGTGTCCTTTCCCCAGACACTGTTGCACAATATCGGATATACCTCCCCAGTAAAGCGAAGTAAGGGTTCATACCAAAATACACAAGTAACCGACAGACTTCTCAATACGTAAACGTTACAGAAGCAGCCTGGGTGGGAAATATCGAAAGAAGTTTTCGAATTATTGCGTGCGCTTTGAAAGTTCAGCAGTTGTGCGGTTTTTGGAGGAATGCGACCTTATGAATGTAGAAAAATTATACTTGACTGGCGGTTGTACCTGGCGATGCCCGGGTGGGCCACTATGCAAACTACAAGAATGGGCATACCACTTGTTCAGTTATTCCTTACTTGTCTTATTTTGAAGTGGTCCACAATTAGGAAGTGCTGCCTGCTGTCAATACATGGACCCTTCTCGGAGGCGAGTGATGATGGAAAGCGGCTGGAACTCGGGCTTTAATTTACCTATCCCGAAACAAATTGTACGAAGATGGTGCGCGCAAATGACGACTCAGTGGTGCGTGTTAAGGGTACCCATTATTCAGAATTTTGTGATTCATAAAGAGGGCGTGTGATTGCCAAAATTCCTGTCAGAAGGTGAATGCTATGCTGCGCGGAAAAATTGACGTGAAGTCCACATTAAGAGCGGTGTAATTAAAAAATCCTGTTCATCTGTTTAAACGCCTCCTCAGGCACGATCATGAAATTATATTTTGGCCAATTTCATGGGCAGCCTCCAAATGAAAAATAGAACTGGATATAGCGACGTTCTGAACAGCTATTGGGCAATATTAAAAAACAGGTATTTGTTTCAAAAACGTGTTTTTTCCTATTACATGGGCCTTAGGGACAATCTTGTGAAACACATTTACACAGTTGTATTGGTTACACATATCAACAGAAACTTTTTCGATGTCTCAACAGGCCTGTAATAGAAACAAAAGTTTGTGCAGGAAGTTTTGAGCACTTCGCGCATTTGCAGGGGTGTGCCTTAAAAAATCCAGCCATATTGAGCACCTACACCCTCAAGAAATATACTCTAAAAATTTGACGTTTCCACAACCACTAGTTTTGCGTGGCGTTCACATCAAATGTTCAGTTTTTAAGCCAGGCATGGCTGTTATAATTTCGAAAAATTCTTTTCGCCCTTTTAGCGGCGTGGCAGGTAGAAATTAATAAGTTGGTTCTGTGAATTTAGGAGTAACATTTAACAGCAAAAATCAGTCTGATGTACCAAACAGTAAAACTAGGGGATCTTGACAAATACTAAATTTGATACAAGATGTAGATTCGTGTCATTATTGTTGTTCACGGCGAAACCGTAGAACTCCTTTTTAGGAAACATTTGGGGGTACATAGATAAGCAAAAAGAGCTTCGATATCTGAACGCGTGAGCGAGATAATCAGGAATTTTGGAGAGCGTAATTCCCCCTTTTTTACTGCTAGTAGTGTAATTTGCGAATATTCTGTATTAGGGAGCCTCAAAGCCATGACAGAAATATGGTCCTGAAGTTTCAAGTCTCTAGGTCCAGTTTTCTTGGCTGGGCGTTGGAGAATCAGTCAGCCAGTCAGACATTCATTCAGCCATTTCATCTTACGGGAGGCCTGCGGTTGCAGAAATTCCCACCAGATGCCGAAGGCTATGCAACGCGGGAAGCGAAATGAAAGTTTCAACGATAATAAAAATGGCAGTGCTTTGATTTTTTAGGCAAGAGTAGGTTGCTTGAGAACTAAGAGTTGTTGAGGAAGTACATACACAAAACGACAAAGTATGCGTGGTCTGCGGAAAAGAAACACAATGTAACCAGGAATTAGTGAGTGTATTGGGATTGTAAGGGTTGGGATTGTGAGTGTATCCATGGAAATCTCCATCAGAGAAAATCTTCCGCTTTTCGAAGTACTAGAATATCAGGAGGGCACAGAGGGAGTAAACTTCAAGGCTGCCGAAATGACTAAAAGACAATTAGAATGCCGGTGCAGGAAAAGCGAGAGGGGAATATTGCCTAAAACAGCTACCACCTGTAACAAAGTTTATTTTGAGCCTGTCCTTAGAGCAGCGCTAAAACTAAACCTAGAGAACAACATAGATATCTAGATTTTTGGTGACATTCCACTTAATCATGCTGTAACAAAAGGGATATCATTAACAATCATTATTATCATCATCATCACCAGAGTTATTGTCATCATCATTGAGAATATTGAACAGAATTCCAGTTCTACAGAAGTGCAAATCAAAAACCCTGCTCGCCTCCTTACACGATTCTTTGGACAAAATACTGAAATTTATTTTGGAAAAATTTCATGGGCTGTCCTTATACACAAAAACAAATTGGATATATCGAAGGGTAAATAGTTACTGAAAAATCTGTAAAGCCAGGGAAGTTGCGAAACATTCTGATTCTTTCCTATAACATGGCTGTTTGAAAAAATCTGGTTGGACTGATTTTACAGATTTGTGTTGATTACTTTTGCAGTGAACTTCCGTTAAGACGAACTGGGTTAAGACGAATTCTCGCTTATGCCAAACAACTTGGTAACGGTATTTTGGCTTTGCGTTGACCCAATGCAAAAAAAAACATTCCGCTTAGAGGAACAGCCTTGCACGTACCCTTCGGTTAAGACTAACAACTTTCAGGGTGATCACCACTGCTGGCGATCCTGGGTAGCGAACATGGCAGACTTGACGGGGTGTGGCGGGGCATTCAAGCGGCCGGAGGGAAGGAAAATAAAAGAAAACTACTGCGAGACGCGGATTCGCGCCACGGAGGAAGGGAGGGAACCAAAAAAACATACACGCCGATAAAGCTACCACTTCTCCCACCCTTCAACCCGTGGAGCAAGTGGCAAAGCAAACAAAAAAAGAGGAAGGGCAAGTTTTCTGGCCGCTATGCTCTGAAGGAGAAAGGAGCAAAACTAGGAGTATAAAAAAGTTAAAAAGAGGCGACAATAAAGAATCGCTGTTCGTGAACGCAGCAGCTTTTCACACCATAGCTGTTTCTCAGCGGGAGCACCTGCGTTCACGTTGGTTCCCGTTGCGAGTCCACTGCGTCACCGTCGAGAAATCCAGGAGTTCCCTCCTTGTCTCTGCTGCGTTGTCGCTTGAGGTGGCGCGTGTACGCTCCCCGTCGCCGCTTAGACAGCACAAAACCAGGAAATAGCGCTGGAAGACAGTCTTCTATCATGTTCTGCACTCAAATAAATGGTTTTTGAAGCAAAGCTGTACTACTTTCGCGGCGGATGCCCAATTTTGCCTTTTGGACGGAGACACACCTCCGGCGACACGCCCTTGAACCGCATTGCGTGATTCGTCGGGCCCGCTTTCGGGGCCCACCACCCCCCTACCCCGAACCCTATGCAAAATAAATTGGCTCTACTACTACTTTCGGGGCTGTGCACAAGGTCCCGTTTTCAGCACGAGCGGCGGCTGCCGCCGCCGCCGCTGATGCTAAACAGCTTATCTGCGGCCGACCACCCCCGCAGCCTACCACGCATGTGCCGCTGGGTTCATGCTCATGCACGTTCATGTGCTGGGTTCATGTGCTCATGCACATGGCTCGTCTCGCGGCCGGCGAAGAGGAACGGAGCGTTCGCAGTGCATGAACACCGCGTTCGCCGGGCCTCCTTCTGTGAGCGTTGCACGGGGTCGAACGGCCTTCAGACGTGGTCGGCAATAACCAAGCGAAACCAAGACTTAACCAGCTACAGCAGCTTTGGCTTTGAAGTTAGTGAGCTAAGCCGCCTATTTTAATGCGCGAAACCAAGTCCCTCCATACGCGTTGTTGTCCTCCAACCCCTAATTCTCCTCGCCGCAGCTCCGCTCTCCGCGACTAGCGAACACTCTCTCGCGAGGGGCAGATTGGATTCGATTGGATTGGATTGGATTGGCTTGGCTGGCTTGGCTTGGATTGGATGGATTTGATTAGTTGGCTGAGCTAAGCCGCAGCTATTTTTTTGTCTTTTTCCTCCATTAATTGTAATTATACTTAGTTCACCGTCTTGCAGCAAGATATTTACACGCACCTGGCGGTGTTGCCGATTCTTTTTTTGGGAGGGCTTCTGATAAGAAGAACAAATTATCATGGTCCCTTCGAGATCGTCTTAACGGGAGCTTACATATAATAAAAACTTGTTCGATATCTCAACTGGGGCTGCAAAATAAACGAAAATTTGTAGACAAACTTTTAAGCTTTTCTCACTCTCTCAGAGGCGTATTTTTTGTAAAATCACCCAGATTGAGCTCGAACAGCACAATATGAATATGCCCTCAAATTTGAAGTTTCTAGTACCAGCGGTGTGGGGAATGACCCGAAAGGATAGGCGCGTCCTGCAGGTCACGTTCGTAATTTCAAAAAGGATTTCCGACATTTTTGAGGCATCGCAGGACAGTACCCTTCAAATAGGTTTTCTATATTTGGCTGAGAAACGATTATTAGCAAAAATTATTTCGACGTATCATTCAGTGAAACATATCTTGGGAAATCTTTAAAAACCTGCAATTCGCAGAGCGCGGCTCTGCGTCACTGTGTGCGTCCTCTTCTGTGCCGATGAGTAAACATCGTCCTATGCGCCATAGCACCGTAACTCCTCTGCTAATCATGATAATGTGAACGTGCTTCTCAAATCTATGTTTCCACTACCAGCAGGGTGGCTTGGCGTTGACATCAAATGATGAACCTTTTCGACCCGTCATGTGTGCAATTTCAAAAAATCATTTTCCACCTTTTTGAGAACATCGTAAGGCGAAATCTTTCAAATATGTTTTGTGCCTTTGGTTGAGTAACATTTATCAGCAAAAATCAATTGCGTGTATCATTCAGTGAAACATATTTTGAAGAATCTTAAAAAAAAACACACAATTTCCTCTGAAATGTCAATCTGCGTAATTAGTAAAGGTTAGGGCGAACCAGTAAGCCTAAATTTTAGAGATTCATAAGAACTACATAAATCAAGAAAAGGCAAGTCGATATGTCCAAGGGTGAGCGAGGTGATCACGAATTTGCGAAAACACATGTTTACTTTTTCCTCTGTTGGGGGCATAATTTACGGAAATCCCACCTTAGTGAGCCCCTACGCCCTGATAGAAATGCATTCCAAAATTTTCAAGTCTCAAAGTCCAGCAGTTCTTGCTAGGCGTTGATGAATCTCTAAGTCAGTCAGTCGGACACTTCATTTTAAAGGACCTCGAGAAATAACGTAGCTTTGGGAGAAAGCCGCATTGGCTTCAGTTGTAAATGTAGAACCTTTTTCGACATCCGCTGTTTAAATGGTTCATAAAGAATCAGGTTGTAGAAATATGCTAATATGTGAATGTGTGTAAGTATTACGAGTTACGGGTTACGTGTCACGGGTGGATGAAAGGAAACCTTAAGCCGTACTTGAGGAATATTTGGTAAGATTTCACCAATACGCTTGAGCTTTGCTTGTGTAGTCACTCTATAAAGAAGTTGGGCTGGTTGATATGTTAGTGGTTTAACGCGAAGCTTTATTTCCATCTCCTCCGTGCATTTAGGGCGCTGCTGCCGCTGCCTTTGTGCCCTGTCAGCATGCGCTTCTGTGTGCTCAGTGATCCCCATCGGTTCCACTCCGGAGCCGACAAGCAGCATCCCAGGAACCTCACCGAGTTGGTATTCTTAGAAAACCATTAGTTCGCGTTCGTTTCCGCGAATATCAGCTGCCGCTGCCGGCGTTAATTCTTTGGCAGTTTCTTCATGGCTGTGCGCTCGAAACTGGCGTCTGAACCGCTTTCTGGTCACATGTGATAGAAAGGGCCTTAAACCACACCTGCAAGAATACTCAAATGCATTCCTTCAGCGTTCAGGGCATCTAGACCCGAAACAAGACACACGGAGAGCAAGAGCGTCATCGCTGCGCAAAAAAATGTGGTGCATCCCGTAGTGCCTGGTACATAGGATGGTTTGAAGACGTGTTTCAAGGCCACAGCGTGTTGCTACAATGAAATACGACAAGCTTTATGAGCACTACATCTTTAAGCGATGAGCGAAGAAGGAAAGCAACACGCGCCTGCGTCTCAACGCGGTTATGCCAAGACGACAGCGCAATCATTCGAATGGTGCTATATGAACTTCATTTTGTTGTTTATACGACTTCCAATTATTACAACATAAACATCATTCATGTCCTCATTTTAGGAAATTCAAAATGTTCGTTGCCCGCCAGTTTTTTTTCTTCTTGTCATGGTCTATGTTGGAAATGTCATAGAGAGAAAACAAAAGTCCCATCTGAAGGGATTCTGGCGCATGTTAACGATGGCAATGGGTATAGCAAAATTTAAAGCCTTTCCACTCAATGTGAAAGCTGTCGGAAGCACAGAGCAATGATTCGCCATAATTGGCTGCAGCGCCGTTATCTGCTCGTTCCTGTGTTGCTTACCTACCACCCAATGCAAAATTCAAATTTCCCGCCTTCGCAGTACTCGCGCGCTCCGTGCGTGAAACTGCACCGTGAAGCGGGAGTTCCGTTCTTTTGTGTTTGCTTTTTCTCCTGCACGTTCCGGCGTTGCACTGCCGATTTTTTTTCCGCTTACTATCCCAAAAACCAACCAAACGAGCGCTCCCAACTAAATGAACGCGGGCGCTGCCGTATAATTATGTACGTTTTGCCTGAAATGAACCTACAGTTTTTTTGCGCTAAAAAAGGGGTAGATGTATCAGAAGCGCCAGCGCTTCACAACCTTCGAATGCTTATGACTATATAAACCGCTTGGTTTTTGAAGCCTCTGTAGGATGCCGTGACGACAGGATGCCTTGTAGCTCTACTTGGGTCCAGGGAACGAGCTACGACGACAAGGCGAGCCTCTGAAATGCTCTGCACTTAATAATACTGTTTAACCCTACAATACGCCACAACTCACACCCCAGGTGTATTTGCAGCAGGTAGGTCGTGTAGGGCACGCAGCACCTCTGTTTGAACCTGAAAACAATTCGGCGCCGGAATTCCAAACGTTTGCTTCCCACCAGGACACCGCATACACGAAGGACAGAAGTCCCTTCCACCTCTGTCTTGTAGGGCACTGCATACAAAGGTTGGTGCCGTGCAAAGGCGAAGTGGTCTGCAGAGAGGGCTCGGCATCATGCACAGTGCGCACCGACTCGTTTTCCGGTACCCGATGCCGATCTCTATTTTTCGGATGCCAGTATACGTGCGACCGAGTGGCCGCTATTTCTCGAGCAGCCGTGGAGAAATGTAAAGGCATGCATGATGCAGGCGGACCCCGTGATGTTTTTAGACAGTGCGCTAAGTTGCGTGCCTGCACGCAATGCGCCCGCTTACGCGCGCTGGTATGTGCATGTGTTCGTGGTTCGAATAGCTCCACAACTCCGCTATGTGTAGATAATGTCCCTGACACGACGTGGAAGACATCGGCACGCAATGAGCTCATCCAGTCGTTTGGGCTAGCTGTAATTGTCCCATTACTCTGGTTTGGTTTGCATTGCTGCGTGCACTTTGTAAATGAGTGGCACGGATATTTTATGGACGCGCAATTTTTTATGGACACGCAATTTGCAACATTTTTATAGACACGCAACATTTTTATGGGCACGCAATTAGCGCGCGCTATGCTGCCAATGTGTGCTCATACGAAATGAGTTCGGGTGTTGGATGGACAGGCGAGTTTCTAATCAATGCGGCGCTAATTTGTCTTGGGCGTATGCATATTCGGCAGGCGACTGGCCTCTACTTTCCATTCCGCTCGTCAGCTGTTTTCTGTGTGGACGTAGGTTGCATCGAAGCAAGCATAGAGCGTCAATATCGAACTGTAGCTTCACCCAAGCACTTGTCGACAGTTTATTTCTGGATAAAAAACCCTCAGACGTCCGCGTGTTTCATATATACGTTTGGGTGCGGACGTTGGCGAACGTGTTCGGGCCACCTTTGAAATGTCCATCAATAAAGCAGAAGTTCTCGACTCTAGGCAGTTCACCTCATTACAACAACGTTTCCCGTGCGCCTCTTTTATCGTTTGTTTATTCCTCTTTATTTTGACCTTAAATGCGACGCAGAGATGGTTGCCCAAGAAGCGGCGAAACGGAGGGCGTAGTGTTTGACCTGACCGCACTTGCGGTACAGTTATGGCAGCAGCTTTCTGGTGACTAAGCAGTTAATGCGACACAAAAAAGCACAGCTTGAATAAAAATGTCGCAAGGAACTAAAATTTAAACGGCTCCTTAAGCCCACTTGCGTTAGCGCATATTTACAATGCTCTAGTTCATACAAAAAGGAATTTCACTCATAGTCGAGCGTTCACTATGCTTCTGGTTCTGTACAAGCTTATTTCGCAGAAAAGATGTTTGGCATATAATCCTTGTGCGGGTAAGAAAATATATCGTCCTAATAGCATTGAAGAGGCTAAAACAACCGCGATGCCAACGGTTACTTTGTCCGCAGGTGAATAAATTGGTACCATGCCTTAAAGAAACCCTCATTCGTCTTTGCGAACAGAGGTCTTAATTTTGTCCAGAAATCCTGAAAAGTTACATGGGACGCGTTTATTCAATAAAATAAAATGAGGGCGTCTTACTTTGATAAGCTCTAACCCAACGTTGTTGGGAGCCCTAGGCAGCAAAAGCTGATCTTTAATCATGCAAGACAAAACTATTTAAATAATTGGCTGCAATTCACGCTGTGAAGGTGGTTGGAAAGCAAAGGTGTGAACGATCGCCACAACAAATCCTCATGTGACGTCACTTGAATTCGCACACGTGGCTCTATTAAGAGTGAAACCAGAGATAATCCCAGCTGTTACCTGGGATTCACGGAGGTGCCGTCCCGAACGCAGCAGAGTCGGCCATGGCGCGGCGGACGCCGCAGCTGTAGCCCGGCCGTGCGTCGGAAGAAAAGAAAACGGACAGGAACGTGTTTCGAAGGTTGAGACAGCGGAACCTAGCCATCCTGATGTGCTACCTCGGGCTACATTACCGCGCGACACAAGCGCAGACACCGAAAGAATCTGGCATGTGAGCTTAGTGATTATCATTCATACAGATTTAAACTAAATAGCTTCGTAAGTTTGAGAATTGGGAGAAAACTGACGGAACATTTGTAATTGCTATTTGTCAGAACCAGTTCCTGCATTCGTCCTCTGTAATACCTGTTAAAACACAACCGAATTGGTATTCGCTGTCCCATTCGTGACAGGCAGTGCGCAAAAGGTGGCATTTCTCTAGCGGCCAAATGTCTTTAGGTGGTCTGTACATTTTCTTTTCACGCCCTACAAACCAATTCTTAACGTATCTTTGCGTTAAGACCACTTCATTCCGTCGGGTCCGGGTTACCCAAGAGGTGCTGTCGAACATGTTAATCAAGGCGTGCTGAGTAAGCCCGCAATGAACGCAAAGCTGCGCCAAAACAGGCCCAACACCGTCGCTAAAGCAGATGACAAAGCCGACGGAAGGCTCCCGCCGACACGCCCGCCGGGGTGAGTGCGGGGAACGCTGGGTAATAGCGCCCTATTGGCGCGCAATATACACTGTGCTCCGTGAGTAAAAAAGCGTGCACCCTCCTCCTCTACACCCGCGTTGGGAGTTTCTTGTCCCGCACGCCACGAAAGAACCATTGGTTGGTAGAGGTAGAAAGCGTTGCTTTAAAAATCTCGGGCCACCTCCACTAATATTAAACCGGGGGAGGGGCGAAGGATGCAGTGGGTAAGTGTATTTTTGGCGCCTTGGCGTTTTTGACGACGGAAATTGCACTGTTGGGGGGTAGAGGTATACATCTTGCTCTAAACGAACGTTTAGAAGCATGCAGCTCTCTTCCGCAAGGCTTAAAGTAGTGTCCCCTTGTTTTTTAGGTACGCGTTACGTTCTAGTGCGAGGCGCAATCGAGCTTCCCGGTGTTTTAGTACCGTGACTGCATGAGACGACGATTACGATGCCGACGAAGACGACAGGAGACGCCAACAGCCCTAGCCCCTAAAGGGCTTCGCCCCTAATACAGTGGCAAGCCTCGAAACGATAGGCATTGAACTTGAAAATCTTCTGGCGAGGTTAAAACTCACTTTGTAATGCAAAACAGCAAACCGGAAGGAAAGGAAAAATGCCGGGCCATCTTCACTAACGTGGAACCTAGGGAGGATGCGAAACATGCAGTGTATAAGTGCAGTCGTGGCACCTTGGCATTTTTGCCCGTCGAGGTCAAATCGTTGGGGGGTTGAGGCATACAGCTTGGCTGTATGTCTCGTGTCCTTGAAGCACGAAGCGTTTTGGCGCAATGCGTTAGAAAACGAGTGTCCCGGTGTGTTCTGTTAAGGTGCGGTGTTGGGCTAGTTGGCTGGTCATACTTAAGGTGATGTACAGCGAAAAAAAAAAGACAGAGGACAGAAAGGATGTCTTTGGGCATCCTTTCTGTTTTTCGTTTTTTTGCTCTGTACATCCCCTGAAGAGTGATCTTTCAGCATGCGTTACGTTATAGCGTGTGGTGTTGGAAAACTCGGTCACCTCCCCTCGCGGGAACCCTAAGTGATCAGCTCCTCTTGTGACAATAGTTACGGCAGCCTGGACAGGACATGGACTCCTGGAGTGAAGAAGCACTCTCATATTATTGTGTCATAGAGAGTACTGTCTCTCGCCGCCCACCGGCGCTAGTGAGAGCGCGCTGCGCCAACCCGCAGCTGTTTGGGAGAGAGTGTTCGCTATCGGAGAGAGGAGAGGAGGAGAGGCGCAGCTGTGCGGACAACGGACATGACGCAGGAAGGACAACGACATGAGATGCGTTGCATCTAAAACGCGTGTCAGCTGTCGACCTAAGGATCAACTCCCCTTGTGACAATGGCTGCGGCAGCCTGGACAGGACATGGGCTCCTGGACTGAAAGCCACTCTCATATTACTCAAGGCTCAACCACTCTCAGCAATATTGTGTGCAAATAAAGATGTGTTTTAGTCACTACAATGATATCTTACGGTATGGTAGCCGAACGTTCGTTGTAGCACTGTCGACGAATAAAAATCCGCCGAAATAAAAATCCTTCCCGATGCTTGAAGTTGGTTCGTTGGTTCGTACCAAAAATCAATGGCGTGTACCCACTCTGGGGGATTGGCCAAGTCAGATATGGTAAACTGGTTAATAATTCAAACTAAGGGTAAAATAGAGCTGTGGAGAATGAGAGGGAAGAGATGTTAGAAATTTTGAGAACGCAAGAAAAAAAAACTACAACATACTGAAGTAAAAACCGATACTACACGTACCAGAAAAAGAAAGTACAAGATGTGTTTAACAGGGTAGGCTACCTGATTGTGAAATAAAAGTGTGAAGGGCGCGACAAACATCCCCGTGGCAGAAACCTAAACCCGTTGCCCCAAATGACAATAAATTCGAAACAGACAAGGAAAGACCCAGGCGCCGGAGGGGAACCTCCAGGAATCGATTTCGGAGAGAGGAGAACCGCCGGCAAGACAGCAGGAAATGTTCAATTGTCTCCTCCTCTTGACAAAACTCGCATATGGCCGAAGGCGCTATGCGTGCGCGGTGAAGGTAGAAATTCAAACTGCGCACTCGGCAGCGAAAGCTGGTCAATGTGACCTCGCACAATCGCGACTGCATAACGTCACTCTTCCACGAATACCGGAGGTGCTCAATTTCGGGGCAGCCAGAGATACTGTCTGGGGGCAGGCTGTCCAGCGAGCTATACCTGCGAAACCGGGATGCAACAACTTGGGCTATGGGGGGCACAGCATCAACCTGCGGTCCGTTTAATGTCACACCTGCAAGATAATCCGCGGTTTCATTAAGGTGAATACCCCTGTGCCCTGGAACCCAGACCAGGCAGATTTTTGTACATAGGGTGGTAGGAGCATCGAGAGCGTTCGGCGTAGAGGGGTAAAGCTTGGAGTAGATAGGGTGGAGCAGACTGAAAGCGAGTCCGTCACAATAAGCACTTTCGAATGGTCTTCATTGAGTTTTCTAATAGCAAGGGCAATCGCCAAAAATTCTGCCAAGAATATTGTTGTGAAATTGGGTAGCCGCAAAGAAAATGCCCAGTCAAGTGCAGGTGAAAAGATACCAACACCAGCCTTCTTTCCTGAACAGACGCATCTGTGGCCACAGCCACAAGGGTGGGAAACTTCTCTAAATGGGTGATTAGAGGACCAGATATCGTCTTCCCCTGCAAATATTTAGATTTGGAGCGGCAAATACTATCAAAATCAATTTCCACCATCGCATTTCGAGGTTCAAAGGAAGGAATCGTGAGAATGTTGATGTTAATGGGGCTAGTAGAGACTGTACAAACACCTCCTGCGGGCGTTTGCACCTGTGCCATGGCTGAACGAAAAAAGACGATGGGGACTGAACGAAGACCATTTGCGACCTTGAAATAGGCGATTCCATTACATGGAGGTATGCCTCTACTGTTAACACCTTGAATCGGGCAAGCAGAGGAAGGATGCGAGCCTCCAAGTACTATACCCGAATAGGGACGTACTTCGTTAAAGCCAAACAAAAGCGCAAAGCTTGTCGTCCTAGTGTAATCACGTAGCTCATAAAACGTATAAGTTGAAAAAGGATGGAGGCGAATTCTTGAATAGGTGGAACGTACAGGCGGTAGAGCGTGGGGAGAATGTCTTTACGCATACCCGACTTCTTGTTGCCCTATTCTTCCAAGAACCGTCGCCATCGTTGTCGTCCTCTATAGAGAATGGCCACCGCTGTGAAGAATAAATAAAAGAGAAACCGGGCCATCTCCACAAACGTTAAACCTGGGAACAGCCGAAGCATGCAGTGTATAAGTGTATTTAAAGATTGCAAGTCTCTCTGTTGCCACACGTCACGCGCTGATATACGCGATATCCCAATTACGAAGACAGGAGAATGAAATTCGAAATGGAGAGCTGCAAATTTTCAAGTGCGAGTGAGTACGGGGCGTAATAGACTCAAGCGAGAAAGCGTGAACGAAAAAAATCCCCAGGCCATCTCTACCAACTGGAAACCTGAGGAGGAGCGCAACAGACTGAGTATTAGTGTATTCAAAGATTATAAGTCTCCCACTTGTCGGACGGTGCGCGCTGATTGGGCGCCGGTGTAGTGCTGGTGAGAGAAGCAATCACGTACTTTTTGAGGCGGTGGCGCCCTCTCTTGCGTGGAACCAGATTTAGGCAATTTTCATGCCCAATGAGCTCCAGTTTTCGGTATTGGTAGGGTTCAAGGCGAGCGCAATGCAATGCCCGCGCCTACCGTTGCCAGATGGTGACGGGTTGACACGTGAGGCCTTGCCCTCGGGGTTTCATCCTCGGTGATCAATGAGCCCACTGCCTGAAGTAAGTGCGCTTTTTCATGCTTCGACCTACCACCCGACCGATAACGCCTAGCGTACGAAAGAGCCGGTGGCTACCGGAGTGTAACACAAATATACCCGTCTACAAACAGCTTCTGTTTGAGATTTGCAATTGCTAATTCAGAAAAAGAAGTTTTCCCAAATCTTCAAATCACGCTTCTTTATTTTAACTGGTTTCATTCACTATATATATTTGGTACGCGTTACGTTGTAGCGCGAGGCGATTGAAAACAAGGGTCCCGATGTAGTAGTTTTAGCACGGGTTACGTTCTAGCGCGAGGTGTTGGAAAACGAGTGTCCCGGGTATTGTTAGAACTGTGACCATATGAGGCGCCCCACAGCCCCAGCCCATAAGGGTGGTGGTGGGGATTTATTAAGGAAACAGGGAAGAGAAGAGATCTGGGGATATTTTTGGACTCAACCGGGACTTCACCCTCACACAACCCAGTCCGGGGAAAAAGAGTGGGGATTTCAAAGGAGGGGAAGAGGGGATAGAAAGAGGAGACAGGGAGAAGTGCAGGGGACGGTTTACGTCGCGTTCGTCTCGTTCATGGTTTCTCACCGATGTCAATTTTTTACATCTCATCTCTTATCATGCATCATGACAACCTGGCCCTTTACACCAGTCATCTTCATTAGCTTGTGTTTACATTGTCTTTTTACTGACATTCTCTACATTTACTTTCACGTCGCTGTTATGAAATCACGTTTTTTGGCGCTCTTTGCCCATAGCTGGCCTTGCGCTATTAAAATCCAAATATCATCATCATCATCGTCTCGTTTATGGCTCGACGGCTACAAATGCTGCGCTGGTCCTGGCACAATCACTAATTTGGATAGGGCTTCGCCCATAAAAAAGGGCTTCGCACCTGTTTTTTTAGTACGCTTTTTTGCCCACGTAGACGAAACGTTCTGTAGCGTGGCGTTGGAAAACGAGTGGACCGGTGTGTTCTTTCAGTAAGAATTACGTTGTAGCGCCAGACATTTGAAAACGAGTATCACGGTGTTTTAGTACAGTGACTACATGCGAGTACGAGGACATGAGACGACGATGGCACGAAACGCCAAACAGCCCGAGCCTAAAAGGTGCCTTCTTCCCTAAAACCATTGGAGTTCCGCCGTATTAAAACCCAGGTCTCACGAATAGAGGCCGAGTGCGGGACCGTTTCGCCACCTCGGAGCGTTGACCTCACTAGAACACAAAGTTACAATACTGCGTGGTGCGTGACGCCTGAAGGTGACAGCCCCATTAGGAGAACAGGCGTGCACGCAAGCCACGCCGAACTTTTATCCTGGGTTAAGTAGGGCGTTAAAGAATGATTGCTGGACTATTTTGCTCCAACGCCCCAAAAACGAAAGCGAACAAAGCGCAAAACACACTGTGACAGGAAAAAATACCAATTTGAAATAATTTGCCGTTGAAAGACGCCGAAATGAACGTGAAAAAACAGGATAATCTAAGGGAGGGGAAAAACAGGTTTTGATTAAGTAACAAAGGCTTCTCGCTTCACAGCCATAAGCAGAAACTAAGTGTCCCGAATTGTTTATTCTCCTATGCCTCCTTTCTGCCTCGAGGCACCACTATTACTAACAGCCCTGCCCAATCGCCCGTCCTTTTGCTTTAATAAGGGTGCATTTGCAGCCTTACCTTCTGGGCTAACCAGGGGCCAAGTGTCTTCAAACACATTGTACGTCAAGCTTCGGGCAGTTGCTGATTATACCAGTCCGCATAGCGAATAACAGGGCGTAACATAAGGCTGGCGCATGCACTTCAGCGGCGGCAGTAGTTCTGCAGTTGGCTACGTCGCCATTCCTGCATATTAGCGTCAACCTCCTCGTACGCGTAACTGCGGATGCCGATTACTAAGTTAGACATAAATCCATGACGTCTTGCCTTACGTAAGCATCTGCCTTCCTGCGTTTACCTTGGATTGCCGCATGAGCAGTCCGGCTGGCTCGGCAGCCACTGTCCCGCCATTCCTCGGGCTCATCTTCATTTACCGTGTAGCGGCAACCAGCAGCGCTCCGCAGGCTTTTACGTTAAATGATCTGGGCGTTGCCTCAGCGATGAAATATGGGGGATGGTGAGCGAACATTTTCCGGCATTCTGGGTATTAACATTTTGGCTTTGTTAATTCAACCGTGAATATACGACCACTAATTGTAAAACTTCTGTCCTTTGCCCCAAACAAAGGCCGGGTTGGTGTGCCTAACCTAAGCAGACGAAACAATTCATGGATTCCGCCTGGTTAAACAATATCTGTACGCTACGACTAGGCGTTTTCCATGGACTAGGGCAGTGTATGAAGTGAAGTTGTGCGCATGCCGTGATAAGTTATGGTCCCTAAACACGAATACTACGAACGCTCCTTCGTCGGATTAAGAACTTTATATACCTTTACTTTTGAATGTAGTGGAAATAGCTGGCAACTAATCAGCAAAAGAAGTTTAAAAGAGTTACTCTGGAGCACTGTGAATTTAAGAAGGTAGGGCACCCTAGACATATATGAAGCTCCACAGTACTCTTTCTTAACGGACGCTAGTGCAAAACCACCCATGGCAAATGAATGGGCTTCGCTTTCCGACTCGGGCACCGTGAATTGAGGGGTTCACGTCCAAAACTTCGATGCGCGTGAAAAAAACGACAGTACCCACCTGTCCAGAGACTAGAACCCCCTCTTTTTGACGGAAGTTTAGGCAAGATGGGAACATGAAGAATAAGACAACTTAGCCATATCGCCTGCCCTCTCACGCTGCCAAAGGTGATTTGCACGTCATTACCAAAGTGTTCAACGCTTAATTAACGTAATCTCGAGGGGAGCGTCGCAAAGGCCCTTTTCGCCGATACCACGCTTCCTCTACTTTTGTAGAGCACCGCAGTGCGACAATGAAGGATGACGTGCCGTCAGCACCCTGTGCGTGGATCTCGTGCGAAAGACTGATTAGTACAGCCATCAGATAACGTTGGCGAAACAAAGTTTGCGGAAGTCGAAAGACGGTTTTGGATGCGTCTGAGCGTTCTGTATGGTGGATGACACCAGTATGCAATTAATAAACTAAACAGGGACTCTTAAGAAGCACAGAGGCACAAAATATTTGCAATTTTCTAAACCAAATATAAGGATATACCAATATCCGCTCTCGGGTGGTTGTAGAGAGGAGGCTACATTTTTGTGGGTGTGCTCCCCGGGCAATGTCAAGAGAAAACTATATTTTTCTCACTAAACTCTAAAGAATAAATAATTTTTGCTGCTCTTTTATCAGCGGTGACTTGCACAGATCTTTCAAACCTTTCAACCACTCGTTCTGAGTGCGAGCCCTGAAATTGAAATTTAGGTGTACTGCAAATATCTACATTACCAGAATAATGTCTAAACGCGTTGGCTAGGTGTAGAGTATAGACAGCTAATTTACAAAAAATCTGAACCATGACAATATACCGCCATGGAGGCTCTGTTTCTAAGGCAATCTGCTGCTGATCCCGAGGACACGGATTCGATCCCGCCGGCACTGGCTGTTTTTCACGTGGTGGTGGAAAGGGCAAACGCCCCTGTGTCGAGATTTCGGCGCACTGCAATGATTCCGGTGGTGAAATTAATTCGGAGCCTTCCAATATGGCCACGCCTCATAGCCCAAAGGCGGCTTCATCGCGAATACCCGTAATTGTTTTAAACAATTACAGTGCGCTCCGAGGTGCCCGTTTCCCAGCCCCCCATTTGGTAAATGTAAGCTAAGTACCAATAGAAGTTAAGAACAGTGCTAACTGCTGAGCACGAGTCGATGCAGGTCTTCCCGCCCAAACTTGGTGCAAAATTAATGTAGCGCTAAGGCGCTACAATACAAAATAGAAGTTAAGAAGGGGTGTAATATCGAGCTTCTAACTTTGCTAACCTGTTCTAATCCAGTCTACTGACGTGTAACGTTGCGTTCAGCTAACGTGTGACCAAGTGTTGGGGCGGGCATTGCGGTACCACTTCAAAGTTTACAAAGTTCAATTCATCAATTTTTCGGTTATTGAACAGCTGGTCACTCTGCGAGTAATGAAACAACTTGTTATGGCAATTTCCTCTATCTTGGTGCCACAAAGCATGGCACACGCTGCTCCCTGCGCAGTCCTGGTGACATTGCACCGCTCAACACAATGGAATACGTGTAGAAGACTATGGCGGCAAGTGACATTTTAGAAAAGTCGGTATGTTTAGTTTTATACAGCCGAACCTTCATATCAATTTGTCTAAATATGCACTGGTGCAGCCGCACTACCAGTGAGCAGCCGTTTGGAAACGTCAGTTTAAACTAATAAACTATATAACAGTACTTTTTCTTTGTCATGAGCCCGGCATTGTAGGTTGATACCCTACAACGTACAGACACTGTCCAAAACGTATACGCTAAAAATGCTCATAGTGGCTGTGTGGTTGTGCTTGCAGGAGTTGCGACCACTCAGCTCTTTTGCAAGGTCGTACGCTGGTTTGTACAAAAATTGAATTGACTACGACTACGAAGAGCAGTGTCGGTGGCAATGTAGCAAACACAAAAGTATCTCCCGGTTTTTCCACAATAAATAGCATAAAAGTATTAAAGATCAAAATCAGGCGACGCCGAAGGCACGTGTAACCGGAATAACTATCTTCATAGGGTTGAAGTGTTTGCTAGAAGTGCAAGGTGAAAACGTTAGCGGCATTACGAGTAATATTGACGTACATAAACAAAACATCGATAAACATCACGCTACTGAAGTGATATAATATCGCTTCGACAGGACAGGAGAACTAACCGACTGGGCGCTGACTAACTACGAGTTTATTTCGCTGTGACGGAATGTACACCCTCGGAAAGAAACAGCGCCCAGTTTGTGAGTTCTTCTGCCACGTGCAAGCGTAGTTGTCTAATTTCGGTATGCACCAACAACCCCGCAATAGTACACTTTTTAAGTCCTTAGCACGCTACTAACGACACAAAGAAAACACTGAACTACTCGCATTAGGCGAAGCGGCCGAAAAACTACACATGAGGGAGAACGCAAAAGAGAGGAGGCGCGCACCTCACACAAGAAATTAGAAAAATGTCTCAACTCCCTAGAAGAACGTTGTCCGGCGTCCGGCTAATCTCTGTTGCAGGGGACTCCGATCGATGTTCTCAAAGTAGGCAACGCCAGCAAGGTTTTTGAACCGAAATAATAATACCTACAGAAAAAAAGAATAACGAAAATGATATACACTTCAAAGCCCCATTATGGCCGTAGCGAGAATTGCGGAAATTTATGCAGCACCGCACGACCGGAGGAACCGAAATCAAAGAAGTCTGCCGACTCTTTGCCATGTGCCTGCAACGGTCCACCCAGGTGCTCACTCCCGGAGCAGGAACCTGAAGAAAGTGCGAAAAACAAAAGGTCATTGACAGGCAGGCCACTCACCGCAGGAATATTTGTGGTTCTGAGGATGGACAGTGACTCGTATACCACAGGCTTTGGATAAATGTAAATACAATCGCGAGTATTGTTCAGAAGAATAGCGGGGGATCTCCCGTTACCACTGCATAGTTTTGTCGCCAAAATGCAAGCTCAATTCTCATTGCAGAATTGAGTGACAACATTATTTCAATGTATTCTATCCACGCATGCGGTACAGCGATTCCATCCCTGGTTTCCATGACTAGTTAAAGGAACGTCAGGTGCTAATCCTCTAACACGGCCCTTTTCACAGGCCCTTGGCATGGCTTAGTTATCAGTACACAGTTATTCTTCCATAAAAAAAACAGTGCACTGGGATCATTGCAGTGTGTAGTAGCCACAGTGTCAACGATACTTACCTGAAATCCTACGTCTATGCATGTGTAGCAATACTACCTTTATTTTTGGCGAGGAACCCGAGGGTTGAGACTGCCATGGTTATAGGCAGTGCAGCCCAGAATGTGCGCAATGAAATCGTTTCAGAAATAGTGAAGGGTAACCAATGCTTCTCGTTTTAGTTGTCTTTTAAGGTAAAAGTAAGCCATGCAATGCGTGGCTTCTCAGAAACTGAACCACTGCAGAAGTTAACTACCTTCCACTGCACTTTGTTGTGAGTTTCAACAAGCGCGATGAGAAGTTCTCTGTCCTTTTCGCAAGTTAGGCTTATTGTATAAACGTGGGATAGAATATGATTCACTCTAAATAAAAGTGTTCTCTGCTCCGGCTATCAAGAGCCTTTGTTCAGGACAGGCGTGTAACATCAGCTTATATTGTTGCAATTTTGGTAGGGGTCATTCAATCGCGAGTAGTCACGTTGTAGGTAATATTTCAACCCTGTTTTCCCGAGATTTTTTTGTGTCGTACATTTCGCCTGCACATACTGTTTGAAACATATAATTCTTCGGTAACCTCAGTCCGCTTAGGAAGCAAGAGCGCAGCTTTGAAAGCAAGAGCACCGCTTTTGTAAAACAGTTATTTGCTGCTGCACCGTCTTTG
The DNA here is from genome assembly GCA_013339765.2 of Haemaphysalis longicornis. Taxonomy (NCBI): domain Eukaryota; kingdom Metazoa; phylum Arthropoda; class Arachnida; order Ixodida; family Ixodidae; genus Haemaphysalis; species Haemaphysalis longicornis. Next base: position 191,743,181 of record CM023450.1, on the reverse strand, counting down.
CGTTTCGTTCTTCGCTTTTGTGCCTTCGTCTTTTGGCGCGAGTTGCTCAGGCAGGCAGACCGGTCTCAAATCACACCGGCAGGTGTCCCGGAGTCAGAGCTGACGTCCGCCTGCTCCTGCTTTACTTACGTGCCATCTCGTTGACATGCGGACCGGCACACAAGGCTCATTCTTGCTCTCTCCCCTCCGGCCGGCTGTCGAGTGTGGGTTCTGCTGCGGCGACGCGGAATAAAATCCCACGTGAACATAACTGGTTTTTTTTATTAGATGCGACGTATCTGATTCACTCGCCTTGTCGCTGCATCCATCAAGCGTTGTCGGCGTCCACCCCTCCGCCCATTCTCCTCGCCGCGCCAGCTGCGCTCTCTGCCGCTCACCTCCTCTCCTCTCCGATAGCGAACACTCTCCGAGAGGGCATTGGATGGATTCGATTGGATTGGCTTGGATTGGATTGGCTTGGATTGGATTGGATTGGATTGGAACTTTGTGGTGCTTCGCATCACCTCAGGGTTCCCCTCGGGAAGATGGTGTAATTTTTATTGATGTCGATTTTGGAGCCACGATTTTGGTAGTGTCGTCGAAACATGGACTGCGCCGGTCACCTCACGCTTTTGAAGAGACGTGTGAGGCTTTCGCTTAATTATTACTTCTTACACTCTCTGAGGCGGAGCCCAGTGAAATTTCCCAATACTTCAACTTGCGCCGTGAACTCATGAATGCGCTTGTTCGAGGTGGTCGGTTGTTCACAATGAGTTATTGCTGCACAATAATTCAGGCAAAATACGAGTATTTGACTTCAAAGTTGGGTGCTTGTATCAGTAACAGTGAAGTGTATTTAATTTAAACGTTCGAAAATCGGTTCTTGGTTATGATTAAAACAGTGTTCTTCTGAAATGAGGCCAAGTTCATTTACCAATAACTTTCTCGAAGACCCTAAAGACATTACCGGGAATTGTGACGGCAAAGCTATCGCACCTAATCCTGACTGCGTCATTCGTACGATGCTTCTAGTCTCGTTTGAGTCACCACTCGATGGTAAGCACGCATAATTATACGGATTACTTTATCTTTACTACATGTATTGGTTTTAATACATCCGTGCTGAAGTTGTGTAGCGAGAAATCTCTCAGCTTTTAACTTCTCTGGTTGTGGAAGCACGTGTTCCAAAGCAAGATGAAGTCGAGTAGGTTGCCGAAGGCAACTTTTGTCATATAATACCGGGTGGTAGACCCTTAGAGGTTCATTTAGTGTCAGTATGTATAGGGGCCACTTTCAAGATGAAGTTCGTAGCTGTGGATAACCTGCCGCTGCACGGCGCGGTATATTCACGGGCTCTGCTGCACAGAGCTGGGACACGGCGTCAGCCACTTCGGCTCTCGAATTGTGTCCATGTAACTTGATTGAGACACATGAAAAGCAAGAAACTCATTGAAGGGACACTGACGTGATTTGTAAACAATGCGGGATTACGAGCGCAAATTGTAGTTCGGAGTCCCTAGGCCTTCGACCACTCTGAGCGCGTTTACGCGAATTTATTTAGTAGAAAAATCAATTCCAAAATGCTGTCCTCCTCTCTGCACTCTCGCCCATTTTATGTGGCATTTTCGTGTGACGTCAGCACGAGAGGAGCTGGCAAGTGGCTGCGCTACTGCACGGCTCGCCGACCTTCCGCGACCGAGGCAGTCGGCCCAACGTTTAGTCCGCCGGCCACCGAGGAGTCCTCGCAATTCGCTCGATTAGTTGAAACTAAGCCACAACACGTTTGTGAATGGAAGAATGTGCCTTCTTTACTTCGGTAGTTGTACACTGTATCTAGCTCAAGTCAAGGTCGCTTCACACAAGCGCTCACAAGCGCACATGCGACGCTTCGCTGTCTGGTACGCCAGTAGGAAAATATAAGGCCTCTTGAAGGGGAGAAGAGTCAGCGAAGTCAATATATGTACTAAGGAAATAAAATCAGCTTATATTTTTACCGTAAAGCGTAAAACTAGGGTGGGGGAAGCACTTTTTTGCGCGGAGCGAACAAGCACAGCGGTCAGCAGCCCGACTACGCATCTGGAACGCTTACCGTCTAAGAAATGCAATGGCTAGACCTGAGCTATTGTGAAAACTCGGGGGACGCTTACTACACGAGCGCAATACAACAAAAGTCACCTAAGCTGCTTGAAATACTAACACAAAATAAAAGTGTAAACTGGTTATACATTATATACCTTATATTTGCAAAGCGAACTCGGCTCGCCCCGTGGCCGAGTGGTCAGGAGCGCTATGTGTGTCGTCGCAGATGTTTTGCCAGTCACAAGTTCGAATCCCCGCGGGTGAATGCTTTTTTTTCTTTTGATAAGTTTTTCGTTTTTCGCGATGTTTTTTATACTGCGTTCACTTTTTTTTGGGGCCCGCAACATTCATTGCTCCACGAACCAGTCCACAGAACGCGCGCAGGCTGGTACTGGCGCGCTAGCGAGTTCTCGTTGGCGTGCTGTTGTCCATAAGCACCGACTGCTTGCGGGCAGTGGGCACAGGCCAGAATCAACAGACCCTTGGCCTGGTGCGAACACGCTTTTTACGATACAGGCATGAGTGAGGCAAGCTCCAAATATGGGGAAAAAGCGCATGTATTTGAGCGTCTGCGGGATCGCGGAGGGCGCTCATGCACATTGTAGGCCTCGGCTAGTGAATGCTACGATTCCAAGCCGCCCTGGGAGGCTTAGTTATGCAGTTTACAGCCGACAACATGGCAGAAGCGCGCTACTATACGGGATATTGAGAATGCCCAAATCAACGACGCCATCGGATGTCAAACAATTGTTTACAAAACTGAACCGAAACCGAAACTTGTTTGATTGCTAACCTTGGGCATCGTCCAATCACGGTGCCCACCTCCCAACCTCACAGCTTAGTTGTTGGTGCGGCCGCCGCAAACCGCGCAGGGTAGTTTTTCTTCTTTCGCGCTTTGAAAATAATTACCGATTTGTCACCGGATAAACGATGAAAGTGTGCTCATTTGCGCCAGTCTACGGAGTGCAAGCAAAAACGGGAGTTGACAAGTCACTTCAGTGTCCCTTTAATACAGTCGATCCCGGATATATCGAACTCCGAGGGGATCGAAAATAGTTCGATATATCGGTAATTCGATATATAAAATATTTTCTTTTGCATAGGATTCCCAATGGGATGTTTGACTGTTCGATAAATGCAATAATTCGATATATTTGGGTTCGATATATGCTGGATCGACTGTGTACTACAATTCCTTTTTTGTATTTACGAAACAATAAAAGGAATCGAAACAACTTGTTTAAAACAATTCTTTAACATGTTTGTTTTGCTTCGGGTATTCATGTGCCGATGTAGTTGAAAAAAAAGCGACGGTTCCTTGTAGTCTGTCTAGATATTACGGGGCACGAAACCGTGCACAATACCAACAACGACTTTTAGGGAACACACAACGCACAACGGCTTCCGGCTTGCGACTGCGAATGTCGCTTGGAAATTTCGCGGCAGTCCAGAGCGTTTCATGTGCGGCCACATTAACTTTCATCGTAGTTTGGAAAGGATCGAACGTCAGGTAGCGGGGCGTTCCGACTGCGAAAGACGGAAAGAGGCTCCTCATCGTAAAAATTGGAAAAAAAAAACGTTGCCGGGGCTATTGTGAGCCGCCTCCTTTTTTTTTTTTTGAAAAGTGCACACGACATTGGACCCTTCTTAACTACCAGGATAAATTTATTATTAAATTTCGGGTGCGCCGCATTGAATGATATAATTCAGGTACTCGCAAATCATGCGAGGGGGCCCTGAAGTTTGGCGTCGCAGCGAGACTTGATTGGCTTGCTTCCGTCCGCCGCTTGTTTATAGCTTCCCCTTCCGTCTACAACGAGTGACCTTATGTGCTCTAGCTGAATTCGCGGTGGACGAAATGTTCTCCGCTGCCGGGCGTCGTGCACACAGTTCCGGTCGGCGTTCAGCGACTTTCCGTAGCGCTATCGATCCATGTATTATGGCCTTTAGCCGGAATATACAGGCGATATACGTAGCAGACAAGCACAGTAGTAAATACACACTGAATTATTCTTTCATGTGCAAACATAAGAGCGGGAATACAACAGAGACATAGCGAGTGTGCACCCCTTTGTTAGCCACTAAGGTGGTGCGTCTCCCGACCTCCTTTTCTCTCATTTGGCCGCGTCTTGCGTAAACAAAAAAGTGATTCTGCTTAAAGCAATTGCTGCCGTTGCACTGCGTTCCCGCAAAAACGTTAAGCGGTATAACGACTAGCTTTTATTAAAATATCATTACAATTTTCTTACAACGGGAGTCAGTTCCTATGCCGTCAGGTGCCCGGCTCAGGCAGATCACAGTCGCGGCACTGATCAGGGCGGCTAAGGGGAGGCCTACCACAAGGAGCGCAAGACAGGTCATTTTAATGCGCTGTGTTTTACTTCCATCATCGTCGTCATGATCATCAACCTGTCTACAACCACTGCAGGACAAATGCCTCTCCCATTATCTCGATTATACCAGTCCTGTTCTAACTGCGACCAATTTATCTCCGCAAACCTCTTGATCTCCTCTACCCAACTAAATTTCTGCGGCCCCTGCCAATCTTACCTTCTCTAGGGATCCCCTCTGTTACCATTAGGGACCAACAGTTATCTTGCCTTCGCAATAAATGCACTGCCCACGCCCAGTTCTTCTTGTTAATTTCTACAAATATGTCTTCAAGCCGGGTTTGTTTCCTTCCCCACTCCATTTTTTCTTGTCCCTGAATGTTACACCTAACATCTTCCGTTCAATTGCCCGCTCCGTCGTCCTCAATTAATGTTGAACTCTCTTAGTGAGGCTCCAAGTTTCTGCTCCGTACGTAAGTACCGGTAAGATGCAGCTGTCATACACTTTCTTCTTCAGGGACAATTGTAGGCGGCCATTCAATATCTGAGAATGCCTGCCGAATGCACTCCCCCCATTCTTATCTTTCGAATTATCTCGCCCTCATTGTTGGGATCCAGGGTCACTACTTCGCCTAAATGGGTATATTGGCTTACCACTTCAACTGCCCCGCCACCAATCCCTAACCGCGGTGCTCTCCCGAGGCTATTGAACCTTACTTTAGTTTCCTGCACCATATTATTTTTCCGGCCAACGATTCTACTCTGCTTGTCCAGTGCGGTAATTATGTTTTGCAATTCACCCCCCCCCCCCAGTTACATAGCAACGGAACGTCATCCGAAAATCTGAAGTAACTGAGGAATTGCCGAAATTCCCAGAATGGCAGTGGGCGAAGGTGATGACATTCTTCATCGGCAACATTATATCCGACGCAGCCACCAGCGTAGGCCACTTGGGGCCCAACACGACCAAGCTCCCTTTCTCCCGAAAGGACAGCAATGTTGTTATCCTCGCAAGTGGATAGACTGCCGAAATATTGGAGGGGGCAGACATCCCCGCAGGCATTCACCTCTGTAGGCTATTGATCGGCACTGTGATTTCCTCTCTCCACGCGGCCTCAACCAGCGCTGTGAAGGAGTGTTGTGCTGACTGCGCCTGAACGTAGCGTTTACTCGACATTTTAAGTTTAAGACAGGCTGCGACGATTCACCCCTGTGCCAGACACTGCGCGAAAAACTGTACCGAGCTCCCTGTCTCGTCATGGAGGCAGGGTCAAACTTTGTTAACTTCTTGGGTCATGGGCCAATAGTGCTAAGAGTACCAAAGAACGAAAGTTTTGCTCCGGTTCATACGACACTCTGAACTGGACAACTCTCCTCCGTTCATAGACAGTGCAACTGCCTCAATGTATGTACTTTTTCGCACTGTTGTGTTTATCTCTCTCTTCTCCCTTGGTTGGTGTACTTCATTTTTTTTACTTTGTATTTAGATTCAGAGTTTCCATTAAATATTTTTTTATGTCCACGCTCTGCTAGCAGCATTTCCTTCAGTCTCTTTTTAGCGCTTCTTGTTGGTCTTCTCTCGGCTGTAACCATAAGGTCCAACATTCCCACTCATCATTGTAGTCATCCGCCATCTGGCGTAGCAAGCCTTGTCACTATCAGAGCTCACCTCAACAGTTCACCCTAAAGAGATCTCTCCATCTTTTATTTCTGGCCGTGCGTTTCGTCGCAAGCATTCATAATGAAATCATGATTTGCAAGAGGAATACGTGCCTTTTCAGAACACACCCCAAAATTTTATAAGTGGCGCATCAGCCCCTCAGTAAAGGTTTGGTTCGTTGTTTCTTGTTTCGATGCGCCGATGTTGTGGCGTGTGGAAGTCTTCCGATGGTCTGCGTTGGTGCGTGATGGTTCCGGCACTGAGGACATGACGACGATGACAGTTGTTGAGGGTTTTTAAAACTGTATATTTACACGGAAAGAATATATAGGATATTTACATACTGAAGTAGACAGAGTAAGGAATAAAATGGGGTTCTAGGTCAGCTAAGACTTTGTGCACGCGGCACCCCCATCAGCGACGGACCCTGACCTAAAACTACCCAAGTGGTGAGATCCTCCCTAGCCTGACCTGGCTAGCCCGGCAATACGCCGGCCGTGCATAGCACATTAAAACCCTGAGGATTCGACCCCGAGACCTCGTGTCTCGTGGTTTTAATGGGTCACCTAGTCTCCACCCCCGATACACAGGCCAATCAGCATCCCTTGGCGATCTGATTGGGCGGGTCCCGTAACCCTGAGACATCGGTCACCCTCTCTCACAACAGGAAGAAGGAAAATATCAAAACCAAACCAAACAAACAGAACAAACACCCAAAAACCCGGGGGACACGTGCAAGCGGCAGGGAGCAAGCTCTACGAACGCGGCCTGCGCCGCCCGTTCCCACGATTCTCGTCCCAGGCCGGACAGCCACTCCACACCAGCTGAAACCCATAACCATCCGTCTTAACGACCCGGCGCGTCCCGTTGACAGGCGATGCCCCGTTAATTGGACCGTGGGCCAGAAACAGCGCGTAGGGACAAAAGGACACGGCGGCCGGCTCAGGCGTCGCCTCTGCCGCGCCCATCCCGGGCCGCTACGCGCACACCCTCGCACGCCTTCACTCCGCGCGCGGACTGGCCAACAAAAGGAAAGCTATCGCCATAAATCGGCCACTGTCTAACCACAGTTGACAGCTCCACGCTCCCCGTCTCCAGCCGCTCGACGGACCAAATGGTTTTACAACCTGCTAAACGAAAACGCGGTGGGCCCCGAGCCAGTGGCCACCATGCCCCCGGAATGCCATTTGACTCGCCAGGATACCAATGTTTTCTCACGGCTCCACCACGCACTCAGGCCAAAACAACGCGACACGCAGCTGCGGCCAGACAATGTGTCCTCCCGCGAGCGGCCTGACCCAGCGACCGCTTGCTCTTCACGAGCTGGCTGCCATAAAGTCATTCATTCCCACTTCCCGGAACCGCCGCTCCCTCCGCGTTTGACACATCCTGCGCCGCTGCTGCCTGGAACCCTTGCACGCCCGTCACAATATTCGCGTAGGGGCCCACTGGTCACTACGGAAATAACACCAACTATTTACACGACAAGCGAGAAAAGCGACAATGCAAAACCACACGTAACCCTTCCGCACAAGGAACGTCCCAAAATCCTTACAGTTCCACAAGGAAGGAAATGTCTCCAGCATAGCACATTGTTCGTAACCGAGAGTCTACTGCGCCCCGCTGATCACTGGCACGCACGCACACACGCACACACTGAGTCAGTCCCATCACGTCTCGTCGTTGCCTCCATCGGCAACGTGGTCGGTCACTCTTCCAGCCCTGAGTCCTCCCTCCCCGCACCCAGTCACGAACACTGCCGTCCGAATCCCAACATGCGTTCGGAACCCGTGACAACGCGTCAGCATTGTCATGACCACTTCCCTTTCTGCGCTGTACAACGACAGTGTACTTTCAGAGGGCTATCGCCCAGCGCGTTAACTTGGCGCCGTGAGGCGTAGTCAGGGTGAGGAACGGGAGCGGGTTATGGTCGGACACCACCGTCACCTGAGCGCCGAAGAGCCAAAGATCGAACTTCTTCAACCCCCAGATAACGCCGAATGCTTCCCGCTCGATAGACGACCATCTGGTCTGCGTGGGAGAGAACTTATGGCTGGCGAACGCTATTGGGCGCTCAGAGCCATCTGCAGCACACTGCGACAGGCAAGCCCCCACTGCAACCGCGGAGGCGTCAGTGTAAAGCCAAAACGGCTTGTTTTGGTCTGGCGTTGCAAGCGTCACTGCCTCAGAAAGCGCTGCTTTGAGCCGTTTGAACGCGCTTTCGGCTTCGGCGGACCACGGTATCTTGTTAGAAACCCTCTTTCCCGTCAGTTCTGTCAACGGCCTCGCCACCTCGGCGTAGTTCGGAACGTAGCCTCGGTAATAGCCGCAAAGCCCCAGCACACTACGTAGTTCTTTTTAGTTTGCAAGCCCTGTATGGCCGCTAACTTGTCTGGGTCTGGCGCATGCGTCCCTGATCCTACCACGTGCCCTAAGTAGCGTATAGAACCACATGCGATTTGACACTTCTCAAGCTTAACCTGAAGGTTTACCCGCTCTAAGGCCGTGAAGACCGCACGTAAATGCTGCAGGTGTTCCTCGAGCGTCTCGCTGAAGACCGCGATATCGTCCAAATAGGCGCAGGCGTACTCGGAATGCGGCAGCAAGAGCTCATTCATTGCTCGCTGAAAAGTCTGAGCGGCATTTTTGAGACCGAAAGGCATAACCCTCCACGCGAATTGGCCTCTGGGACACACAAACGCGGTTAAGAGCTGAGCCGATTGCGCAAACGGCACCTGCCAGTATCCCCTCCGGAGGTCGAGTAGAGTTATGAAACGTGCCTTCCCTACTCTCATTATCAGCTCCTGCTGCAGGGCCATGGGATACGCGTCCGCTACAGTGCCGGCGTTCAACCTACGGTAGTCCACGCATATCCTCAAGGAGCCGTCCTTTTTAGCAACGCATACAATTGGATGTGCATGCGGGCTCTCGCAAGGGAAAATTAGGTCTCCCTCAAGGAGCTCATCGACCTGCCTGCTCACCTCCCCTTGTAATGCGGCGGGTACGCGGTAGGGGCGACACGATTTTGGGGCGAACCCTTCCTCTAACAGAATGGAGTGTTCCCTCACCTCGGCCATTCCTGGTTTGTCCTTAAACAAGCCCTCGTGCTCTGCGAACACTGCTCGAATGTCAGCCCTGGCTCTTTCCTCCAGATGAGCTGCTGAAACGCTTATCTGTCAGCCGAGGCGCATAGTCGACCTCACCAGAAGCCCCGTCCTCGTCAAACATAACACCCACTGTGCTCACTCTGCTTTGGTAGGGCCGCAATTTGCTGGCATGCACAAGCTTTCTCCCTCCTTCTGGCATTTCCACGAAGTATGAGTGCTCCCGATGCCCTCCGACGACTGTGCCGGGTCCTTTCCATTTAGGAAACATTTTCCCGGGTGCTGATCGTCGAAGACCAAAACCGCTTTGCCCGCTTGAAATCTCTTCTACGCAGCCCGTTTATTGAATTGGCTCGCGTAGGCGTTTCGCTGCTTCCTGCTCATTAGCTCGGCCGCCTCGGAGGCGCGATCTAGCCTCGCCATCATGTCTCTCATGTACGCCGATGGGGACGGCCCCAGAGCCGCCGGCACGGTGCCCTCTCCTTCCCACATGCGCCTTGCCACAGAGAGCGGGCCGCTTGGCGTTCTCCCGTAAAGCATCTGAAAGGGTGCAACCCCCGTCGTATCGTGCGGGACCTCCCGATAAGCCCACAGCAGGAACGGGACGACCCTGTCCCAGTCCCTCCCTTCTTTTTGTATAGTGTGGGCCAACATGTTCAAGTGCGGTTCCACCTTTCGACGGCTCCGTTACTTTCGGGGTGTCCCGGCGTCGAGAAACTAGGGGAGCAGCCCAGTCTTCCCAGAAACTCCTTTGTGAGCTCCGCGGTGAAGTTAGTTCCGCAGTCAGATGCGATAACCTCGGGTATCCCCGTCCGGTGAACACGCTCAACAGGGCGTCGCAGGTCGCTCTGGCACTCAAGGAGCGCATGCACACCACTTCCGGCCACCGTGTGCACAGGTTGACAATGCAGAACGCGTATCTGTGGCCCCTAGCCGACGTCGGCTCAAGTGGGTCTATCACGTCGACATTGAGCTGCTCGAAATGGTACTTCGCCCCGCACCAGTGGCTCTATAGGTACACTGCCGGAGTGTCGGAGGTCTGCTCTTGTCTGGCACCTGTGGCAGCTGCTGCAGTAGCGCATAATGTCGTGTTCTACGCCTGGTCAAAAAATGTTGTATTTTATCCTTGCCTTTGTTTTACGGACGCCCATGTGACCCGCCCCCCCCCCCACCCCCCCGTTAGACTCGTGAGCCACATGGAGCACTCCTTTCGCCTACCCTCGGGAAGGACGAGCTGCCTCACCGGCTGCCCAGCAGGCTTGTCTTTGTGGTAAAGGAAGCCCTTCGCTGCTGATCATTCCCCCCCTTTCCTGTTCTGCCGTTTTTTCCACGCGCTTTGCAAGTCTCGTCGCTTCGTTGCGCCCTCCGGAATTCAGCTCACGCACTACTTTCGCCCGCCTTTTGAGGCCCGATTGTTCTCCGGCATTATCCTCGGTTCCCTGACTGCAGCCGCCCTTACACGCCTATCTGGGAAACCGCAACCGGAGCGCCTCGGTTTCTCTCCGGCCGCTTCGGGCCTCGCGCCCCCGCCAGCTCGATGTCCGCGCGCGCGGTTGATTCCTCCTCGCCCACCGTTACGAGCCCTTTCATGTCGCCACTCATTTGTGAGCGACTCCCACGCTTCTCGGGAAAGCAAGCAATCTGTTCGTGAAACGAGTTGTCAGTTAGCGCGCAGAGCACTGGCACTGTCTCTCTTATTCGGCGAACACGCCCGTCTCGCGCTCAATGTTTAGGGGCACCACCGCCAACTTCGCGCTCACTTTTGTCCCCAAAGGCGGAAACTAGGCCAATGGTGCCATGCGGCCTTAACTAACTCCGCGGGAACGGCGCTCTCACGGAGGACCGTGATTCTGCCCCCGTGTCGAGGATCGCGCGATCTGGCTGTTGAAACTATTCCAAAGTGACTGGCTGCAGACTCAGTGTGCGCGCCCTTGATCCCCTCTTGTCAGCCACCCCGCCGCCGACAAGCTGTTGTTAGCGTTGCTCGAAGCCTGGCTTTGGCTGCTTTTTTGTACGTGCGGGCACTTTGCCTTTTGGTGACCGAGAGCCCCGCACGCGAAACACCCCCTTAGAGCACGCTATCACCGAACTGTTTCGCGGCACCCTGTTTCGGCGGTTCTTTAGCTGCCTTCTCTTGCCGCACATAGGGGAACTGGGCATCCTTTGCTTCTGCTTTCTTTGATTCGCTGCCTTTCCCTCCGCTCCCTTAAATGTTTGCAAACGGGCCGACAAGCGGAAGCTTTCTCCCATTTGTTCCCTTCCTGCAACGTGACGTAGCGCAGTGCGCCTTTCGAGAGGTTATTTTTTTAGCTGCTGTGTACTAGTAGCTCCACGAGCTCATCGAACGTCTTCAGCCCCTCTCACGTCCAGGTAGAAATTGAGGGTAGCTCTGAATACGCGTGGCGAACGGTCGCCACCCTTCGTTTGCCCTTTTCCTCGTCGTGAGAGGAACCGACTGAGATACTCTCCTGCTGAAAGCTTAAGCTCTTCGAGCACGGTTTATCTTGAGCGTCTACATAAGCTTTGTGTTCCGATGGTGTGAGGCGCGTCGACAAAAACTGCACTCTTTTCCGCTATTAGCAGAAGACCAATTTGGCCCCCGATTCCGTGGTACCAGCGTACGCCTCCAGTGTGTTCTCGACGGACTCAAATCTACACGGGCACTTCTGCCGCTGTAGGAAATTTTGGTAGCGCTCCGCCAGCAGCTTCGAAAAATGATGGAGCTCCGCGTGTGCGTCTTGGCTAGGCGGCGTACTTGAACTGCTCCCGCGTCTGATTCCGGAATTTTCCTTTCGCTTTTGTTACCTCGAGCTCAAGCTCGAGAGCTTACAACGCTGGGACACCAGCATTGCTCGAGCTGCATCTTCGACATCTCAGGGTCAGATGAACCTCCCCCTGCTCTCGCTCCTCGTCCCCGCTCATCGTTGAAAGCCTACACTTGTCCGGGTTTAAATGCCCGAAACGCGTGTTCATGAAACACCAAGACTCAATGCGGACAGCAGTGCTCGCCCCTGGGTGACAGAAAAAGGGGACTCACCTTCGGATGTGTAGTCGCCCGTCGCTTCTCCGTCTTTCTCCCGGTGGCTTCTCTCGCTGCTGCTCGTCGCTGCACTGTCCGTGCCCAGTCTTCGGTGTCAGCGGTCGCTCTTCCGATGCGCCGCTACCCCAGCAGTCTCTCCGATGACGTGTCAGCGGTTCCGTCGATGCTGCTGGTCCCGGCAAGCTGTCCCTCGCTCGCCGTCCCGCTGTCTGCCCGGGCTCCCGGAAGACGAGGTCTTCCCCACGTTGCAGATGCGGCTCTTGTTCTTCAGTCAGTAGTCGCCCTCCTTGTCGCCGTGCCACGCAGATTCTGCCTGACTGCGCCAGTAAAGGTTTGGTTCGTTGTTTCTTGCTTCGATGCGCCGATGTTGTGGCGTGTAGTGTAGAAGTCTTCCGATGGTCTGCGTTGGTGCCTGATGGTTGCGGCACTGATGACACGACGACGATGAGAGTTGTTGAGGGTTTTAAAACTGTATATTTACACGGAAGACATATACAGGATATTTACAGACTGAAGTAGACAGAGTAAGAAATAAAATGGGGTTCTAGGTCAGCTAAGACTTTGTGCACGCGGCACCCCCGTCAGCGACGGACCCTGACCTAAAACTACCCAAGTGGTGAGATCCTCCCTAGCCTGACCTGGCTAGCCCGGCAATACGCCGGCCTTGCATAGCACATTAAAACCCTGAGGATTCGACCCCGAGACCTCGTGTCTCGTGGTTTTAATGGGTCACCTAGTCTCCACCCCCGATACACAGGCCAATCAGCATCCCTTGGCGATCTGATTGGGCGGGTTACCACATCCGGGTTTAAACCGCGGTGGGCAACGCCCCCCGTAACCCTGAGACATCGGTCACCCTCTCTCACAACAGGAAGAAGGAAATATCAAAAGCAAACCAAACAAACACAACAAACACTCAAAAACCCGCGGGAACACGTGCAAGCGGCCGGGAACAAGCTCCTACAACGCTGCCTGCGGCCGTTCCCACGATTCTCGTCCCAGGCCGGACAGCCACTCCACGCCAGCTGAAACCCATAACCATCCGTCTTAACGACCCGGCGCGTCCCCAAGATTCTCCGCCGTTGACAGGCGATGCCCCGTTAATTGGACCGTGGGCCAGAAACAGCGCGTAGGGACAAAAGGACACGGCGGCCGGCTCAGGCGTCGCCTCTGCCGCGCCCATCCCGGGCCGCTACACGCACACCCTCGCACGCCTTCATTCCGCGGGTGGACGGGCCAACAAAAGGAAAGCTATCGCCATAAATCGGCCACTGTCTAACCACAGTTGACAGCTCCACGCTCCCCGTCTCCAGCCGCTCGACGGACCAAATGGTTTTACAACCTGCTAAACTAAAAACGCGGTGGGGCCCCCGAGCCAGCTTGCCGCCATGCCCCCGGAATGCCATTTGAGTCGCCAGGCTTGACCAATGTTTTCCCAAGGGCTACACCATGCACTCCTGCCAAAACCACGCGGACAACGCAGCTGCGGGCCCCAGACCAATGTGTCTCCCGCGAGCGGCGTGACCCAGGAGACCTCTTGCTCCTTAGCGGAGCTGGAGCCATAAGTCACTCTTTTCCAACTTCCCGGACCGCCGCTCCCCTCCGCGTTCGGACTCATCCTGCTGTCGCTGGTGCTTGGAACCCTTACACCCTCCTTTCGGCTTTTTTCCCGTCCCATGAATTTATACACTCATCTCAGGATGTTTCAGGGAAGCTAAACCGCAAGATGGGCGAGTTGGTAATTACGTAGGATTTATCGTACTAGCGAAGATTACCCCAGGGACCAAAACCTAAAATAAGAGACGAAACACACGCTAGAACCTAACTGAGTTTGTGTCCATAAACACGAAGCAACGCATAGTACATGATACGTGGAAAGGGTGTTCGAAAGAACACACCGAAAACAAACAAACCGTATCGCACAACAACATTTGCTCTATATAACAAGTAAGCGATACCACAGGGCCTTGTGATATGGAGCAAGGTGGGATGTTTATTATACGGTTTTTCTCTTCGTTTTTCGGCGTGTGGTTGTGATCACCCTTTCACACGTATCGAGTACATACGCGTTCTTCGTGTTTCTCTGGTATCTACTCAGTTGAAGTTGTAGCGCGTGTTCGGCTCTCCTTAAGCTTTGACCCTGAGGCAGTGTTTGCTAGTACGATAAAATCGTGAGTTTCAGTGAAGACTTCAAGTACATTTTTAAAGGTCTTTCGGAGGTTAAATGTTTTTCTTCGCGCGAAGGATCAGGTGCCGTGACGGACGTAATAAAACAATTCAGTTGCTTTTAGCACAACAAATAACTACGCACGTGTTATTCTTTTTAATTTTTGTAGTTCGCGCATGTGATTCTAATGTGGGAAATTTTAGAGTATCATCAGTCAACCAGATATCCAGAGTTAGATGTGCGAAAGTGTAATTGACCGCAGACCTATGGGATTAGTACCTCATTCCTCCGGACGGCGCGCATCTAGGCTCGGCTGCTGCAAAGCCCTGGAAAGCCATGTTATGTATGGACGGAACTCGGAGCACGCCTCCCTAACTTTTACGTTCGAGTTAAGATAAAGCCACGGCCCGGGATGGAGCGGAGGCACTCATCTGCTGTAGCCCTGCAGCTATAAACACGCTGCGTGCCTTGTGACGTGTGCAGCTCTGAGTGACGGAAAGCGTGGGGCATGGCTTTGCGGCGGTTTGGCAGGCGTCGCGATCCAGATTCGAGCGTTCGGAGGATGAAATATTCATGCTATAGGTCTGCAGACACTTTCATTTTAGCAAACCTAACGCTGGATATCGGGTTGACTATGATCCTCCTGCCAATTCCTCAGACCTACAATATCAACCCATAACTGCAAAATTAAAAAGAAAATCAAAAAGTACCATTTAGCTGTTGCCTTAAATGGCAATTGAAACTCATTTTATTACGTCCGCCACTGCCCGTGATAACTTCGGCCAAGAAAAACACTTTTATCTCCGAAGGACTATTTTTTAAAAATACTTGAAATCTTCGCTGAAACACCGTGTATACATTTTTATGTAAAAACGATGATGAGATAAGAAAACGAGAATCAGGTATTCTCTGGGCGCAGGCTATCTTTTTAAATTTTTCCCTGGAAGGTAAAAAACACCCCCCCCCCTCCCCCCCCCCCCCCCAGAAAAATATTTTTGGGTACGTCATCGACCGGGTAGCTTTCAGCGCTTTGTTTAGGCTGGTTCACATAGCATAGGTAACTGGTGCCGGTCTCGTATCCAGGGCCCTTATTTGGAGACGTTGGCTTGGATGGCGAACGCAAATAGTAACTGTGATGCTAAAGAGGCGGAGTTCACTTTCAAAGCAAACAGAAACATGCACATTGGATTGAGCCCTTCAAAGTAATTCAGCAATTTTTTGAGTTAGCATGACGAGTACAGAAATTCCGGCCAGTTTGGATAAAAGCTCCAAGGTCACTAACCGGAAGCATTATTATCGAAGAGGAAATATATTGGAAATATTTAATGTGGGAAACACAAATCGCATAACCGCCAACGCATTGTTTCTAAAGAAATAACTAATAACTTTACTAAAGGTAAGCTTAATGCATTATTCCAATCCACGACTTGTAAGTTCTGTTTCAGTAGTGCGGTAGAGCAGTAGCGTCACAGACAGAAACACGACAAAACTGGCCGCGGGAAAGTGCTTCCGTTTGAACTTTTTTAGGCTGCATTCAGAAAGAGCCCGGCATTGATGCAGAAAAAGATTGCGATAAATTTCCGCTCGAATTACACTTTGATTTTCCCCCGGACAATATTACTTCTAGAAGTTCCGCGAGGCAAGGTTTCATATCTAGCCTCGGAAGGAGGTGTTATGAGGGAGCGGTGTAAGATGAGTAATCCAGTGCTTGAGCCGGAAATATTGCATACACAGAACGAGAAAGCCGTCTCCCTTGTGAGAAATCCCCACCATGCGAGGCTGTGTTTGGAGTAACTGATCTGTGTTTCCTACCGACGTTCAAGATCCGTGGCTCCAGGCGCTTAGCACAACGCCGGCTTTCCTGATACGCACAAGCTTTGCATAAGCACACGTGCTGCTTAAAGTCTCCGGCAAGTATAGCATCAGTGGCAAAGACAACAAAAGGGGAAGTGCTGTGAGTGCATTGCGAGATATTGTCAGATTTACGCGTGCTGCTAGAGTCCTATTTTTGTGCTTTTTATTAGGAACAGACGTGGCCCCTAACCTAACCTAACCTAACCTAACCTACAAACAAACTTTCCTCGCCTAAGCTTTGGGCTCGAATTTTGAGAGGTACTGTTTTGAAGCACATGTTACCTTCAGGCTTTATGGGAACGACATATGAGATACACCAATGGAATCTGTAATGCAGAATGCCTCAAACAAAAATGGACATAGAATGGTAGATAACAGTGCATTCGTTGTCTGAGAAAACTTTATCTGGGTGCACAACCAAGAATCCTACAACTTAAGTGCAGTACAGTATCCGAAACAAACTATCGTGGCTCTTTTCGGAATTTGCGATCACTCAGTGAGATTCATCCTTGTAGATAGAGGGTGTAGCGCTCCCCGTACGCTTAAACGTTAGCGAATGTCTGCGCGGAAAAATGTAGTTCTGATGCATGACTTACTGGTCAAACAGAAAGCACAGATACGGAGCATTTAAAGCTTGGAGGGAAATCGCGAATGTTAGGGACCCCCCATCCTACAGCCTTGAAGAATGGCATACCATACCAGGGGCATGCCAACATAAAGCGAAAATACACTACTCCTGATATCTACGGTTACCTGTTAGTCACGCTCAACGGAATTTGTCAGCTTGCCTTCGCGCAACCTCATTCAATTAGAGTCCCGAATTTTAGCCTCACTAGAAGGGTGTAGCTGCATAATGAGGCTAAATTTCCACCAACGGGTAAAACAATCGCTTCCATAAATTTTTTCTGGAAAACCTACAGTTAGTGTGGCAGACCTCTACACCTTTCATTAAAGTTTTTTTTCTCCTCTGTACAGACTTTGTTTCACCGCTGCCAGCGTACGATATACGCATACCACCGTGGTAGCTCACTCAGCTGCTGCCTTAAAATCCCAGTATCAAATATTATGCGATTACAAATGTTTTTTTTTACTCTTTACAGCAAACACAGGACAGCAACAACTGCAGCAAAACCGTCTCTTTCTCGCACAATAAAAAACTTAGGCCCTTTTACGTCCGAAAAAGAAAGCAGCGAATACTCCGCCATCCCGGTATACTTACGCCGCTAATGTGCGAAACAATGTTGCTCCTAGCAACCTATGTGTTCCACCAGCGTGCCAGTGATTGCCTCGTATATGAACTCATCACCAAATTTCCGCCGCTTCTCACCCAGACTCACAGTTTTGCATTCACGAAAAGCGAGGCTCCGAAGTACAGCGCCCGCCTTGATCTCCGCATCTCGCTGGTCTGGCTGGAAGGAAACCCTGCAAGAGTGATTTATGTCTTTCCTCAGTCACTTATTTTTAAAGGAAGGGTTTGCCTGAAAACGCCATGTTTTAACATGTGTGAATATATTCGTTGTTTGTCGCTTTTAGTGCTGCGACAAAACTCCTCATGTGGGACCGAGCTTTAATAGAAGGAAGGACGTGAATGATCGGCCCTGCTTTTTCTTGTTTTTTTGTTTTCGCTAAGTTTTTTTTTGTTGTACGACGCTCATTTGTCTGCAGAGCTAACCTCTGTTGTGGCAATAAATAAATGAATCATTTTGTACAAGAGAATACATGTTTTTGGCGAGTTTAATATACTGTGCTTTGGTTCTCGTAATATCCTTGGTAGTTTTTGAGCAAATAGTTACTGTATGTACCCCGCTTGACAAGTTTCTTTCTGCGGGCTGTGCTTAAGCTACAAAATAAAATGCACTTCCTTGAAATTTCAGCTTTTCACCTTTCGACAGGTACGCTTTTTTCCACCCTAGCAGAGCAGGTCACACAAGAGGAAAATACAGAATATAAAATACCTTCAATGCTGACTATATGAAAAACGCCACAATAATCGCTGAAATTCTGAATAATTATGTACGCCGCAGTAGCGTGAAGTTTAAAGGTTACAGGTTGAATGCGCCGACCGGTATTGTGTGGGTCAGAAACATTCACCCAGTAAAAAAATTGGAGTAGTTTATTCATTTCGCCTTCGCTCGGGAAACGATCAGCTTCTTTGGTATGTGAAAGGCGTACCTATTTGCTTACGCAGGTAAGCGCTAGCCTGGAAGGTGAGATGAATCTACGTTCGTATTTATTGATACTTTGCAGCTTAGAGGATCACCAGTCCCGCCCCAGGGCCCTTCTGGATATGGCGTATAAGGGGTAGCGATACGTAGCGTAAACAAACCTTGTTTTTGCTGTCATGAACAGCTGCGATCCTTGCTGCGTTGATACCATCATTCAACCTTGAAGGGTTCTCCGGAATCCTTCTGTAAGATTTTTTATTACATTTTGGATAACCTGCGTCGATGAGGAGCGCGTAATACGGGGAACAACTCACCCAGCGATCATAATGGACATCCAGGTGCTCACCTTTACAAAGTAGATCCCGGTCTTGGCTGTCTTATATTTATTGTCGCTTTTGTTGAGTGAGAACTGAACATTTAAATGAATCCCATGCGCACAAAAAGAGGTAAGGGGTAGGGGCATTCAATGCACTGGTTAGGACACCTTTTTCCATAAATATTACAAATATATGTACTTTTGTTTTCTGCCAACCCACACCTGAAAATATCAAAAATTATCCGCATCTGAACCAAAAACAACAACAAAAAGAAAATATTGTCCTCAATGAAAGAAAAATTTCGCCAAATTTTTTCGGGGTGATCGTTATTCCGCTAGAGAAACAAAACCCAAACTTCCAATGTTGAAGATCGAATACCGAACTTCCCAAGGACGCGGGTTCGACTCTTGGACGCGGCAGCCGGTATTCTGATGGTAGCGAAAAGCGAAAACGCCTGTGTGTTCGAGATTTCGGCGGATGTAAAGATATAGTCAATGAGAGCTTGCTTCTGGGCTAGTTGGTACATTATTTCTCGCGCTTTCGTAAGTCTGCATCGTGTGTTCCTCCATCCGTCGTCTTCGTAATTTCAATTTAGCGCAGTATTTTTTGCTAGACGTTAGAGATCCCCAGGTTGCCGAAATTAATCCGGAGCCATCCACTACGGCGCTTCTCATCGCCTGAGTAGCGTCGGTAGGTTAAACCTTGTAATGAATCCATCAATTGTATACAACAATCGTATGAAAGAAAAATTTCAAATAAGGTGTAATTTAAAATCATTTCGTTTAAAATGTTGAAATTATCACAATTCACGTTCTGTTTTAAAATGTAGATGGAAACAACTTACCGTATGAACGGACAGAACGCCACCTTCAAGTGAATTACCAAAGCGGTGAGGTGATTGTTTTATAGATTTTAGGTAGAATAAACACAGTGGTGAGAACTACCTCACATGAAAATTTGCACCGTACTATAAAAGCGACAATATTTGTTTTGCGTTACACCAAAATAGTCGATTTATGAAGGAACATGCGATTTCAAGCATAGGACACAGTGATTATAAAAACCTAAGACACGTATCTCATTTCCAACCCCTCCAGACCCCACAGGACGGACCGCTTGGCAAGCAAAGACCCTACGTTCCAGCTTCACCTGGTGAAGAGAGCCAGCGCAGCCAGCCACAGCGAGAGGATCCCGGACTAAACAACCCTCCACTAGGCGGGTACTCTTAAAGGAGTGCCCGTTAAGTACATTGAAGATAATATTAATTCATTCATTCATTCATTCATTCATTCATTCATTCATTCATTCATTCATTCATTTTTAAATGAAGCATTTTAGCAACCGTTTCTGATAACTTAGAGGGGCCAGGTGGCCGCTGAAAACCCGCGGGGGAATAAATGTTTGCGTTGATTCGTACAGTGGTGCAACAAGTATGTGTCACGGAGATGGTGGTGTCTCGACAACTTCACAGGGATGGACGCGGGAAAGCAGTTGGCGGGTTTAACAAAACATTTATTCTACCCACTCGAAAAAGCCTAACGAAAACCACACAAGCAACAAACAACACAAAGCGATCAACAATGGAACCCCTACATAAATATAACGAAATGAAATTCAAAACAAAACGTAAAGACTCTCACACAGTCAAGATCGAACACCCCTATTCGCTCACTACTAATTATTCATCGTACCCTGACACTGCCTCTACAACTCATCCCTAGTTGTGTCTTACAAACTGTGTCCCTATTGGACTGGCCTATACCCGGTCGTTGCCGCTGACGTGGCATAGCCTTTGCGTATCCGCGACGCGGTGCTAGCCGTAGTCGTCTCGTAGTGGTACAGGCGTCGTTGCGTGCGCTAGTTGTGTTAAGGGAGTTGGCACCGGGTGTACCGAAGAGTTTCCTCGCTGGCTACCGTTGTTGTAGCCGCGGTAGCCGCAGGCACCCAGCTAAATCCCGGAACGAAGCTTTGTGGGACCGTCGAAGCGAACGTCACCGGGCCTGAACACTGGCCACAGGTACCCGACCATCACCGCTGGCGCCACCAATAGGCAGATTGCTTGAGTCACTAGGACGCCGCCGCCAATTTGAGGTCGGCCCGCCCTGCCCAGGCCTGGTAGGCATAGGCCGTGGCCTGTCCACATCTCACTGGCTCGTTCCTCCAAGCTGGCGTGCTCCTTCCACCTCCGTTTTTTTTTTTTTTGCTCGCCTCTCTTCTCCTTCGACTCCTCCCGTGTATATCTTCTGAGCACCGTCACGGCGCTCTCGGATTGGCTCCCCCTCACCTTTGCCGCACGTTTCCTATATTTGCGCTACGTCGCGTCACTCGTGAATTGCCTCCCATTTCTCTTCCACATTTGGTCATGGTACCGTTGGGCTCCGTCGCGGCACTCGCAGGTTGGTACGCTTTTTTCGCGCATTTGAAATGTCCGGTCTTATTTCTCTGGTCTGGACGTTTTCGTGCATACCTCTAGGAGGGGATCGCCCTTGAAATATGAGAGTATGCATAGTCGGACTACCGTGCACTGTGCCCATCTACCGTTCACCGTGGGAGACATCTGATACGGGCGGACGGACAGGTGGGCGGACGAATGGATAGATGGATGGATGGATGGCTGGATGGATGGATGGATGGATGGATAGACGAACGGACGGACGGACGGACGGACGGACGGATGGACGGATGGACAGATGGAAGGAGGGATAGATGGATGGACGGACGGACGCACTGACGGAATGACGGAGGGATGGATGGGTGAATGGACGGATAGATGGATGGACGGATGGAGGACGGGTGGACGGACGGCTGGATGGATAGATGGATGTATGGATGGATTTGTTGAACCGGGCAAAAATCCGGGTGGGGTTCGTTTCGGGTTCAGATAAATTTCTTTCGTTCCGGTTCACTTCCAATTCCCCTGAGTCATGCAACGAAGCAGTTCGGGAACCACTTCAGAGCTTAAATAATGTTGCAGTGTAAAAATTTTCCGTAGTTTAAAATCACCATAAAACTCTAATGAAAGTTTCGTTTATTCAAAATTCGACTTTTTCAATTAGTGTGGTCCAATACTCAAGACAACTTCAAAGAATAAGGCCAGATATTAAGGAAAACCTACCCGCCGCTTTTCACGCAGCCTTTTTCTTGCCTCGTCCTACGGACCATATAAAGCCACCGCCAAGAGCCATTACTGTAAATTTATTGGTTCCTCTTGTTCCGTTTTATTGTACCACAAGCATCCTAGCAAAGAGTATTATAAACTCTTTTATAATTATTTTCTTATAACGTCACTGGTTACGTCGTGTAGTAGAAATCTTGAATGTTAAGGTTTTTTATTGTTTTGGGGGAAAACAAGGTACTTGAGGCCATAATTCATTTTAGTGAGTTACAAAAACCGAGTTCTTTGAACTCAAGGGCATGCTTTGTTTCAATGTTCCATTTGGCGTCACAAGAAAACCTTGTAAGGAGTGAACCAGAGAAATGGAGCATACAACGGGCTGCAGTAGCTTCGATATCAGGCTTGCTATCACGTCACACAAGAGGAATGCCACCTCGAACCGTATAGCAAATGAATCCACTGAAACCTGCCACGTAAAGTGCTCACGAACGCACGCATGCACGCACGAATTCACGCAAAACAGGGTGTTCCGTCCACCTTTAAAGAGATGATTCTCCTGTACAAGACACTATGGCATGAAAGGCTTCATTAACTATCAGTAACGGTTTTATAAGAGAAACCAAACTCCCGCAGCAGGCGTGTGGGCGCACAAAACACTGCCCGCTGTCCCAAAAGGTTGCCCGCGCTCTATATGAACGCGAAAAAGGACCAACTAAATCCGATAAGCATGCACTGTATTTAGACTGCACCCTGGACAAAATAGTTTTGTGTAATGCATTCAGTTGCTTCCCTGTCTAACCCAATTCTTTAAGTGGTTTGACGGCAATCTTCAAAACGGTAGAATTTCGTGGTTACTTAAACCCAGTTGTTTATTTTTAATGGCGTCACCCGTGATACGTATGTGGTACGGGTTGCTTTTATTTTATATTATACCCCTGTCATGTATGCCTGCCTGCCTGTGCTGCCTGCCTGTCTGTCTGTCTGTCTGTCTGTCTGTCTGTCTGTCTGTCTGTCTGTCTGTCTGTCTGTCTGTCTGTCTGTCTGTGTGTTTTTTTAAGTGTATCTCAGAATAAACTCGGGACCTAGAACGTTCCTGTACACTGCCTACAGGTATATACAGACACTGCAAATATTCAGCCTAATCACTCTACGTGCAGTAAGATTGCTTCTGTATAACTACACAACCACCTAGATAGCCATGCACAAAAACAATTGCAATATATGTTGCAGAAGAGAATCAGATACTCCACTCTTCTTTTAACATAAGGATTACTCGTCCCCCCTGTACAGAAACAAAAGTACATGACCACTGCCTGAAAAACTCCTCCTCACCAAAGAAGAAAAGGTTCTCTCATTGGCAAGGGAGAGCGCATGCGCCTTAAAATGGGCCACACTGCCCGACAACGATGGGCAATGGCGACCGCTTCGTATACGTTTCGCCACAACGCGAAAGCACCCGCCACTGGTGGCCTCCGGTACAGTAGCCTTCTTTTATTAATCGCCAAATTCCGAGTTCGTCTGTGCTTTATTTTCAGCCTTCCGGCCAAAAGTTAAATGAATACTTGAATGACATGTCTTCAGTGCAAAAACTTTTCCAAACGACTAAGCCTGGAGACGCACTTCGTACTTGTCACTATTTCTCAGGGAAAAGGATACATTAGGCACCTTTGAGGCAAAACATCAATCCATAAGTGGTATTTTCAGTGTCCTTTCAATTCAGTATACTTGGCTACTGGATTTTGGCGATACAATATCAAAATTTACCCGTTGAATACCATGGTTTGACCCAAAATCAAAAAAGAGTTCGAGGCCGAGGCTTGCGTTTCGTAGCGGCATTGCAAGAAGTCCCACAGTAACGAAAGGTTCCAGTAGATGACACGTCAGCAGTGGTAAGCTTAAAATTGAATTGGGTTAAGCAGACCTCCGCCGTATTTAGTGTGGGAGCAGCGAGACAGTGTGGAAAGCGTGACAAAAAAAGGCTGGTTGGGGAAGAGAAACACTTACGGTGCAGCGGTGGCACGCGACTATTGTACTTCGACAGTATTGTATTTATTTATTCATATTGTAAATCCCATCTAGGATTGTTACAGGAGCAGGCATAGTCAAAAAACACATGTCGAACAGTTTTTTTTCGCAATAGTTAACGAAGAAGTATAATGAAAATTGACACGAACTACAGAGTTTGCAACAACAAATGTGTGTACGTGATTTCGGCGCAGCTTTAAGATCCCCAGGTGGTCAAAATTAGTCCGGAACCCTCCACTACGGCGCGCCTCATCGCCTGCGTTGCGTCGGCGCGTTAAACCCTACAATCAATCAATGGCAAAAACAAAGAAATTATACAATACAATTAAGGGAAAAAAGATAAAAGCCGATGTCGTGATAGCGCATGCTCAAAAATGCACCGAAATTACACATCCACGCACATAAATGGCATAACTTGGTAAACCTGTAATAAAAAAAGGACAGCGATTTCAGCAAGAAAAGTGAACTTGTCTTTTGTTCTTTGTTCAGTAATTGGGAGGAGAAGGAGGAAAAAACGGTTATTGCTCCCATTGAACGGGAAGAAAGGAGCGCGGGATGGTTGTCGGTCATCCATGGTGGGTGGCGTCCCTAGTCCGAGATGCCATGGCCAGCTGCAGCTCGAATGGCCCTGGTCGCCAGGCCACGCTGGTTTTGCAGGACATCGCTACTCAGCAGGACCTCCCACTGCTCCGGTGTCGCTGCGATGACTTCAGGTAGTTTGGTGACGCGTTTATACTCCCACACCATGTGGTACAGGGTGTTGGGCGTCCCAGAGCAGAAGTTGCAGTCGTAGCTGAAGAGCGTGGGGTGTATTTTGGACAGCTGTGTGGCGTGCGGAAATGAATTTGTCTGCCGTCTCCGGAATTGTGTGGCTTCTTCTTTGGTTAGCTTCGGGTGGGGTGGCGGGTATAGTCTTCTTGATAATTTGTAGTGCTGTTATATGCCTCTGCTGCGCTTGGGGATGGACGGGTGGTTGTCGGCAGAGTGGTGAGTGCCTATGAGGGTTGAAGCCCGGTGTGAGTGGCCTCGGGCTGCGGTATCTGCCGCTTCATTACCCTCTAAGGACTCGTGACCTGGTGTCCAAATGATATAAATGTCCAGTGGAGTTTTCCGTGCTTTTGAAGCCTTATGTAGTAGATCAAGTGCAATCGCTGAGATACAGCCCTTTTGAAAATTACGGCAGGCCGCTTGCGAGTCGGTGATGACGGTCACCCGGCCTTGAATATCTGGTACTGTGGTGGTGGCAAGCACGACAGCTGTCTCCTTCCGCAGAGTCGGTGTCATCTGTATTGACCGTTGCTGAGCACAACTCATCTCCTTTACTGCTTGTCACACTAACCGCGTACGCCCACTTGGTTCGTGCCGGGTACCTCGCAGCGTCGACGTATCTTGTTGAGCTGTCCT
The DNA here is from genome assembly GCA_013339765.2 of Haemaphysalis longicornis. Classification (NCBI taxonomy): domain Eukaryota; kingdom Metazoa; phylum Arthropoda; class Arachnida; order Ixodida; family Ixodidae; genus Haemaphysalis; species Haemaphysalis longicornis. The sequence continues at coordinate 191,717,942 of CM023450.1, read as the reverse complement.
TGCTGTAGGCTTTTCGCAAGGCCTTGACCCTGGCTTCCCTTCGCCCCTTGTGGTGAACCGGGTGCATGTTGCGTGGGATGTTTTCAACCATGATGTATTCCCTCAAGGCATGGGGGATGCGTCGTTTTTGGTTTTGAGGTCCCACGCTTGGCTTGTAACCGAGGCGGTACAAAGTAGCTCGGCCGGTCGGGGTAAGCTTGAGTCGCTCCATTTGGCTGGCTTTATGCGCCTCGGTGAGTTCTTGCCATGTGTGGTGAATTCCTAACTGAAAAAGTTTCTCTGTGGAGGTCTTGGCTGGCAGTCCCAGTGCTAATTTGTAGATTTGACGAATTGAAATGTCGAGTTTCTTTATTTCAGCAATTTTGAGCCCCAAGTAAGGGGTACCGTAGGTGATTCTGCTAATTACCAGGGCCTGTACCATTCTGATTGTGTCCTCTTCTTTCAACCAGTGTTTTTTGCTTGTTACTCGCCTGAATAAATGGGTTAACTGGGTGACAGCGTTTTGTAGTTTCTGGAGGGTGGCAGCCCGTGCCACCGTCTTTTTGAAACGTCAGACCCAATACTCGGAGTGTATCGACCTTTGGGATGGTAGCGCCATGAAGCGTCACTTCTGGGTCGGGGGGTCTCGACGGGGGGTCTACCTCTTGTTCGCTTCTTGAGTATGAGAAGTTAAGATTTTTCCGGTGCAATAGAGAGCCCACATCTTTTCAGATAGGTTTCCGTACAGTTAACGGCTTCCTGCAGGGCGTCCTCTTGTATGCCTGCTGGACCTTTGGTAGTCCAAAAGGTCAGGTCGTCGGCGTAGATGGCATGCCTGAGACCTGGGATAGCATTTAGCTGGTCAGGTAGGTGCATCATTGATAAATTGAATAGTAATGGCGAGATGACGGAGCCCTGCGGAGTGCCCTTCGCGGTGACGTCGAATTTGTCGCTCCGTAATTTGCCAAGTCCCACGGTTGCCGTGCGATGCGAGAGGAAATCCCTGATGTAATTATAGGCTTTCTCTCCGCAATGGGTAGTCCTCAGGGTTTCAAGTATGGCCGCGTGCGACACGTTGTCAAAAGCCCCTTTGACGTCCAAGGCGAGGATGGCGCTTGTTTGTGGAGGTGCTTAGGTTGTCGATAACCTCTTTAATTTGTAAGAGGATGTCCTGAGTGGACAAGTTGGGGCGGAATCCATACATGGTGTCAGGAAATCCTTTTCGTCCCTCTGCTGGTTCCTCCATGTGAGATGTAAGCCTGTCTAGCACCATGTGTTCCTATTAGTTTGCCCGCGCACGAAGTCAGAGATATCGGCCTAAGGTTGGATATGCCCAACGGTTTGTTGGGTTTTGGAAGCATGGTGACATCTGCGTGTTTCCACATTGCCGGAAGCCTGCCGCTGTCCCAAATCAGGTTTATTTTCCCCAAAAGATCAACCTTCATCTTTTCGCTGGTATTGCGTAGCATCTTGTTTGTTATTCTGTCTTTTCCCGGGGAGGTGTTTCTCGTGAGCTTGGCCAGTGCAGCATCAAGTTCTGCCCTCGTGAATGGCTGATCAAGTTCTGGATTGGGGTTTCTATTGTAGTCCGGGTAGGTGATGGCTGTTGACGTGGTTTCCCCAAAAAATTTCTTCTTTGCCGCTTCTAGGATGTCTTTCTTTTGCCCGGAAAATTGTGAATAAGTCGCTCCAAGTTTTTTCTGGTCGTGAACTTTGACTCCGAATTGTATGGAATGAGCGACCTCAAAATGTTCCATCTTCCCCGAGTGCTCAGGGTTCCTTGTAATTTATCACACAGTTGATTCCAATTTTGTTTTTCTAATTGATTGGCGTACTCTGCTGCTTCTTTTGTTAATAGGGCGGTGCGACGTTGCAATTTCTTGTTGCATTTTGTTTCTTCCACCTTCGGGTAAGGTTTCGTCAAGCCTCCCAAAGGTGTAACAGGTGGGGATCCACGTTAGGATTATCTGTCGTAAGTTGAATTTCTTTTGTGTGTTTGTTGGACTTTTCAACCAATAGTCTGGTCCAGCCTTCGAGATGAAATAACTAATCTTCTTCTTCTACCTCCTGTTCTTCTCTGAAGGGTTTCCAATTCGTGATTCGTGCCTTCCCCACCCTGGTAAGTGTCCGGGTATGGTGGTGGTCAATGCTTAGTTGGATAATATAATGATCAATTCCCAGTGTTTCATCCAACCTCGTCCACTCTATGTAGGGAATTCCCCTCGAAAATGTCAGGCCTGGAGTAGTGCCTCGCGACACACTGTTGCCGATTCTTGTCGGGCACTGGACATCATTCCAAAGGGTCAGGTGGCGTTGCTGGGCAAAGTTATGGACTTGTTATCCTTTCGTTAGTGTTCACAATATCCCCAGCTACGTGAGGAGCGTTAATATCGCCCAGAACAACAATTCTATGCCCTTTGGTTAGTTTGAGGACCGTACGAAAGAATCCATCCAAGTCTCCCAAGTTGTCGGCGGGTGGACTGTATATGTTGAATAGAAAGAGGCTCTGCAAAATTTTCTTCGCTGGTATTATTTTAACGAGCGTGTGTTCCATCCTGTGTTGGATTAGGTGCTGTTGCGTCGTTAGGCTCTTCGAGTGAGGATGGCAGTGCAGGTCTTGCCTTCGGCAATGTGGGTATCGTAACCTGTGAAGTTAAGGGTTTTTAAATGCGGAGCATTTCTTAGGCTCGCCTTGTCCTGCGTCGTTGATGGCGGCGCCGTCCACACGCTCACTGCGCATGCGCAACTCTCCTCCTTACACCCACAGCTCCGCGATACTACACTATAAAAAAGAAATAGTTAGCGGCACCCGGTTTCGATTCCACGACTCTCTGGCCGCAACGGGAGATACGCGGTGCTCTTTCCACTACGCTAAAAATCCGGGACATGAGCAAGTGCTACGAACGCGCCTTATGTCCTTGACTCATTCAAACTACGTCAAGAAGCTACTGATACAACGAAGGCACGCGAAGCTGAACGTCAACGGAAACGACGGACTGAAAACTTTAGAGGGGGATGCTGAATTTCCCGTGGGAAAGCTGTGGCGGGAAGCGCCACGCGCCTTGCAGCTCAACCAGCCCCGTCCGCAGCGCCTCTGATGCTGATTGTGGCAGGATGCCCCTAGGGATTGGCCAACCAAAGAATCCATCACGAGATAGGTTCGCGTTCAACCACCGTCGTCATCTTCCCGTAGGGGAACCGCCGAAGAAGAAGAAGAACGAGAAGACAAAGCTGCGAAGAGGAGGGCGTGTACATTGCTCTCAGCCGGTGCACCAATGTCAACAACCTTTACCTCACCAAAGCTGACGGAGACTACCGATTCTACCACAGAGACAACATCGACAAGAACATGATGGACGAGTTTCGGCGCCTCGAGAACCACCGCCTACTCACCGTAACACAACAGCACTTGCGTGCCTTTGCCACCGGTGTGGACCCGGACGCGGAATTCCCTCTGGCGCTAGTAAACACCAGATCACTCAACATAACGGCAACACAATGGAACCACACGGAACCGCCACGATGCTTCGCATCCTCATCAGGGTTCCCCACGGGAAGATGGTGTAATTTTTTGTTTGGGTTTCCTGCATGGCCAGAATGTCCGTTTCTCTTTCTCGCTGAATTGCAACAACTTTTGTCGCTTCTGTTTAATGGTCCTGCAATTCCATTGCCAAATTTTGAGCCTATGCTCCTGATTTGCTTTGTTTCTCTTTTTCTGGGAGTTGTTACTCATCACTTTCGAGCATCTCTTCCATCCTTGCTTCTCTGCTTGGAATGTAGTTCTTCGGCTTCTTTAGAACTTTGTCTCTCTCCTCGGTAGCGGTGACCCGTAATGTCTAGCTCCGATATCTTCCTCACTATTGCTGCCATAGTTACCTGTATTTTCTGTCGGGTTTCGTGGGTGTGCTTCAGAGACTCGTTTATGCCCTGGATCTGCGTTTGGATATTTTGGAAAGTTTCTAAGGCCGCTTGTTGAAATTCGGCGTGGCATTGCTTCGTTTGGGCCTGATCTTGTTTCATCTGTGCAATTTCTTTATCTTGTCGGGCTTGTTCTATTTTGATTTGTTGAATATCTTTCATTATCTCCTCTAAGTACTTCCTCGTCGTAACGTTTTCCTTGATCAATTATTTGGTTGTTCGGGTGTTCTCTTCCATGGTACGCCGGAGTGCTTCAAAAGCGGCTAGCCAGTCAGGCGTGTCTTTCCCTCCTTTGATGTTATTTGCAGTGCAGGATGTAGCAGAAGACAGAAGCGGGAAATGTTTATCCGAAAACACAACTCTGTTAGTGTTCTGCTCGTCATCTCTACTGCAGTCCCTTCTTAAAATCGACCACGACCTGGACCTCGAGTTTCTTCTGGTCCTTGACTTTGAACGGGATCGCGATCTGCACGCCGAGGTTAAGCAAGTAGGCGAGCCATTAGTGGTTGCCTTTAGAATGCTCAAAGGCAACGGCTCGGAGCTTATGCTGCTCTTTGAACTGGTAAAGCTGCGGTCTGAGGAGGGTGTCGACCACGGCGCATTGTCCCTCTTCTGTGCCCAAGCCCGTCTGACGTGCAACGGTGGTGGGGCCGGTTTCAGACGCCTCTTGCACTCCTTACTGGCCGTCTCGTGAGCTAGATTGCATAGCTTACATTTCGGGTTGCACGTATGATCTGCAGCGGCTGTTCTAGTGCCACATTTGGTGCATACGTCCGGTTTGGGTGATGGGCATACGTCCTGTCTGAATGGATTTGCGGTACGGGCGGCAACGGGCTATTGTCCCCAATACTTTTACATAAAAGCGCACGTGCGGTGCCTTGAAATGTATTACCGCTGCCGCAGAGTTTCCCAGGCGTCTTGCTGATACGATTTCGTTACGTTTTGCCGCAATATATTGCATCATGTTTTCATTGGTCAGCCAATCGGTGATTCCTACTACTACTCCCGCACTCGTGTCTGGCAATGGTTTGAGATATGAAGTGAAATTGTGAATGCTCGGGCCCACCTGTAGTTGGCGGATTGCTGTGAGTTGGTTGATCAGCTCCTCATGGGTCGTGCTGACTACAAGCAGGTTCTGGTCCACTTTACTTGGACAGTCATCTTGCTCACAAAGTCTCGTAGGGGCATGTTCATTGCCTGCGACATGGCAATAGCAGCGTCCGAGTCTTTCCATTTTGCTAGGTGTAACCCGTTTACTGGCCGATACACGATCTTGTAGTCTGTCTCTGGCAGCGCCGGTGACTTAAGGCCCGTGGGTTTTCTCTTCCTTGTTGGTTGCTCCTTCATGTTGTTGTTGCCAGGTGAAGTGCTCCCCTCTGGAAGTTCCTTGTCCTGGGTAGCAGCAGCGGTCATTCCCTACTGTTCTTTTTTCTTCTTGGCAGCGCTCCTTCTGTTAACCTCCTTCATCCACAATGAATGATATATTGTTCTTCCGCTGTCCGCGTCATAGCTCACATGGGTGGTGTTATTCCCGCTTTGGATCATGGTCTCCGCGGCTTCTTTTCGCATCTCCTCTTCTTCTCCAGTATGCGCTTCATGGACGACCTGGGTGTTGGTGATCGCATTTTGAACTGTCATCTCCTGGATTTCTTGTTCCATCGCGTGCTCTTCATTGCCGGTAATAGTCCTCTGCGCCCCTACACCGCTTAGTGCACAATCGCGTGACACGTAGACACGTGCGCCTTGCGCCTTGCCCAGCAGCTGGGGGTATGCTTCCGACCAGGCCTAGCGACCTTCCCCACTCGCTGATTACTTCCAGCAGCGATTCTTATCAGCAGCGTCCACGTACCGGTCAAAGCCTGGTGTCCACGTGTTCCGCTTCACTTGGCGGTTCTGGTGATGCCACTTGACCGGTTGTTGATATACCTAGCACAAAAGATTTCGTAGAAATGCAGGAGACCATGTATAAGAGCGACTGCTCTCCGCGGTACGATGATGATGATCCCCTCAGTAATTGGGTGATCTAATAAATTCCACTCACTGACGGCGCGGGCAAAGAAAGAAAAGCAGAACGTGTCGTTATTGCAGACATATTCTTCAAGTGTGTGTGAAAGGTTTTATCGCGTAGGACGGGTTTTATTGCCTGAATATAGGTATGGGAGCTAATATTTAGCACATTCTAATAAAATCATTACGGAAGCTTCAAACGGTTTCCTTTGGCACGCTTTTTCAGTTCAATAAGGCCCTCAAGCTGTAATATATCAGTTCCAGAGTCACCACGTCGGCACCGGTTAAAGATTTGCTACGGAGTAACCGGATACATGTTCATTTTTTAAGGCAAGACTTTATGCAAAGTTTCATAAACGCTGAAAAATAATGGAAATATTAAAATAAAAAAAATTGGCCGCCTAAATGCCACTTTCGTTGCAAATGTCGACGAAAGAAGATAGTCTTTCATCGACATTTGCCAAATAAATACTTCCGTTCGCTTTCCAAATCACCTCTCATGCGGTTTCGCTCCCGTCGCGCTACTCTCGAGGTAAACATGCTAGAAGCGCGCTCAAATCAACTATGATTTACCGCGTTCCACAGCACCTGGCCGGGTGTTTCGATGCCAGCGCTGCCGTATGGTGGAGGCATGCGTGAATCGAGGCACCCTACTACAACGTCCATAGACCCAAGTTATCCTTCTCCACGTGTGTTCCAAGCAGAACGGGGAAGCTATCTTGTGGAACCTTTCATAACGTTTGCGGTTTGATTTCTTCAAATGCCGCCAGAAGCTATAGAGTCGCGACTTACAGCAGCCGACGGGGTAAATTTTTTTTGTAGTGGATGTAGAAAAAAAATCAAGCACCCATAAATTTTTTATAGCGGAACACTGAAAGTATCCCTTATGTATTGATTTTTAGCCTCAAGCAATTGGCACTGGGTCTGCCAGCCAAGACATCGACTCAGAAACTGCATCAACTAGGGGTACAAACCACTTGGGAGGAACTTGTGGAGGCGCACAAAGTCAGCCTAATCGAACGACTAAAGCTCACGCAAACTGGTCGGCCTACCTTACGCCATCTCGGGTACGCAGCGAACCTGGGCACCCAAAGAGAGAAGCGCATACCCGTGTGCCTGAGGCATCGGGGTATGGTGGCCACCGTATCGCGCAGCATGCATTCCGCAAGGGACAGAGAGAGGCCAGGGTAAGGGCACTCAAAAAAGCCTACGGTAACAATTATGGACACCGTACGTTCGCGCCACAAAGTACTCCAGTAGGGGCAACTGAGCGCACGCGATATGCGTGATTGACAGCAAGAGAAAAGAGCTCTACTCGTTAACAGCCAGAACGAACGACAACAAAACAGCGATTGCCCTCACCATGTCAACAATTGCTAAAACGCAAAATGAAATTATCATAAGAACGCACTCCCAAACACTCTGCAGAGATTACCAGAATAGGCGTGTTTGCGCCGCGGTGTGCTTGAAATGTCATGACAAGGATCTTGATGTGTTTAGAGGGGGTGATGGTATGGCCATCCATGTGGATGCTCACACCATCCATGTGGATGTTCACATCATCCATGTGGATGTTCGTCGGAGGTCCAGGCATCCACAGCACCACAGAGCAATTATTCGAGGCCCACCTCTCAAGCCAAAGAGTGCGACTGGGAGCCACAGAAGCGGGAAGAGCCATTCTCTCCTGCCTTGGGACTTTCAGTCCCACTTCAACATTCACCTCCTGACCTAAGAAGCATCCCACACACAATCCGTCAATGCCTCATTGTTCCCCTTCTACCGCGCAACACGCACCCTGTGCACCACGCGGCGAGACGAGATGCCAGAGCGAGAGCCATTTCGAGGCAATACGGAAACGAATCCAACACTGGCTACACAGATGCTGCCACACATCCCGGGATTCAGGCAGCGACCGCTGTTGTAGTCATGAAGAAACAAGACCACACCAGTTTCACTATACCACACCACAACCCACTGCAAGGAGAGAAAGTGGCCATCGCCCCCGCCGTGAGTCAAACCACACCTACTGTCAGCACCACCGACCCGCAGCAGGTGTGGCGAAATTTCACCAACGGAAGAATTCACCACACAACCCTCAAGATTCCTGCACAGCGCCCCCCAAACTGTTTCATCAAGATCATCTGGGCCCCCGCTCATCTCGACGTTCCGGGCAACGAGACCGCCCATATCCTGGTTCGAGAGCTATTATGCCGAGCCGCTCTTGCCGGTAGTGATCCTGAGCGCATGCACTCGATGGTCACGTACCAAGAAATCAAACTACACTACCGACTACAGCGACAGCATTACCCCATGCGCACTAACAACTCCCCAGAGATCTGCAGCGACTCCTACGTGTCCTTCAAACGAATACCTTCCTCCACCCCACCAGAAGTCACATTTTGGCGCCTACCTGATTCCCCCCGCAGTGCCGCTTCTGCGAGGTCCCCGGGACACTCTATCATATTGTAGGAGGCTGCGACCAAGCCCCGCTTCCCCGACGCAATCCCTATCCCACCCATGAGTTCGGGAAAGAGCCTTGGCCAGCTCCACCCTCGAGGATCAGCGTCAGCTGGTCGAGAGGGCTATGGACGCGGCCCGAGCTCAAGGCGTCCTGGACTAGGGAAGGCCCCCCTGAAGACTCCATTTTAAGTCAATTTTTCTTAATGAAGAAAGTTTATTCTCTCTCACTCAAAATACACCTGAAAGTGCACGACCAAAAAGAAGTAGATCAACCGGACATTTATATCGCATGGACACTGGGGCAGGAGTTTCTGGAGGATAACATAGCAGTGGACGCCGCCAACCGAGGCCATTCCCGCCGGGAAACATCCACTACCCTAACCTCATCGCAGAAGATCAGGCCCCTTCACAGTCGGCGTTCCCACCTATTCAACGGCGCAGCAGGGACATCTTGTGACACTACAGATTATCCCGAAGAAAAGCCCTCCTCCTCATCCGGCACTCACCAAAGACGAAGAAAATCACCTAAAAAGACTTCATACGAGCTGTTTTCTTGACGCCAGGCAACTGGATATGATTCGCCCCAGCCTCTACAGTAACAAAAGTAAATTCTGCGGGACGCCCAGCACTCTCTACCACATGGTATGGGAGGGTAGTGGAGTCAAGAAACTCCAGTGAGTCCTGGCGCCCTCAACAGAGAAGTGGGAGGACCTGCTGTGCAGCGAGGTGATGGAAAACCACGCGTCTGGTGATTCGGGCCAACCAAGAAGCTGAAGGCCATGGCATCCCGGAGTACGGGCACCACCCACCCTGGATGATCAACGGTAAGGCATCGAAGATTATCCATTACTTCTTTTGTTGGGCAATAAACTTTTATTTGTCTCTCTCATATTTGCGTAGTGTGCTGTTCTTGTTTAACAATGCTGAAAAGAATGAACATTGACACTGGATATAGACGTTTAGATTTGGCTGTGGGTATACAAACCTATTGTGCAACTTCCGTTTCAGTTTAACCGGCTTTCTGAAACGAGTCACAGACAGGCAGCAGGCAGACAGACAGACAGACAGACAGACAGACAGACAGACAGACAGACGGACAGACAGACACAGACAGACAGACAGCAGACAGACAGACAGACAGACAGACACACAAAAATTCTGCGACTAACCATAAAAGACAGCGCCTAAGAGCAGCGTTAAAGCCTCTCACAGTGCTCCAACAGATGTCGTGCGATCGGAGACACATTGCCTCCAATTGAGGAAAACTCCGTTGCATCCATCATGGTAGTATCAAGAGGGAAGGGAAAAAACGTAAGGGGTGAATGGGGAAGAGAGAAGCTATTTGCACGTGACTGGACGGCAGAAGCATCACCTCTTGACGACATTTCAGCGAAACAAGGTGATACGGGGCCAAAGTTTTGACCCGCTTCGGACGGCAGTTATATTAATGAAGGTAATTGAGCGTCTCCGCCGTAATAGGAATGCACGCCCTAAATTTCAAGCCTATAGGTCCAGCATTCGGCTTGATTGTTGAGGCCGCATCTATGCCATTTTGACTTGGTGTGGGCTGTATTTTCAAGATTCGAATCACCCTTTTACCAGTTTATTGGTGTTTAGTTCTTGCGTGAGAAAAATTTCAAATCAGAACACAGTGGACATGCAATACGGCCTCCGAACTTGCTGAGAAAAATGTAAACGCACGCAATGTACCCCAAATTGAATGTAGACTTTAGAAGTTGGGTAGGAAAAAGTCTGAGAAGCGGTTTTTAGGCATTCCATTTGAATACCTATACCACACAAAACCACTCTGTTACCTGATGGAGCCGGCGAAATAATAAGGGATTCGCGAATAAAAATATTTTAACGAATTCGTAGCGCAAAGAACGAGGACAAGAAAGAGGACACACAACACAGCACTCTTTGCGCTATGAATTCGTCAAAATCGCCACCACAACTTGCCCAAGAATCCGTACTAGTGAAAAATAGTTTAGCACTTTCAATAACTCAGCTATGTCATTTCAATACTATCCAACGGTACTTACTATTTAGAGCCCGATGGAAATCTACTCCCGAAATATCGAGCCTCCAGGACCACCAGTTTGGCTGTGCGTTTATATGAACTGTCAGAAGTTTTCAGTATGTTAGTGAGGTAACTTCAAGAAATTCTTCTCACCCATTTAGCAATGCCGTAGGGATAAATCTTTCCGCATTCTTTTTGCCTATTGGTATCCGCAAAATGTATCAGAAAAAACATATTCGATATACCAATCGCTGCAATATTACGGCTGAATCTGTCGAAGCACGCACGATATTCCCAAATGGAAGTTCGCACAATAGGCGTTCGCGAAAGAGGAACCATGAAACCTCTGTTTAGAAATTTCTGGCGTCCATATCGCCCGCGTTTGGAGCTGTGCTCGTGTGACGCTCCAAATCGCGGCGCGATATGGACGCCCGTGGTGCAAAGCACGTGTGCCCCGAACTATACCCAACGGACGAGTGTGCGCTGTGCGGGAGCGCTCGTGCGAGACCATGCAGCACATGCTGTGGGTTTGCCTCAATCAACCACCGACAACAACAACGGAGGAGGACGATGATCCGCTCCCACCAAGCGTGAGGGACGCGGTCACCAGCGTCCACTACGAACTCCAAAAGATGGCTGCCGAGCTCGCGCTCGCGGCCATCGAACGCCAGCGGCCGAAAGTGCGACTTTCCACCACCCCTTGCACGGGGTCCGGCGAGTAGCGCCAGTAGGTAACCCACCGGTTTACGCAGGCCTGAATAAATTTTGTTTCTCTCTCTATAGCCTCACATACCAGAAAAATCACTTCGATGTTTCAACATGCGAGCGAGTTAATAACGACTCAGCGAAAACCAGATCTCCCCGATTTCCTTATTTAGACATACAATTCACAAAAATCCAGGCTTACTGCGCCTTACGCCACGATATAATCGTGCTTCCGATACTTGGCGTCTGTAGGTCCAGTTCTGTCAGGGCGTTGATGAATCAGTCACTCAGTCTGGCGCTTCTCTTTATATTGGCATAGGTTAAGGGATTCCGGGCCTCGTTGCTTCATCCCATCGCGCTGTTACGCTCAAAGTTTGTCATCTCCCGCAAGTTAGGGCTGACACCACCAAGCTGTGATCCAGTAAGCTTAGCCGTGCCGAGCCTCCGTCAATGGCAAACCGGTTTCGTTCCATCACCCGCAGAGTAGCTGCCACAGGATGAAGGATTACCCGAGCATGTAGCCACTGTCCACCGAAAAAGTTCCTTGGAGGAGACGCATAGGCATTCTCCTTTTTCTCATGTGCTGAAAGCCCAATAAAGCACACACGCACAAAAATAGGCGTTACAGCAAGCCAAAGAGTGAGAAAATTACTGGAACAGCTAAGAAGTAAGCAAATAAAAATAATACAGGTGGCGATGTCGATCTGAGCTCATCGCCCGAAATAATCTAATAATACCCCTTCGCTCGTAAAGCCTGCGATGCTCTGAAGCACAGGCAGCTCGGTAGCCGTCATAGTATCCTATACTTAATCACCAAAGTAGTTTTTATAACAACAGAGAAATGCAAGTAGGTGGCCATGGAAATGCAGCAGACATGCTGATTTCCTCTTAATCTCCTTATCAGTGCCGCAAGTTTTGTCAACCATTCAATATTCACCACTCAGTATTGAATATTCACCAATTTGTCAATATTCATCACTCACGTATTGCGTGCGTGAAGTCCTATGAATTTTCAGCTTTAATAAAGTTTAGTATTTAGCTCCGGGAACACCAATATCGACCTTTGCAGGAAAGAAAGCTAAGACCAAAGGATGGAAGAGATTGGTGAAGTGCTGTACTGTCCTGTATCGCGATTGTACCTTTTTGCGGAGGACTGTTTTTCAGATTGGGTGAGCTTTGTGTTCGGTAGTAGCAATACGAGTGCGTTCTACGTCTTGAAGGGGTCATGGGATTAAAAATGCTTATTTTATTACTTGTTTCGTTACCGATCGTTGTTTCGTAGATTTTTGCGCTGTGATTATGGATGAAGGCGCTAGGAAACACGCCGGAACCCTGTGAAGCCGCGTTCAGCGGGAAGTAAAGATACGATGGTTGAAAGAGTAGTTCTTGCACAACCGCTTACAGTTAGTTTACAGTTTGCCAGTTTAGGCTTCACCACGCGTTTCTTTTCTTAGTCTTATAATTCTTTGAATATCGAACAAGAGTATTTTAACAAAGCGATAATAAGGCGGCTGAGGTTTAAACACACACACCAAACTGCTGATGAAAAGGTTTGTACACCATGTTTCAACTTTATAACATACTGTTTCTTCTTGTCATCATCATCATCAACATCATCAGCCTATCTACGCCCACTGCAGGCCAAAGGCCTCTCCCCATTATTCTCCAATTAACCTCGGTCCTGTCCCAACTGTGACCAATTTATCACCGCAAACCTCTTGATCTCATCTGCCCATCTAACTTTCTGCCGAGCCCTGCAACGCTTGCCTTCTCTAGGGATCCACTCTGTTACCCTTAATGACCACGGTTATCTTGCCTTCGCATTACATGCCCTGCAAACGCCCATTTCTTTTTCTTAATCTCTACTATATGTTCATTAACACGTGTTTGTTCCCTGACCCACTCCATTCTCTTCTTGTCCCTTAATGTTACACCTATCATTTTCCGCTCCATTGCATGCTGAGTCGTTCTCAATTTAAGTTGAACCCTCTTAGTTAGCCTCCAGTTTTTCTGCCCCGTAGGTGAGTACCAGTACGATGCAGCTGTCATACACTTTCTTCTTCAGCGACAATGGTAGGCTGGTATTCAATGGTAGGTATTCATTATCGGAGAATGTCTTCCATATGCACCCCACCCCATTCTTATCCTTCTAATTATCTCTGCCTCATGGTTGGGATCTGGGGTCACAACTTGGCCTAAGTAGATATATTCGCTTACCACTTCCATTGCCTCGCCACCTATCTCAAACCGCTTCTGCATATTAATTTTCAGGCCCACGGTTCTACTCTGTTCGTCCTGTTCGGAAAGCATGCTTTCAAATTCGTCCCCCTAGTTACTTAGCAAGGCAACGTCATCACAAATCTAAGGTTACTGAGGTATTCTCGATTAACCCTTACTCCCACCTGTTCCCATTAAACGTTCTGAATACTTCTCGTAAGCATGCTGTGAATAACATTGGAGAGATTGTGTCTCCTTGTCTGACACCCTTCCTGATAGGTATTTTAGTTCTTTCCTTATGGAGGATGATGGTAGCTGTGGACCCATTGTAGATATCCTCTAGTATTCTTACATAATGCTCATCTACCCCCTGGTTCCGTAATTACTGAATAACTGCCAGGGTTTCGACCGAGTCAAATGCTTTCTCATAATCTATGAAGGCTATATATAGGGGTTCAGTATACTCAGCGCACTTCTCTATCACCTGATTGATCGTGTGAATATGGTCTATTGTTGAATAACCTTTACGGAACCCTGCTTGTTCTTTAGGTTGACTGAAATCTAAGGTTGCAGAAATTCTGTTAGCGATTACCTTGGTAAGTACCTTGTAGACGACTGACAGTAAGCTGATCGGCCTGTAATTTTTCAAGTGCTTCATGTCGCCTTTCTTATGGATTAGGATGATGTTCGCGTTCTTCCAAGATTCCGGTACACTTGCGGTCATTAGGCATTGCGTATACAGGTTTGCAAGATTTTCAAGTACAATTTCTCCGCCATCCTTCAAGAGGTCTGCTGTTATCTGATCCTCACCAGTGCTTTGCCCCCTTTCATTTCTTTCAAAGCCTTCCTTACTTCTGGTGGGATGTCTATCTCCTCTGAACTACTCCTAACTTCTCTCGTCTGCTGTCTGGATGCCCCGGCTACTGTACAGGTCCCTATAGAACTCCTCGGCTACAGTGACTATTTTATCCCTATTTGTAATGACATTGCCTTGCTTATCTTTAAGTGCATACATCTTGATTTTTCCCCCGCGCCAAGACGCCTCTTCGCTGCTTTCAGGCTACCTACGTTCTTTACAGCGTATTAGATCCTCTCCATATTATACTTCCGTAGGTCAGTTGTCTTACGCTTATTGATTAACTTCAAGAGCTCCGCTAGTTCTATTCTGTCAGCTACGGTAGAGATTGTCATGGTTTGCCGTTCCTAATTAGATCTTTCGCTTCCTGTGAAAGTTTACCAGTATCCTGTCTAGCCATAGTGCCCCCGACTTCTACTGCACACTCCGTGATAATGAGTGTAAGGTTGTCGCTGGTTCCTGTGTCGTAAGCTCGGCTTCATCGTTAAGAGCTGAATATCGTTCTGCAGCGCGATCCTGAATTGTTCTGCTTTACGTCTTACTGTTAGCTCATTTATCGGCTTCTTTCGTACTAGCTTGTTGCGGTCCCTCCTCAAATCTAGCCTAATTCGAGATCTTACCATACGGTGGTCACTACACCTTACCCTTGCGAGCACTTCCACATCCTGCACGACACCAGGGTTATCGCATAATATGAAGTCTATTTCATTTTTATGCTCCCCTTTCGGGCTCCTCAGATCCCCTTCTGACTTGCAGAGATGCAGCGATGGCATAGAGATGCAGCGATGGCGTAGAGGTAGAGCATCCGCCTCGCGTGCAGAAGGACCGTGGTTCGAATCCCGGTGCCAGGCAATTCCCACCGGATTAAAAAAAAGAAAAAATCCGCGTATTGATGGAATTGCGCAAAGGGGCTTGGGTGCGGCCTGACCCCGGCGACCATTGCCGGTAATGCACTCCCTCACCAGAGCAGGATTGGCCGCCCTGGTGTAGTAACGCCCCAACCTCCCATCAATACGCCAATTCTGGCTTGTACTGGTTCATTAATCCCAGTTTATAAACACGAAGAATTTCCCGACCTATTTCATTTCATGAGGCGTTTCATAAACCCGAGTTTATTAAATGAGAAAAATTGACGTTTTGATCTTGCATGCGAGGAATCAACCAAGTGAGATGTCAAGCCAAGTCTTTTTGTAAGCCATTGGAACCCCGATTTCCTACACTCGTCTACAGTATCCTGCGTGTGCATGGGCGAGGTACGATAATGAGATAATCAGTCGAAAAAATTCATGTTATCTTGTTTTGAGCTATCAGAAATTAGGCAGTCACGATATATTACTTTTTCTCTCTTGACTGGTTGCTTGCCTTATAACGTGTTTGCAAAACCACGAATCCGCTTCAGCATGCGATGGACACCAAATTGTTATGGTTTCCGCTAAGAAAACTGGGTGCTTTAGACATCTATTAATAGATAATAAAAGAACCCGAAACGCATTTAGTTTTCACTTGCGTTGTAGCACTTTGCGCGCATGTACAACTTAAGCATGCATTTATATTTGCTTCATGATGAATTGAGTACTCTAAAGACTCAACCACATGACGCGCAAAATCGGGGAAATGGCGCAACGATGTAGAGCGGTGTAAGCGCGTGTAAAATTTGCGTACTCCGGCATACTCCGAATACATTGCTACGCGCTTCTTACGCCAACTTCAGAGCCAGGCAGACATCGATGCAAACTTCGGAAGCGTGGTGTTGACGTCGACCTCTGGCGTTATTGTGGATGTACACGATTATTTTACATATTGTTACGGTGACGCTCAGGCGTTGATGGGTGAGCTGAGGGTTTATTTAAAAAACCTGGGTGAGGACCGTCGCTGAGCGTCGAGTCCGAGCCCGGATACGCGAAAAGCACCTCGTTCTTCTCTTCGTCGCCCCGGCATTTCCGCCGGCGGGATTGGCCTGTGACATAGTCAATGCCATCTACTGTGCACAACATTCAACAAGTTATGTAGCGTTACAATATTTATGCCAATCTAAGGCTGCTGTGACCGAATAATAAAAGAAAATCGCCGCGTATAGTTATAACCGGTATTTGTGGGAACAGCGGTAAAAATTGGCAATAACAAATCGATAATCTGGCAGTGTCCACAAACGAAGGGCCTTCACACTTTTGCAGTTTTGGACTTCGGCAGATTTTACAAGTAGCTTCTGCAACCTGCTGGTGAAATATTTGTTCGTTTTATCCGATATCATGCGCGACTCTCGCAGTTTCTGTTTGGTTATAAAGAATAAGTGTCATTTAAATAAAGCGACACGAACCTAAGTTTGTACTTATTCGCTATAGCCGAGAATTCGCTATTCAATGTTCATTATAACGAGGTTCCACTGTAGTGCTAAACTGCGGCGGACGCGAGCTTCTTGTGAAGCGGGTATTAACTCTCCTGTTTCCCGAGCATGTAATTCCAGAAATCCGTCTATATTATGCAGAGAAAGACACGAGTGAGATAGCCTGCACATAACGTTACAATAATTTTTTGTTGTTGTGTCGCTGATCTGAATAACGCGAAAAGCAGACAAAACATTCTCTTGCCCTGTGTTTACTGAGGTAGTAGGAGTGGGAAATAACCACCTTCGAAACGCTGGAATTTTTTCGAAAAGTTTGAACTTGAATTTACTTTGGCGCTAGCTATTAACCATTCGTTTCCTTTTGACGATTTTATACTTCATAAAAGAAAAACAGCTGCTACCTTGTATAGTCACACTTATGGTAGCGATGCTTCATAACAACCTCTTTGGAAGAAACCAACTGGATCTTTGTATTTTTTTGCCTGTGGCGGGCCTTTCAGTTTTCTGGCGCCGATTCCAATATTCTCCGGAATTTCTCTTAAAATAAATTGAACCTTTGTCTTTAATGCAGGCGTAAACGGACCTGGCTGAAATAATTTTTTAAGAACCATTGCATCATGACTAAAAAAGACGCTCGAAAACTTGCTACCAGGCACAACGTTATGTACTCTTGGAAGTTCTGCCTTCTACGCTGCTTATTTTTGTACTTCCTGTTGATCCTTCATTTGTCTGCGTCGGCTTTCCCCCATACAATAAAGTTCGCATTACCTTGCTTTACTCACACCAACTCTCCTTTCCGAAGCTGCTGACCGCTAGAACATCTGGCTGGGGTTAATGTATACAGGCTGCATGCGATGGCAGACAGGCTAGCGTCTTCAGTTTGCTGGATGATCAAAGGCCGCCACTTGAAATTAGCCGGAGCCTGACGGCGCATCCATTATCGGGGAAAAAATGAGGCACTCGAACGGCGGAAGGGAAACATGATTCAACCCGTACATCTCTTTACCCAGTGTCTTTTATGAAAAGAGCGTCGCTGCCGCATAACCTTCGTCTATTCGTCATATATCTTACTTCACAACGTCTACTAACCTTGGGAAGTGATCGTGAACCGCGGCGTACTGTAAGAGGAAAACAGGCACTTAGATGTGGAGCGGTGTCCGCTGACTCATATTTAAGTCTGAACTGTTACAGGTCCCGCGACTCTCCTACTTTACGTGCGCACATGTATGTATGTATGTATGTATGTATGTATGTATGTATGTATGTATGTATGTATGTATGTATGTATGTATATGTATGTATGTATGTATGTATGTATGTATGTATGTATGTATGTATGTATGTATGTATGTATGTATGTATGTATGTGTGCGTGCGTGCGTGCATGTATGTGTGTATGCATAGATGTGCATGTGCGTATGTATGTATGTGTGTATGTACTATCAGCGTCAAATGAAATGCGAACATGAAAATATGAACCAGAACGTGCAAGCCTGAAAAATACTGTTCTTATGGTTCATGTAATGACATGCTATTGGTATATACGGAAATACTATTTCCCCACTTTGTTCTTGTAACAAAGTCACGTGTCATTTTGGCTTGCATGAAAAGAAATCACGCTATTTGTGTGTTCAGGTTCATATTTTCGTGTTCGTGTTTCATTTGACGCCGATAGTACGTGTGTGTACGCGTATGTATGTAATAATATATACTTATAAGCAGAAGCCCACGGCTGGCTTATTTGAAGTGGCTGTGAAATTCTAGGCCTAGGCAGTCAACATTACAGAGGTGAGTTTCTATTACATTCAGGGCCTCATTATTGCTAAATTTTTGGAAATGGTGACAAGCGTAGGATTACTTTCTTTGTGTTCGGAAAATACAGAGGCAGCAAAAGGAGCGGTGGATAAAATCTGTGATAGACAGCTTCAGAAGGCCGTAGCCTCCATTCCGCTTTGGGTTGAATGGGAGCTGCACGTAATTCCACCGAACGCAGGAGAAAGTTGAAAATGTCGTTTTCGCAAAATTGCGAATACCTTGTCTGCACGTTGAAAGTGCTGCCGCCAATGTTACGCGTAAAAGTCTATATAAAGTACTGCATAGTTTCGCCTAGACTAACCCGTATTTTATGAATTGGAATATTGGAATATAATACGCGCTTTAAATATTCAGCAAGGTATTTCACGCTAATGATATAAAAAGAAGTTTGATTCTAAGGAATGTTACCTAAACGAACATACAAAATCACTTTGAGGGTTTCACGGCGAGGCGCCGCTTTAAGGGCAAGGAGGATTTTTTTAGCACCAGAAGCTTGAGATGTTAGGAGTACATTCCTCTCATTCAGGAGATCGGACAGTATTAAAAGAATCTTTCAAAAATTTCGCCCCCCAGAGAGAAGAAAGATTTAAAAGCTTTTCCCCGAATGAGGATATCCTCGGCGCAAGTAGACGCCTCCGAAGTTGTCCATTCTGCTCAAGAGACACGTTATTCCTCTTCAGTCTCCTTATAATATGTATTGCTTATGATATCGAAGGCCCGTTCGGACATCTAACTGGTTTTTCCTGGTTTAAGTACCGCACGTGAATATCTAAGCACTGCATTACGGGGATTCACCTTACAAACCCCTAATGGGACTATTGCGAATTTGGGGTTCATTACGTGTTTTCTACGAATTTCTGAATAAATTTGCAGTCAGTTGCATATCAAATTTATTTTTGCTTTCAAACTTTGCCCACAGAAATGCCCCAAACCGATTTCGTGATTTTGTGCTGCAAACATGTAGAAGGGTCATCCGGATGTTGTAAATTGCAGCACTCCTGATTTGAAAATGGGTGAGACGGGATGTCAACACCCACGACGACATGCTGGACCTACAAACTAGAAATTTCGGAAGTGCACACAATTATGGCGAAGGAGCTCATATAAAGAGACCACCAACCATTTTTGGCGAGTGGATGTTCCAGTACGTTTTTGGTCGAGTAGATATCACATATGAAAGGGCAACCCTTACTACCCCCGCCACCGAAACAGCTTCGCTAATTTGGCCTTAAAACGCTTGAAAGCACAAGGTTTAATTCTTTCATGCTTCCCGGAGAGAAGAATGCAACCAAAGAGAACGCTGGCAACTATGACGAAAAACCACAATGCCACTTTGCTTTCTTTACATACAAGAGTAAGAAAGTGTTGTTTAATACGTGATTAATAGTTAAAACAACCATCCCATTAATTGACCGTTTTGTATGCTCCCGTTACCGAATCGAACCAATCTAGGTTAAGTGGTTTAATGTTTCTCCGGTAGCGGACTCCACCAGTTCGTGCAGAAAACAAGGCTGGTTTACAGCGTTTGAACCTGGCGTTTGTTTTCTTTCTAAAAAACGTAGGTGTAGTGGCTGATAAGCGTAATGTAACATTTAAAGAACAGAAATTATACATTAAATGAAGCATAAATATTTGTGTGTATATATTTCTAGCAGCTCTAAGTTTGAGTACGAAAAATATTTTTCATTGCACAACGCGCGCCCACGCGTTGTAATTACAATGTTTAACCACGGATCGTCGCCTCCTTTCAATTTGTACTACTTTTGGTGCCAAAGTTTATTTTTTTCCTTCGGCTTAACGCTAATTAGTTACATGTTCTCTAAGAATAAAATGTGAAATTGCGTAGGTATTCTTAAGAAAAATTGCTTCGCCTTGCGTACAAGCTCCATTTTTTGAGGCAGCCGTGAGAAGTAAAAAAAAAGCAGAACTCGCTGGGCATCAGCGGCTTGCATAGCTGAACATGCCGCCGACAGCCAAGACTCTCCATGCCACGTATGTACGGCTGCTTTTGTAAATTCCACCTCCCCTGTTCTTTTCCTCCCATCTCGCAACTACCACGAGGAAGACTTCTTTTATTCAATTCAATTTTACCGCGCCCGCACTGCTCGCGTGGTCCCTTTTTGGAGCGCGAATCATTCTTCAACGCTACCTTTTAAGACTTTGTCTTTTTGCCGTTGGCTACCTAAATTGACACTGAAGTGAATCCTCAAGCTTTTCTTTTTGCTTGCATTACATAGACTGGGGATAATAAACACAACTTTCATCGTTTATCCTGTCGATAAGGCGATGTTTACTTCATAAAGCTTGAAATAAGAAAAAAACTACGTCCAAGAATACAAACCAGTTTCGGTTTCGTTTCTGTGACACAAAATGCATGGAATCCGATGTTATCATTGCCTGGACATTCTCCATATATCAGTAATCGGCATACTACGCTTCTGCCATTCTGTCGGCTGTGAAATGTGTCACACAAGGCTGCAGCATACCTCGAAACCAAAACGATCTCTAGCCAGGCCGTACGGAGTGGATGAACGCCCTCCGCGTCACTGGATACGCTCAAATACGGTACGCGTCCTCGTCCCCCCACCCCCTTTGGAGTTTCCCTGGCTCCTGCACGTATCGTAAGAGGCGTGTTCGCACCAGACCAAGGGTAGGCTGATTTTGGGACTGTGCCAACAAGCAGTCGGTGCTTATGGCAATACTACGCCCACGAGAACTCGTCAGCGCTTCAGTGTCTTCACGCGTTCTGCACTATCGCTCATGAAGCAATGAACGCTCCAGCGCAAAACTAGTGGCTTGAGTACATAAAATATTGCCCAAACACAGAGCAATGAACTTCAAAAATAGTGGTTGACCCCTTTTTCATAGGAATCGGTAAAATACGAAAGTGAAATGTGTCTTTACAGGATCAGTTTCATGCTTGTTCTCCATCGTTATGAACTTGTACACCACAATTTATACTTCTTCGGTGTGACATTCTCAGACGCATAAACATTACACACAGGATTGCACGTGCCGGAGCACTGCGTGAACCACAATGAAACCACACGCGCTTGCAAACCATGCGAACGAATTCGAACTGGTTGCCAGCGAATCGTTTGGTGAACTCACGGTCCGCTGCAGCGAAAGGGCATTAATTGCGGGGCTGTCTTGTGGGTGTGCTTGGCAAGCGATGACTGGCGCGTCGCTTTGGCAATTGTCCGGCCACTGTGTTCCTGGTCCGTGGAGTGTACAGCAAAAGGTTCCGTTGCGATGAGCTCAGCTGGCGCCATCTGTCGTCGCCCATTAGCATCGTGGTACACTACTTCACTTGACATCTCTTAAACGACAGCCCCGCCTAAATGGAGGAGGTTATAGGACGGATATATGGCGTGTTCATACAGCTGTCTGCGCTTCCGCTCATAGCGCACTCGGGAAAGTGCCTTGTACCTCACGTTACGGCGACGGAGTTCCCGGCTCGAATCCTGGCGCAGCCGCGGCAATGGAAATTTTTCTTGCGATGTCATTTCCGCGACAGATGTGACATCAGTCAGATCTCGGTTTATCCCGGCAAAGAACACTTTCGTGTTAAAAAGATACGTTATTCGGAATTCAAACATGCGAAGTGCCAATCAACGAGCCTGATGATCCAGACTCAGCGCTGTAAGGAAGCGATATGTAAATTAGATATACTGTATCGCCCGTTCACATTTTGATTTAGTACCAGTCTCCAAACAGCTTAGATAAGCATTTCTTAAATAACGCTCGTGCAGTAACCATCCAGAAAATTCTCTTAAATATCTCCACTCTTGCGATTGCATCCCTTATTTATTTATTTATTTATTTATGTATTTATTTATTTATTTATTTATTTATTTATTTTTATTTTATTTATTTATTTATTTATTTATTTATTTATTTATTTCAATGCTCTCAATGCCCCGAAAGGTGTTACAGAGAGGAGTGGGAAGGTTTATACAATGCAAGTTATGGCCGTCTTATAGGAAATAGGATCAGGGTTGCTGGCAATGGAGGTGGGGAGGCTGTTCCAGTCCGATGCTGTCTTCGGTAAGAACGAATTGAAACGTAAATTCGTCCGGCAGTTGGGGACTGCAACTTTTAATCTGTGGTAAAAGCGTGGGGAAATGTAAGATGGAGGTGAAACAATGTCATTTTTAATATTCTGGTTAATGTAGAATATTTTGTGAAAAAAGCTTAGACGTGCAATTTTCCTGCGAGTGTTTAAAATGGGAAGGTTAAGGTTTGCTTTCATTAATGAAACGCTAGCTGCCCGAGTGTAGTTGGAAACAATGAAACGAGAGGCACGGTTCTGGATTGATTCAAGCAATGAGGAGAGCGATAATAATTGTGGATACCAGATAGCGGAAGCGTATTCGAGTTTAGTCCTAACAAGTGTTTTATAAAGCAGTAATTTCAAGGAAACAGGAGCTAAGGGAAGTTGCGGCAAAGTAGCAAAGAATGCGATTAGCATTGTTAGTGACATATCTACGTGCGCTTGCCAAGACAGGTTGCTACTGCTGTGAATGCCAATGTATTTGTAGGTGTTAAGTTTTGTGTGCGGAGTATTGCTAATTAGATATGGATAAAGAGAAGGGGGTTGGCGACTTAGAGAAACTTGCATTAGTTGCATTAGAAACTTGCACAAGCAATCGCAAATGTATGTTCGCACTCGTGGCCGCTGCGCTAGTTCAACCAGCGCAAAAAGCGCCCCCCGGAATTTGTATTTACGCTGCAAATAAATGTTTTGGGTGATATTCATTCCTTGGTACCTATAATAACTTCGCGGACTCTTCTCCAGCCTTCAAGTGGCCTTATATTTCTCTACTAGCGTAGCAGTCAGCGAAGCGCCGCGTGTGCGCTTGTGTCGAGCGACTTGGACTTAGAGCTTGATACAGCCTACAAACTAGCAAACTAAAGGTACATTCTTCCATGCACAAACGTGTCGTTCGCAGTTTCAACTGAGCGAACGAATTGTGTTGACACGTCGGCATGCGGTTGATTAAGCAATGGGCCGACTGATTCTGTCTGAGAGTCGACGAGTGGTTAAATAGCGCAGTCAAGTCAAGCCATCTCGTTTCAGTCACATGAAACGTCTTAAGCAATCGGCAGTGAGGGTGCAGAGAGGAGGACAGCCTTTTTAATGGCATTCTCAACTGCACAAAGTCTCGTAAATCCAGCGAGAGTGGTCAAAACCTAGCCTAGCGACTCCAGATTTCAATTTGCGCTAGTAATACCGCAAGGTTTACGAACCACTTATCTGTCCCTTTAATATCTATGCAATGAGTTTTTGCACACAAATTTTCCCGTGTGATCATAGCGTACTGCAGAAGGATGGCAAGTTGGGCTAGTTGGTTCACAGTGACCATACCGAACAAGCAGCGCAATAGACACGGGACATAAGAAGGATGAACGACAAAAGCGGTGTTGTCACTCTTGGTGTGCTCAGCACTGTTGTCGTTCGCCCGTGTTAGGCCCCGTCTCTATTGCGCAGCTTATTCGGTATGGTCGCTGTAAATGATGGTTCGTTGATGTTCTTGATGATGATCTGCATTGGTGCCTGATGGTTGCGGCACTGATGACACGACGACGATAGTTGATGAGGGTTTTCTAAAATTGTATATCTACAGGGAAGACATATACAGAATATTTACAGACTGAGGATAGACATAACAAAGTAAGAAATAAAGTGAGAGTCTTAGTCAGCTACAACTTTGCGCACGCGGCACCCCCGTCCGCGACGGACCCTGACCTAAGACTACTGTTGCGACCGGGCGGGGGCACCCGATCCGAGCTCCGTGGCCCCCGACATACGAGTGGTAGCGTGTATGATGCGAGCGGCCAGCCGCTGTTGCAGCCGTGAAGAAGTCCAAAAGCCGTAGGCTAACGTAACTGTTTATTTCATAGCGAGAGGTGAGCCGAAGCCAAAAAAAAACAATGCCCCGACGGGCGAGGTTACAATGCAGGACTCGAGCAAAGCGACAGCATGGATTCGCTGCTCAAACAGGAATAAATAACAGCGCTTGGGTGGCTTCTATTTATACTCAAAAGGCGCCACTGTCAAAACGCCAACAAATATCAACACGCCACAAACGTCACTGACACACACAACGCTAGCTCTTTCCACAGTTCGTGGGTCGTCGGTAGCCTCGGCGCACGTTGAGTCCGAGAGAGGAGGATTCCGCTGCGACCGACGCGGCCTCTGTGTCCTTGAAACATGCTGGGTTTGTTCAGGCGGCGCGCTCTCGAATGTTGATCGCGCCGATAGCAAAGCGTCTGAGCCGGGCATGTCGAGGCGTGAATGTATGACTCACCGACATGCTGGCGCCTGACGGCTGTGGGGCGCACTTCCTTGAAATATGCCTGGGCTTGTTCAGTCGGCGCGCCATCGAATCTTGATCGCGCCGGTAGCGAAGCGTCTGAGCCGGGCATGTCGAGGCGCGAATGTATGACTCACCGACATGCTGGCGCCTGACGGCAGAAAGGCGCACGCGGTGGCTTCGCCGCCAGGCCGAAGAGTGATGCGGGAAAATACGGCGGTGCTGGCCGATCTGTAACAGCTTCTCCGCCGGGGGTCTGAGATCCCGAAGTATAAGGGTCTTCAACCGTTGTCCGGAGGGATGCTTTTGAAGTGAAGTGCTCGGCAGACGCTCGACTCCAGGCCTGGGCTGTACGACACCGTGCTGGAGCTTCACCAGGGCCGATCACTGGACGAGTAGTGGCTCCCCAAGAACATCTCTGGCTTGGTCAGGCAAGCAACAGAACAACACAGGAAGACACAACAGCATCGCAGGCAAGTGCGAAGATAAATCCACACTGAAGATCTACCAGGCTTTTAGTTGCGATAAAATACGCTAATAACTAACTACTCTAGTTATATTTTAGCCCAGTAGCACTTTAGACAAGTGTACAAACTTGAAAGGTGACATTTCGCGTGATTGGAAATGTCCCACACAAAAAGAAATGTAATCGTAAAGGGCGAAAACCTGCTTCAGGAAAAACAATGAAATTGAGAAAGTCAGGCGTCTACAGGCCACTTCTCGCGCAGAGAGATGCGATTTGAGGTCTCGTCAATGCTCTGAGGCTTTGCCCTTCTGTACCGCACTTTAGTTGCAGCCGTTCTCTCAACGCTTCTGCGACCGCGTGAAATGACACCGGTCGTGTTGTTCGACAAAGGTCGAGCGCGCGGAGGAGCGAACGAGATTTTCCAACGTTCAAACGAGAGGCGCGCACTCCTTTTTGGAGGCGGCGTTCCCCTGGCGCGATGCGAG
This sequence comes from Haemaphysalis longicornis, assembly GCA_013339765.2. Lineage (NCBI taxonomy): Eukaryota > Metazoa > Arthropoda > Arachnida > Ixodida > Ixodidae > Haemaphysalis > Haemaphysalis longicornis. Next base: position 191,692,353 of record CM023450.1, on the reverse strand, counting down.
CTCACGGCTTTGCCCGCACTGAAACACGCGCCATTATTACTCGCGGAAGTTTTCTCTCTCTCCTAGTTGCTCGCCTTTTCGCGAACGCGTTCGGCAAGCGAACATCGGAACGCGTTTACGTTCTCTTCTCTAGGCTGGTCGGTTCCCGACTTCGGCTCAGCCACTGGCGACACCGGAACCTCAACTAGCTCAGCCGATGTTGGCCTATCATCGGGAGCATCAGCTGGGAGTGAAACGGGCACGACGAGCTCTTTAGACACCTTGTAGTTCCATACAGTCACTACTCGTCGTCCCTCGCGCTTTCAGCGACAGCCTCGGCACGCGAAGGCCGAAGCGTGTTCCGTTCTCCTTCCTCACTGCCAGAACTGCACTACAATCAAGCTGCCCTGTTTCAAAAGACGGCTCAGCCGCCCCAGACACCCAAATCTCTACGAGCTCGGCTGGCCGTTGCTCGAGGTCAGCTACCTGAGCTAGTGGCAGGACGGAATCGGTTTGCCCAGTGGCAGGATCGTCATGACTTCCAACTGAACCCTGCAAACCGTTCGCTGCCTCGACTGCAGGCTTTCCCACCACGTCGCTCGTTTCTGCACTACCGTCCGAAGGAACAACCTCCGTTTCAGCGGACTCGTGTTGCCTTTCGGTAGCCTCATGCTTTCCGCACTCCCGAGGAATGCTGTTAGCCCGCGAAGTGCGTGCGTTCTGGTCGACAGCCGTTTTCAAGGCCTGTCGTGATCTAGCGCAGTTCGAACATGGCGACGAAACATCTCCACTCACAGTAGAGACCTTACACACAGTGTACTTACGCTTGCCCTCTGTCGTGAGCCTCCGGAAATGCCCAAATCATCGCTTTCTGTCTGAGTCTCGCCATTCCTCACAGAGGTGGCGATACTATCGTTACTCGAGCTCTTCGCAGCGAGCCCAGCTGGTTCTTTCCTCGGCAGTTTCTCAAAATTGTACCCCTTTTCGCTTAACAGCTGATCCGACCTGTTCGAGAATAGGTACCTGTACTCCGGAAGAAGTTGTGGGGATACTGCTACCTGCGTGACAAGTTCACCAAACGGACCTCCGATGCTGACCTTAGCAATAGGCAGGCGCACGTTTCGTGCTCCTACGGCTGGCTTCACCCAAACACACTGCCCCGTTAGCTGATCCGGTTCAACGTACGAAGGGTGGACCATGTCTACCGTCGCCGCGGAGTCGCGAAGAACTCGGCACGGTTTACCGTTGACGACAAGCTCACGTACGTACGGCTCTAGAAACTGCCTGCTGTCCTCACTCTGATCTAGTACGTGAAAGACTAGTTTTCCCTTTTTGCAACTAGCGGCGAAATGTCCCGTCTCGCCGCAGTTGTAACACGCAGCCTGTCTGCGCGCTTCAAAAGCTTTCTTTCTGCGCTGCTCCTCAGCGTCTGCTGCTCTCTTTTTGTTATCGTGGCCAGTTTCTCTATCCACGACAACGATTTCCCTTGCTCCACCGTCTTCCTGGGGAGCTCTGCCTTTCGGCCCTGACTTATCAGGCCTCGGCCTGAACTCTTTTTGGCCGTCTTTCGGCCCCTGCGCACCTCGACGTGCGACGAACTCGTCGGCTAGCTGAGCTGCCTGATCCACAGTATTTACCCCTGGCCTATCTTGCACCCAGAGTCTCAGGTTTTCTGGTAGACGGCGGTAAAACTGCTCAAGACCGAAGCACTCAACTACTTTGTCGTACTCTCCGAAAGCCTTTGCCTCTTTGAGCCACTCTTCCATATTAGCCCTCAGCTTGTAGGCGAACTCCGAGTACGACTCGCCCCTAGCTTTCTCGGCTTCACGGAACTTCTGGCGAAACCCCTCTGCTGACAGCCTGTACTTACGCAGGAGGCTAGACTTGACTTTCTCATAGTCCTCCGCCTCCTCCTTTGGCAAGGGGGCCATCACGTCGGATGCCTCACCTGGCAAAAGCGTAAGCAGCTATAGCGGCCGTGAGTCTCTGCTAAACTGGGCCCTCTCACACGCACGCTGGAAGTTGACCAAAAAAAGACCGATGTTTTCTCCTACCTTGTAGGGTCGCATTAGGTCACACATTCGCAACGTTGGTAGCTCAGTAACCGCAGACTGCACGCTTGGCGCGCTGCTGCTGTCACTCTCACGCCTAGGTCGAGACGCCTCGACGTCTAGACGCTTCATTTCCAGCTTATGCTGTCGTTCCTGTTCTCGCCCTCTATCCTCGCGTTCCTCTTTCTGCCTCTCGCGCTCCTGTTCTCGCTTTCTTTCCTCGCGTTCCTCTTCTCGCTTTCTTTCTTCGGGTTCCTCACGCTGGCGCACAGCCTCTGCCTCTACAGCCTGAGGTTTAGTATAGCCTGTATCAGGTCTGGCTTTCTCAGCGCGTCCGTAACATCCAGGCGCAACTCTTTTGCAAGCTCCAACAACTGCGGTTTTTTCAACGCCTTCAAATTCATGGCCGGTCTGGAGTACTGCTTTCCCACTGCTCCAAAAATGTTTTGCGCGAATAACCCACGCGACAAAAACACACGCCCTACCAGCTATCCTCAGAAGCCTGGTAAAACTCAGTGAAGAAAAGTCCCGCACTCACCCTTGACCGCCGTGAATTCTGTGAAGTCCGAAGCCGCCTTGACGTCCTTGGTGTTGGGTCTCGCACCGCTGGCTCCAGGTGTTACGAAGTTGCCATACCACCGCTGCCACCAGTTATTGCAACCGTGTCATGCCAGCTCTGACACCAGTTGTTGCGACCGGGACGGGGGCACCCTGATCCGAGCTCCGTGGCCTCCGACATACGAGTGGTCGCGTGTATGATGCGAGCGGCCAGCCGCTGTTGCAGCCGTGAAGAAGTCCAAAAGCTGTAGGCTAACGTAACTGTTTACTTCATAGCGAGAGGTGAGCCGCTGCCAAAAAAAAAAAAAAAAAACAAAGCCCCGACGGGCGAGGTTACAATACAGGACTCGAGCAGAGAGACAGCATGGATTCGCTGCTCAAACAGGAATGAATTACAGCGCTTGGGCGGCTTCTATTTATACCCAAAAGCCGCAACGGTCAAAACGCCAACAAGTATCAACACGACACGAACGTCACAGACACACACAACGCTAGCTCTTTCCACAGTTCGTGAGTGGTCGGTAGCCTCCGTGCACGTTGAGTCCGAGAGAGGAGGATTCCGCTGCGACCGACAGGGCCCCTGTGTCCTTGAAAACATGCCTGGGTTTGTTCAGTCGGCGCGCTATCGAATGTTAATCGCGCCGATAGCGAAGCGTCTGAGCCGGGCATGTCGAGGCGTGAATGAATGACTCACCGACATGCTGGCGCCTGACGGCAGAAAGGCGCACGCGGTGGCTTCGCATCCCAGCCGAGGAGTGATGCGGGAAAATTACGGCGGCGCTGGCCGATTCGTAACACTACCCAAGTGGTGAGATCCTCCCTAGCCGAACTGGCTATCCCGGCAATACGCCGGCCGTGTGTAGCGCATTTAACGCTTGAGGATTCGACCCCGAGACCTCGTGTCTCGTGGATTTTGATGGGTTACTTAGGCTCCACCCCCGATACACAGGCCAATCAGAATCTCCTGGCGACCTGATTGGATGTATCACCAAATCCGGGCGTAAACCTGCGGTGGGAAACGCACCCCTTAACCCTGAAAGGCTGGTTTCTCTCTCCCACCAGAAAAAAAGAAAGAGATCAAAGCAAATCAAAGAAATACAACAAACGCTCAAACACCCCAGGAAACACGTGCAAGCGCCCGGGGCCAAGCTTTGACGCACGCGACCTGCGTTGCCCGTTCCCACTCCCGCACTTTACGGGTATAACGCCTTGTCCAAAGTTGGACCACCACCACAAACGCGGGGTGACCCGTATCCGTTCCTCTTGAGGAACGCAGTGCGCCCTCGAGGCTCCTCGCCATTGACAGGCGATCCTCGGCCGAAACCATATGGGACGCGCAGTCCTCGCGGCATCGCATTCCCGACGAAACATCTTCGCACTTCTGTACTGTGCGCGCGGGCCGACAAAGGCAGAACCACTGCGCCAACTCGGCCGCCGTCCAAGCACAGTTGACAGTCCCTTGCTACCCCGTTATCGGAAGCGCGTCGGGCCACTTACAACCGTTTTTACAGCAGCCTCGTCACAGCCCTCGGGCTCACCACCACGGCTACTGTGCTTTGCAACAGCGTGCGCAGGCAGCCCCCGAAGCAGCCGTTGGCGCCGCCAGCCCTTCATCCACGGAAAGCGCATCGGGCATCACCACTTCCACGCTTTCCCAAGCTCTTACTGCTACTGCTTTGCAACGGGTGTTCGCAGCGCTCAAAACAATGGCGCTTCGTCGGAAGTTCAGCCCTGTTCCGAGGCTACGCAACGACAATTCGTCTCCACGCAGGCGTATTACAATATTCTGCACGTGCGTGATCCAAACGGCCAGTGCCTGGCTGTTTCGACCACCGGCGTTGGGTGGCTACACGGCGAAAGACATAAAGCCCAAGTTTGGTTCTTGATTATGCGCAACAAAAATAAATTACCACCTTTTAACTTCAGAAAAAAAAAGGAAGCCGAAATATCGTTAAAGCAGCTTTGACACAAACGCAACCACGCGAGAAGAGGGGCTTTCCGACAATTTTTGCATGCGGTAGATATTTGACCACCGCTGGAATTACAATCCATAGCCTGCAACCCTTGCGGAAGTTCTTTTCCGCATCGGATTTCGAAGAGCGATGCATGAGCCGCGGTTCATCATCGATGTTGGGAAAACAAGATTGCTGATTTTTGGCGGCACGCGCGTACAAATTTAACGTGTCGAATGCACTTCTGATTTGAAGCGAGCGCCTGAATGCGCTATTTGCCTTTGCGAACGCCGTCGCCTCCGCATGCGCCGCCACTTGCGTCCGAACTGAATTGTGCGATTTTGAGTTTCGTCTGCTGCGGCAAACTGCGGAAAGTGTCTAACCGCGTGCGCTGAGGTGGCCAAGCGTGGTTAACAGTTTGCCCGTAACCTTAAGCCTAACCGCAGTTTCTCCCCAGGCAGCAGGTCTGCAGTAACGCAGCAAACCGGTTTTGTCTACCGCGGCAACGTGGTTAACTGAACGGGTAACTAGCTCTCCACTCGGCTCCCCAGGCAGCCTGGCTCGTGCAGTGACCACTTTACTAGCTGTTTTGACAGAACGGGCGCACGAACTCGGCTCCATAAATCGCCGTTAGAGCGCGTTGTTTTCTCTCTCAAACCTAGCATAAATTTCTGGGACATTTTCGTTCTCCTTTGCAATTAAATTCTGCTTCATATTAACTGCGCATATTTCGTCTCTCAAACCAAGACCCAAGTGACATTTTGCGTTCTCCTTTGCAATTAAATTCTGCTTCATATTAACAATGTGTATAGCCCAAATGCAATAATTAGTGAGAAACAATCGGTATCATAAGTTGGGGACGCTTATCACGCAATGTGTATAGCCAAAATAGCAATAAAGTGAGAAAAAATGCCAAAATCCGACTTCCAATGGGGGCTTATCAGCGGTTGAGCCGTTGAACTTCCGGTAGCAGACGCCCGACTTGCGCGCGCCCGGCCGCGACAGCGGCGAAGCGAACTTCCGGTGGCAACGTGCGCGCGCCCGGCCGCGACAGCATAGGGCGCTCCGATCATGGGCGCTCCGACGCGTGAGGGCGCTCGTGTAGCCCTCGCCGTAACGGCGGGCGCTACTCTCCTCCTCCTCCTCTCTGCTCAGTGACTGCGGTGTTGGGCGCCTCCTCTCCACTCCAAGATAACGATATACACCGTAATCGCGCAATCAACAACCGTGCATTCGCACTTACACACTCTCCCCCTCGGGGAAGTGCGAGATAATGTTTTGTAACCATAGGGTGCTGCTGAATATCATGTTTTTTGTTGCTTAAATTAACTACGTCTCTTTTCTCCCTTCCAGCCTAACACTCATTTTTCCCGTTCCCGCAAGTCCCGTGATGAATATTGGCCTCTAATGCGGTCTTTTGAGGTGCTGCTGCTGGCTATTGCTCTTCTGTCCGAATGCCCCGCTCGTACCTCGCGGCTTCCCGTCATGCCCCTCTCCAATTGCGAAACGCATCAACTGTTTCTCACAAAACCACCAGGTGGCTTACTGGTCTGCGAATTAATTAATTCAATCATTCATTCATTGGTTCTTTCGTTAAGTCATTCATGCATTTATTCACGCCGCTATCACCGATTAGTCCTTAGATCACCTGAACGCGCGCCAGCAAAATTGCTCAAAAATGTTCCCTCACCATTCTTGACATCCGGGACCGAAAGAAATGTCGCGCAGAAGGCGGACGTCGTGGCTACATACATGCATCATGACTGTACGCTGGGTGTGTTGGCCCGATTCCCTTGGTCAAAGCAAATACGCGTGGCGGAAATAAAATGTCACGATTCTCGCGAGAACTACAACCAGAAGCATGGAGGGAAAATAATGCCTCACGCACTTCCGTCTCTACCAAGCGTTGCCCTGACGCACGCCGTGCCGTCATGTAAAACGATGAAACTTGACCTTTGTTGTGGATTTCGCAACACTGACACCGTTGTAGACGTGAACATCATAGAAAGCCTTGATTCGGAAATATGCGCATCATCGGCCTTCTTCTCCAATTTAATTTTCCTGGTTTCACGCAGCTCTCACGCAATCTGTTGCGAAAGCACATGGTATTTTCAGTAGTCACGTACGTTCTGTATACGATCCCATGTTGTTTGTTGTAAAACGGGGGCTGACAGTTACTCATTACTCCTACTGCGACAAGGGTAATACGCGTGTGTGGTCTTTTGAGCACAGCAACGCCCTACATCGGATTTCGGGATAGTTTTAACAAAACACCATTTCCGGCGTTTTTTTATTAATATACGGTTCCGGTAGGAGCCCCTGTATTGACAGCGGGTGCAATTTCGTAACTGTGTACAACTCTGCAGTGAAATAAGTATTTATGATGACTGATGATTGGCAAGTGCGTAAGATGCAACCGATGGTAAACTGCCTCACGCCGGCGAGGGATCCGCTCTGGAAGTCTCATTCTGAGACCAGAGTCTATATGGTGGTGAGTCTCTGGGAATGACCAGAGGGTGTTCGTTCCTCTAGGGCAAGCTCATACGCTAGCGCTTCAGCATCGTGCATTGTGAAGAAAATTTTTCTGACATTTCGCAGCTGTTATCCTCTTCGAGCTGCCTCATGGGCTTTCGCGTTGGCCAGAATGCCAGAGTATGGAGGTATCTATTGTAAGGTCATACGCTGCCAGGTGACGTAGGCTACATGGTGCAGGTAGGTGACGTCACGGGATGCATTCTCCTGAAGGCTGGAGCAACTGGCGTGCCATAGGATTTGGCGCACTGCCGTCGAGTTTGTGAATATTGCGCATTCTGCTGGCGTCTTACGAATAATGTAGTGGCGGGCTTGTTTATTTGTATGAAGCTCGGCAGACGTGGATGATGTTGCACGTTCAAGGAGGTAGGTTAGCGCTTGGTCGTTTTGTTTATTTATTTATTCAGTTACCATCAAGGCCCGAGGGCATTAGGGGGGGAGTGGGTACATACATACATTTACAGCATACAAATCAAAATACAACTGAAAAATTTCAATCAAGCAACATCGCTTGCTACAGGGTTGAACTAAGGCTACGTACAAATAAAATTAGGGATAGCAACTTTAAATAAAGCAGCATGTTTGACACCAACAATATCATAAGGAAGACGATTCCATCATACAGATGTGTTTGGCCCAAATGAATCCTGAAAATACTTGGTGTGCGCTGACGGAAGTCCTACTTTGTGGCGGTGATCAATGCGAGTGGAAACGTAAGTTGGTTGGGACAATAATGTATTTCTGAGTAACAGATTGGGGAAGTAAATTTTATGAAATTTAACACAGCCGAAACGCTTTCCTGCGAAGAGACAGTAGGGGTAATGCCAGTGTGGTGTTCATTGATGTGGCTCTCGAGGTGCGATGGTAATTAAAAAGGATGAAGCGCGCTGCCCGATTCTGCACACGTTCTAATTCGTAGATAAGCGAGTCATAACCAGGGTCCCAAACACATGCTGCTTATTCTAATTCTGACAAAACAAAGGTGCCAGATAAACTACTGTGATGTGTAGTTGAACCGTCAGTAAAAATGTGGGCCATATGTGATTATCGGCGACTGATGTAGGCAAGCGCCAGTGGAGGAGGCAAAGTTGAAGGAGAATTTTTTTATTTGGCACCAGGTATGTATCTCTGGAACTACTATTGGCGCGTCCAGTAAGGGCGAGTGTCCTGGCCTGTGCCTGCAGCCCCACTGCCAGAATGTCGAGTAAAACTGCTGGTTATAGTGGTTATTGCCAGGGCCTCTACCGTCATTGCTAGAGTAGCAAGTGCCACCCAGTGTCAGAAAGAACAACGGTTATACACTAGCTGTGGCTGTCTTTTGCAATAAGGAAGCGTAATTTGCATAGCCAAAACACCAATCGGTTCAGCTATTTAAGTCAAGGCCGCAATTTACATAATACCGCCAAGCAAATAAAATAGTTTTCCCGCACAACCTGAAATTATTATCACAAAAACCACTTGCTCAGCCGATGAACAATTACGGGCACAATGTCTAGAAATTGCTTGACGTGCTTTTCTTGCGTTAGTCGTGAAATGTAGAGGACGTGAGGGTGAGGACCTTGAAGTGCGTTCGTACGGGCTCTTGAAGCGATGCCGCATACCGAAACATTGATATGGAAGGAAATGAACGAAAGACGACCGTGATGTATCTCGGTGTGGCGCCTCTGGTGGTTATGGCGCGTTGGCGTTTTTTCAACGGGGATGAAGCTGTTTGGGGGTACTGGTAAACAGCTTTGTTGTAAAGGTCTCTTGTCTTTGAAGCACGAAGCGTTCCAGCGCGATGCGTAAACGAGTGTCCCGGTGTTTTTTAGTACGCCTTAACGAAGCGCTCCACCGCGAGGCGTAAACGAGTGTCTGGTGTTTTTTAGTAGGCGTTATGTTTTAGCGCGAGGCGGAAGCCAGCTTCCCTTTGTTTTAGTACCGTCACCACATGAGACGAACGACGATTGCGACGACGACCACAGGAGATGCCAACAGCCCTAGGCCCTAAGGGGCTTTCCCCCTAAAATTTCACTTCTTTCTCTCCTCTCACTCCCTCAGCGAATGGAAACACATCTAAACTAGGACAGACACTTAGCCACTTCGTTCAAGAAGTGAACTCCGCTTGGATTTTACAATAACCAGACATTTATTTATTTATTTTATTTATTTATTACAATACTCTCCAGGTCTCGGAGGGCGTTACGGAGAGGAGTGGGTAAGGTTTATACAAAGTTTACAATGGCCGTCTTGAACGATGATGGGTCAGGGTTGCTGGCGATGGAGGCGGAAGGTGGTTCCAGTCGGTGGCTGTCCTTGGTAAGAACGAATTGAAGTGCACGTTTGTTCGAGAGCTCGGCACGCTAACTTTAAATATGTGATCAATACGTTCGGAAATGTAAGCAGGTGGTGAGAGAAGGTCGTGTTTAATATCAGGATTGGTGTAGTAGATTTTGTGGAAGAGGCAGATGCGAGGTACTTTTCTTCTGATAAATAGGTCAGGAATCCCAAGGTTAGATTTAATAATGTATACACTTGCGGTGTGGGAGTAGTTAGAAACAATAAAACAAGCTGAGCGGTTTTGGATCGAATAATTAGGGAAGAAAGAGATAGCTGGTGAGGGTCCCAAATGGCTGAAGCATGCTCGAGCTTACTTCTAACAAGAGTCTTTTAAAGAAGCAGTTTTAAAGAGACTGGAGCTAGCGAAAAATTACGACGGATAAAGCCAAGCATGCGGTTAGTGTTGTTAGTGATGTAATCAGAATGTTTGTGCCATGATAGATCGTTACTTATGTGAACACCAAGGTATTTGTAGGAGAGAGAACGGTGTCTAATTGTGTTGAGTTAAGAAAGTATTCAGGCAGGTTATGGCGATTAGTAATGTTAGAGACCCTCATATATATGCATTTCGTCGGGGAAGCCCAAAATCTTGCAACTTCAGTATTGAGTTCCGGGAGCAAATGCTCCAGTCCTTTGTAGAAATGCAAAAGTACAAGAACGCATAGAGTCGGGGCTATACAGTGCCCGATACATAGAGTGCTCGCTCTTTTCGGTGTTCCCGCGTGTGCTGGAAGCACTCGTGTAGTGTGGGGATTTCTCCTTCGGAATAAACCTCGGCAAGTGTCGAGTTAGAGGCGTGTAAGTTATCCTGTTCTTTGTCCTTTCGTCCTTCTGTTTGTTTTTCGGACACACAAATCTTTCCCTCTCAGAATGGAAAGAATGTAGAAAAGACTCGTTCAAATCAGAGCTTTTCGCTTTTGTGTGGCACGGAGGCACGAAGGTTTCTACACAAAAAGTTATACGAAGACGGTTACGAGCCGTTCTTCTTGATGGAGTGTGTTCCAGGGCGCATGGTGAACTGTTCGCGCCACACAAAAGAAAGGGCACTGAAAGAATCTGTGGGGGATAGCGGAAAGTGGTAGAGTTGCGATATTGCTTTTTTTTGTTACGCTCTAGAAATCTCGTCCCTTCTCTCATTTTTCCCGTTCTTCTTCGCCTTTTCGGTGGGCCTGGACGCTTCGAGAACTTCATCTCGCTCAAACGCTAAAGGTTTACCAGCAAAAAGTGTACGTCTTCTGAATAGCGGTTTGCTATTACGCTCTGCAACCCTCTTTGGCTCCTGGCAAATTGGGGAAACAGTGCTGGTGAATATTGGGAATAATAGTGCAATTGCGCCGTAGACATCTCCCATCAGGGCCGGTAACCACTGCTTTTCCGCTCTTTGAAAGCAAAGGTAGATCACGAGGAATCACCATATTTATTTTAGCTGCGAACCCCCTTAGGAGCTCAGGCTGTTGGCGCCTCCTGTCGTCGTCGTCGCAATCGTCCTTTCATGTAGTCACGGTAGTAAAACAACAGAAAACCTGTTTACGCCTCGCGCTAGAACGCTACGCGTACTAAGTAAAAACACCGCGACACTCGTTTACGCCCCGCGCTAGAGAGCTTCGTGATTCAAAGACAAGAGAGTTTTACAGCAAAGGCGTTTGCCTCTAAGCCCCAACGGTTTCATTTACATTTGCAAAAACGCCAAGGCACTTCTACACTGAATGCTTCACCCCTCCACAGGTTTCACATTATTGGAGCTGGCCCGGGATTTTCACTGAACGAAACGAAGGGGGAGTAGGTGTTTCGCGTAGTTGTCAGACGGATGTAGGTGGGGCCTAACGCAATGTCCACGCCCCTGCTCTCGTACTCGTGCAACACAAGAGTCGCCTGCGGCACCTGAGAGAATCGAGCTCCGCCTTTTGCCCGGCTGCGAGCGACAACTAAAGCGGGCCATGTGCGCGTTATGAGGCAGTCTCTTCGGAATGCTGGAGGAGTGGAGTCGGCCATTATACGCTCGGGCGGGCGGGTGCCACTATGCGCCACAGTGCTGTCGTAGGAGCCCAGCTGCGCTGCAGCAGCAGTAAGCCACAGCAGTAGCAGCAAGCAGCAGCAGAAGAGAGGAGCATCAGGTGCTCTCAGAAAGTCCACAATGGATGGAAAGAATGGCTCTCTTTAAATCGCAAATGTCTTAATGGCTGGAATAGTGAATGTTGGAGCTTCGGGTGAAGAAAATCATCAATGTGTGTATACGTTTCTAGTGTCTCTCACTAGGCAATTATTGTCGCCGAATAATACCTTTAGACCATGCATAACCTTTCAGTGTAGAAAGGATAACCGTAAAAAAAATGAAAGCAAGTAAGTTCGAAAATAAATAGAGCAGAACATTTGATAATCTGAGGTCCGCCGGACTGTGCCCGCAGCAATTATAATTTTTTATTCTTGTGTAAAAAATAGGTTTTGTTCCAATTCAAGGCCTCAACTATTGTAATAAAACGGCCACCATTTATACCGCGTGATGTCAAGCGCCATGTGCACTCAAACTTGTACCTACTCCAGCCCATCTAGGCTAAAATGTTCTCCTGGTGAAGGCAGCGATGCCGGATTGATACCAGGCAAGGTGATCTTTGTTTATAAAGGCAAATAACTAAAAACGGTGGCGTGTCGATATTTCGCCGCACGTTAAACTTAACTCTGTGGTCAAACGCAGTCTGGAGATCTATCCCAGGGCTCTCCCCACATACAACGTGTACCATCGGAACGTACAACCTCGAATTCTGGAAATTACAGCATTTGCTGGTTATCTACTTATAGAATCTCTCATCCACAATTACAAATGAGCGTCGTGCGGCCAGAAACAATTGGCTCCATATTGATTTCGCCCTTCCTAAATGGCCGTTCGGGCATAAAGCTGACACAGAAGTTCGTTGTTTCCGACTTCCGCGGCAAGAAACTTTGCGAATGCGTTTGCGACAGGCTTCGTAAAGATATCTACTTAGTAGCATATAGGAATGAATATACTTTCAGGAGTGCAGCCTGGATATTTGGACTTTCGGTGCCGTTGATACCTTGTCCCGTCCTGTTTTTGTAATTCCCGTACTTGAAGCTTTCGGCCTTACAGAAATAGTACAACTATTCACGAATGAACGCCTACCGTAGTGTTGCTAAAATCTACCTAGTTCCGTTTACACTTGAGCACATTAGCCGGTTGTACTCAGCCGAAACCTGCATATCCCAGCCTTCAGAATTTGCCCCTCAGCTCAGTTCTACCGAAACCGGTTTTTCCACAAGTGGCCAAGCGTTCTTCTATGTCCTCCCTCGAAAAAAATTATTTGTGGCAGCCATGCTGAACACCTTCAAACATTCCCAGCCAGCTCCCGATCCAACGTACCCTCCTCACACACTCGGCCGCATTTCTCCAAGTTCTTCAGCGCAGCGACTGCGTCGCCATGAAAAAACGTCTCTGTTACCTACATATGCACCAACCATTTCGCCACCAGCTTTTAGACATCCCGTAAAGTTGGAGTAGCTACGCCGGTAGCTTCGATTCTTGTGAACAGCCTCGTGTTCACAAGGATGTGTACACACTGTATAAGCTGAGCATGCTTACTTGTTTTGTTATCGGTATTCATACCCTGTATCAAGTTTTATGTCTCTTACCCCATACTGTAATGCCCAAATTTGGCCGCTGTAGCTGCTCGAATGAATGAATGAATGAATGAATGAATGAATAATGAAAATAAATAAATAAATAAATACACAAATAAATAAATAAACAAATAAATAAAATAAATAAATAAATGAATATAAATAAATAAATAAATAAAGTCCACCCACAAATCGGAAGGCAGATGAAACCGCAAATCAATTGGAGGAACATGTTGTAACTGCCAAGCACGGTGCTGCGAATAACGAGGAAACCACTATATTAATACCCACTTTACTCTGGTTCCTTCTGGTTATCACCACGCCTTCTTCAATCATGAAGGCAGAAATTTAGGTGAGACAGAATGCATTCAGGTTGGGCAGCGTAAAAAAGAACAGAGCTCAATAAATCCCACAAGCACTTCTCCGGGCACTTGGATCCTCCACACCCGAGGAGGCCGTACCGACGACTTTCTCGCTGCTAGAGACCCACAGGGAAGTCTTTCTTTCATATCAGGTCGGTCTTTAATAGTCGGTCTTTCATATCAGGTAGGCAGCAATGATTAGGGTTAGTAATACCGTAACAGTAGGCGCCACTTATCTCCTGCTGCGTTCGATGCAGCGCTCCTGTTTCGACTAGGAAGAACAAGGAACCCGTACAGCAACTGCAATTTCTCGTATGTAAAACAAACAACCCCCGCTATAGTACTAGGCTTATGTACAAGGAAGGCGCTGTTAAAGTGAAGGTTTTATTGATATCCTTCCAGGTTTTCAAGGGAAAGCTGATGGTGACGCAGCATGGAGTTTGCACGCCGCGCGTTTCATTGCTACACCAGATAACGTTGGCCTCCACGTACCCTTGACCAGGCAGTGGCGGTATGTTTCCGACGTGGGGTATACCGGAGGTTCGCGTATCGAGTGGCCGCAGGCAGATCGGCCCCCGTGAGGACGTGCCAGCGTCCTCTGGATTGGAAATTCAGCGGGTGTCGTAGCCGAGGTCGTTTCGAGAGGATGACCAAATATTGTGATTGGTTATTAGGACGAAGCCTTATATGCCTCAACAAACGCCAAAAGTGACCGTAGAAGTCCTCGACGGACACGTAACTGAAGCAATATGGCCGCCACTGTGAGGAGAAAAAAGATTTTATAATTTTCCTGTGAAATTTCCATTCGGATCACCAGAGCAGCTAACCGGATACGCTAACCACAGCGCTAAAACGGGCACCCTGAAAGAGTGAAACTACGAATTTGCCTGTTGCTTCTCCGTGACGGGTGAAACCGACGGCTCCTGCGGAGAGCAGGTGCGCAGAGAAAAGTGCCACTGCTTGGGGAAGCTGCGACGTGCATTTCGGTGAGTCTACCTGTCGGGTTAATGCGAGGTCAACAGAGGAGAAAACGGAAGCAGAGAAAGAGACGCAAACACGATGCGGCAGTAAAAAAGTTTTCGATAATCCGGGGGCATTCAGCTTTAAAGAATATGAAGACTTCAATGCCCTAGTATTTTTTTTTTACCTTTAAGCCATCGGGGATAGTTGCCTGAAGATGCCACTACTGCTGAAGTGAGTAACTGCCGGCAGCGAGGCAGAGGATTAGCTTCTCACCCATTATCCCATGACATTTTCTTTACTGAGAGTATGAACAATTTCGCTTACATTCGCTTACACGACTAAGCATCGCGCATTGACTATTCGAAGTTTTGGTATTGTTTGTTATATCAATTACCGTGCGCAAAATATGCACTAAACAGTCTTAGCGCCGACTGGGGTTCCGGGACACTTTTATTTTTCACCCGTAAGGTTATTGTAATACATAACGCCTACATGGTCAATTAACCAGGTTAATTTTAACCTGGTGCATCAAATTACCATTTTAAATGTTATGGTATACTCCTGATGCGGAATACCCTTAACTCACTGGCTTCATATGCGATTTAAATTCCTCGTTTGGCATCTTAAACATCGATGGAAGCCTTTTTTTTCTGTTTCTGCAGCCTTGGACGAAAACCGCGGCACTTTCGTCGGCGTTTAAACAGGTCCTAGGAGAAGACGAAAAAATAAGCGTTTTAAATACAAGGCACCCCGTTCCACTTATGCGAGGGCGTAGAAGATCGGCTTCCTTTGTGCAGGTGGAAGAGACCAAGCTCTAACTCAATCACTGTCACCCGTCTTATCTGCTAGCTCTCTGGAAGCCAACTGCGCTGGAAGCCGTTGAAAAGCGTAATTGAATTTCGCAAACTTCCTCCGCTCCCGTGTCTCTCTGTCACAGCACCGTCAAGAAAGATGGTGGGGCCCCGTTAGTCGTTAAGTGGTCGCAGAAAGCGCTGCTCTTTTTGAGACAGGATAACCAGCTGGGAGTCAGCTCGTGTCTGCCCTTTTCACGTAATTTCCTTTCTTTTACGTGTTCTTTACGTAGCGCTACTTGTCTTCGCTTTCCGGAGTGCGACTGCTGCAACTATCTCTCCTATTGCTGATGGCATTATTACTTTATAATATTTATTTTTACATTAGCGGACGGACATTGAGACATTAAACCTATCGGCAGCCACTTTACGGTCATGGTGATGAGCGCCATGTTCAGGGATCACGTTAATGTTCCTATTAGGGGGGCCACTGCTATTTATATCTTGTGCTGACTAAGCCCAACCAACTCGTGTTTAAATAGTTTTTATATCTGTGAAACGTGTTTAACGTGTTTTAATGCGCCCTTTGTAGAGCGTACGTCACAGCGGCGTTGTGTATCGGTCATCCACGCCGACACACGTGTATTGACGACTGGCGCGAATCTCCAAACATTTACAGCTCCACTGTGGACTAACAATTCATTGGCCATGCCGTGATAATCACGGCAACTGTAGATTTGTCAATGAGCCCGTCAAATATGTACTATAAACATCCATCTGTAAGGAAGAACCCGGTTAAGAGGAATTCTCGCGAACACAAACCAAGGTGGGAACAGTCGTTTGCGAAAGTGTTGGTATGGCCCTGTTGGTAGGACATGACACAGAATGAAAGCGCTTACACAAACAAGGACAAGCGAGTAAACATACATAAGCGAGTGGTAGCGCCTTGTGCGTGCCTACTCGCGTGTCCTTGTGTTCAGGCTTCCATTCTTGTTTTTGCCTTCTAAAGTTTATTTGGTTTTTCTACAGCGCCAATGCAAAGAAAAACGCGCTTCGGATGAACAGCTTCGCACCTATTCTTCTGGCAGGAGGAACTTCCCAGACAATATGGCGGACTTGTCGGGGCATCCCCGTGACGGAAGCGAACTCAAAAAAAAAAAACACTCACCATTACTATACTCCTTAATGCGAAATTTGTGCACACTGCGACCTGCAGTCATCTTCTCGGTCACGCATATCTGCTGCGTTTCAGGAAGTGTCCCCGTGATTAGAGGACACGGCAGCGTACGTTACTCTGCCATTACCTCGCAGTGCGTCGTCGGCCACCGTCGAGAATGTTGTTGCAAGCCGTGCTTGAACCTCCCGCGCAAATTTCACGCGGTTCGGATTGCCCCCAACGGAGGAATAGCGGCTGGCTCAATTGTGAGGGGGAGGCAGTGAGAGAGATGACGCCATAGCAGCACGTGCCGCCCTCCCTCTGACACTTTCGCCCGGCGCTCCTCCTTCGTTATATTTCTGCCTTCGTTGCCTCGTTTCTTAGCTCGGTTACGCGAACATCTTCGCCGCTCACGCCACCGCAGCGGCCACCAAACCACGGCACTAGGCGCGGACATGTTGCGCTCTAAAATAAAATAAACCGTTTTACGCCAAATATGGCTGCCTCGGTGGAGTCTGTTCTTGGCGGATATAGCTGCCTCATAAAAGGACGTGAGACGTCTTGAAACGATGCTTCTGAGGACGTGAGATGCGTTAGCACGGTGTCTGCATTGAGGACGAGTAACCCAATAACAACTTGCCTAAATTATTGCCAGAACTTATTTCCAGCAGCAGAAAGTCGCTGGATGATTTTCAGGCTCATAAGTGGGGGTTGTCGCTCGGAGCCGTACACAATGTTGCACACCACCGACAAAAATCGACCACAGACTGGTTGAAACAAGGCCAGAGTGCTTGATGACAGAATTCACCATTAAAGTGAGCCAAATAAATGGTTTTAACAGCGAGGCTGTTTAGCGAATCGCTGTTTTGAGTGTTGGCCGTTGAAACTATCGAGAAAATGCCGACGGCAGTGAGCGAGGACACGTGAGCGCGTGCCCGCGAGGACCGCCAGGCAGTTAAAAAAGGGCCCATCTCCCCGCGAGGGGGACTCGAGTAAATGCGTCGCATAGGGAGTGGGTGTATTGCGTTAACGTTTAGTGTTTGGGGAGTTGGTGGTAGTGATGCGTTGTATCAGCAGCTCTTGACGTAGTTTGAATGAGTCAAGGATATAATGGCGCGTTCGTAGCCTTTCATTCTGTGTCGGTTTTGTGGCGCAGTGGGAAGAGCACCATGTACCTCGCGTTCCGCCCACAGGTAGTGAATGCGTTGTATCAGCAGCTTCTTGACGTAGTTTGAAGGAGTCAAGGATATAAGGCGCGTTCGTAGCCTTCCATTCTGTGTCCGCTTTGTGGCGCAGTGGGTAGAGCACCATGTACCTTGCGATCCGCCCGCAGGGTCGTGGGATCGAAACCAGTCGCCGGTAAGTATTATTTTTTATATAGTGTAGGGGGAGGGGTGCGGGCCTGTTGTTGAGAGCGAGGAGGGTAGCGTGATGCGGGAGAGGAGGAGTGGGGGAGAGGGCGTACCTGAACGGCTGTTGCGGACGCCGAGGCACGCCGACAACGCCGGGTGACATCGTGAGTAAAGAAATGCTCTGCATTTAAAAACCAAGTAAATGCCGAGAGTCGTGTGTGCGTGCCTCGCCGCGACCGCCCAGCGTAAAGCCAAGCATACACACTTAAGAGGATTGGCCAAAATTGGTCTAAAAACAATCCGCCAGCGTTTCCCGCAATCGTGGAAACACTTGCGACTCAAGCGTTGGCCGTAATCGCGGCAACATTTGCTCGAACGAGAAGTGCACATCAGAGCGCACACCACTCCTTAGTGATGTGCAAGGATTATCACTTCCAAAAAAAAAAGATGGAAGCTCACAATTGTAGAACAACTGATGGAGCAAAGGTTGTTGGGGCAGCGAAGAAGAAGCAAATCGGCTGCAATCGTGGACTTAAACTGTCGCGATGTCATGAAATAAGCGTTTCAGCTTCACTACCTTCCAGTCTTACACGTTAGCGTGAGCTTCTTTCATTTTTTTGTCTTCCACTTTTACAAAAGGCACGTATTTATTTTACTGTCTTCAAAGAACGTGTTTGGATGCACTTGGGCATGTCCTAACTCATTTTTCGAATCTTTTTAGGCCAACTTGAGATAGGACGAAAACAATTTATGCTCCCGTCATGTAGGACTTGATGGTACTTCCTTTTTTGTTGATTTTCGAGATGTGATAGATACACGGGCTTGAAAGTTTTGTACGTGGGTTTATAAGATTACACTGTGCAATCGTTGAAAGTGGGCCAAGCTGAAATATGTCGGCTAGCAGGAACTAGATACTAGAAGAGGTATCACTAACTCCTTGACTGTAAAAATAAAAAGCAGGCCCAAGAGAAGTGATTCATGCATGCCCCCTCCCATCTCTACTCATCGAACCTTTTGCATGGTATGATAAAAGAAAGACGACCTGGGAAAGGCCCTGGCGGCACTTTTTCGGAAGCGGCTCTGATGTGTTTAAAATTTTGTCGGAGCTCTCTACCTTTTCCAATTCCAGTCCACGTGCCTGCCTTTTCCAGGGCTACGTACGTTCCAACAGCAGCCGATGTGGGACGTAGAGGCACGTGTATGCCTGCTCCCCCCCCCCCCTAACGCTCTCCTCCGCGCTGTGGATAAATGGGCTATGAAGACGAAACAAATTTTTTTTTTTTTGCAAGGGCTAGACTTTGGTAGCTTCCGCGGCTAGATTCCAGATACGGGAGATGTTTTGTTTTTTTGACCGAAAAAATGTAACAATTAATGAACAACTTAAAACTTACGCGCCATTTTGGCGTAATAAAGGCACGTATGACGTTTTATGAACCGGCTCTAAAAGTATTTTTATCAATGTGTTAACTGCGCGTTGGCATGCATGTGATGCAATCAGACGCAACTGTAAGCCCCACTGCAATCGCCCTTGCGTGTTTCTTGGTGGTGGCTTTGGTCAGCGGCAGCCAATCGCCCAAACGAAATTCGGTGACGTTTAGAAACTTTGCCGGAAAGTGGCTACGGAATCGCCACTGCTGAGCATGTTTACTTTTATGTCTCCATTATTTGTTTGTCATTGGCTATAAAATTTGTATTGTTGTTATCATGACCAAGAAGCCGTTTTAATAAAATGAACATGTACTTTGTCCCCATGGCCCTTTTAGGTAGTGCCAAAACGCTGTCCTTCTCTCTCTGTCTCTTCGAGCTGCGGAAGTGGATGAGCGGCAATGTTTTTGTGGCCGGCGTTTCTGCTGCCGAATGTGTGACCGCGCAGCGGCGGCCCCCTGCTCCACGCATTAGGTACAACTCTATTATCATTTGGATTTACAAGGTTTTCCTTTTGGGCGCACTGCAGCTAGCGAGATCAAAATACCTCATGCTGTTCTAATTGTCTTTGGGTTTCGCAACCGTAACTGCCACCATGATATTCGTGCCTGTGAATGCATGGCTCCCACCACCCACCACTGCAACCCAGTAATCGTCTCATGCCGGTACCCGCATTTCCATTTTGCAGTGCAGAAAGCCGGCGTAGAGCGCCAAGGAGGATTCGTGATGCATGTATCAGAGCTGGAACATAGCTCCCGTACGCATTTACGAGGAACACGGCAAAACACGCCAAGCGGAGACGTATGTGAGCTGGTTGGAAGGGCAACTAGGCGGTGGCGGCTCTTCAAAGGTTGCCGCTACTTGAAACAGCGGCGGTAGACGTAATGAAGCGGCCGAGAGGTACGCAATTGCCGAAGAAACCAGCGGACGGCGGAATATCCGCCGGAAATTAGCTGTAGCAAAGAAACAACACAGAGACTCCGTGGCCCTCCTGGAGACGGGGCATGGCTGAATATGAATCAGCTTCCGTCACACTTTATACTGTATATTAAATATAATAGAGGCCACGCCAGCGTATTCACTCTACTAAGCCTGGTAGCGCGGAAATTCTAGTGAGCATCTCGTGTTGGTTGTCGGGCTTCCCCTGTATTTGTGCGTCGTGCGCAGGAGCGATGCGCGTTTTTCAGGGCAATAAATTATTTCGGAGAGCTTGCACAAGCGGTATTATATACTGCCCGAATGTCTCTTAAACGGCCCATTTACTCCGGCAGGCATACAAAATTAACCAGTGTTTGGAGCGTCAGCAACATTCGTAAAAAAAGGCTCTCAACGCTATTCAACGTCCGCTAAATATGGAGAAACAGCAAAAAAAGCCGAATTGCACTTTTAGGGTAGAATTGTGGCGTTATATCCGCAAAAACTTGAAATAATTATTTCACCATGGCCAAGGCGGTCTGGAAAATGTTTGTAAATTCAGAAGTTCCGTGCGAATTCAGGTTCTACGCGTTCCGTTTTGGTTGGAATAAAACCCTTAAATTCTTTTTCTGACGTGCTTAGCGTTAACAATATTTCATGATCCCGATGAATATCGCAACGATCCGAACAGATCATCGGGAATTTGAGAAACACATTCTAGTCCCCATCGATCCTGCAGTAGGCAGTTAAAAAAATCTACCTTCTTAGCAGTCACTCCACCCAAAAAATGTAATTGCGGATTTTCAAGTCTCCAGGCTATTAGCTTCTAGCGGGCGGTGATGAGCCAGCAAATCAGTCAATCTGGAACTGCTCTTTACGTGTGCGCATTATATCTTCTGTGACTGGCGACGTCCGCGACAGGAAGAGAGCCGAAACTTACACGAGCTTTTTTGCTGCGAAGCTGTATATATCTTCGATCCCAGGATCTGGCGCCAGCGCCAACAATTTACTGAGCGGCGTGTGTTTGGCGCAAGAAAAACTCCATAAAAAATGCGGTTGATCCGTCTTTCATAGGAATCGGTAAAACACGAAAGTGAAATGTGCCCTTACAGGAGCCGGTAAATGTTTATTGTGCATTGATATGAGCTTCCACATCGCTATTTATATTTCATCGGAATGGTACCCTTAGACGCAGCAGCATTACACACTGCATTACATGACCCAGACCAAGGCGTAAATCCGATTGAAACCTCAGGCACTCGCAAAGCGCGCAAATGAAACCGAACGGGTTGGCAGCCAATCGCTTGGTGAAGTCACAATCCGCTGCAACGAAAGGAGCATGATTTACGGGTCAGCAGCAGTCTTGTGGGGGGGCTTGGCAAGCGACGTACTGCTATCGGGTCACTTCGGCAAAGGTTCGACCACTTCGGTCCTGCTCCGTTGCGTGTACGGCAACGCTTGCGTTGTGACGAGCCGAGCTTGTGGAACGCGAGTGGCAGAGTTAGTAGCCTGGATCGTGAATGCGTGAACGCTTTCCGCTTCCCGCTGGTGTGTCTTTCGGTACGCCAAAGCTGTCAGGAGAGCGAAATTCGCCAGTCGGCGCCATTGCCCTTCTGCCTTAATTCAACAGTTTTCTTACACGCGGCCATGGTGGAGGAATCCTCCGCCGTGCACGAAGCCATCGCACCGGTAGCATAGCGGGCGGAGAAACATACGTTGCCCTATCGAGGCTCCAACTATCGGCGCTCACTTAGCGTTTTGACGCACTACTTCGCTTTACCTCTCCTAGGCGGCAGCACCATCTGAATAGAGAGGTCAGGATATAAGGCGCGTTTGTAGTTCTGTAGCGGCGCGTGTCCACCGCGCCGAGACGACGACGACGACGGCGAAGGCGGAACCACGAGGCGCACGCTCACGTGCGCTCGTGCTGGAGGAATAAAAAATCAGTTCGAGCCCAAACGCTGTCGTGGCTGGTTGTCACTGCGCCGGTCGCGACATGATTTGGTGACGTGGACCGAACTGGCCTCTTCTGACCGCGCCATGTCGGACCCTTCGGCTTCGCCGGATTCTGCGGGCCAACTACAACCCGGCGCAGCTACGCCCGCCCACGAAGCAGCTCCGCCTGCTCACGCTACAACCGCGGCTGTGCACAGCGCTACTCTACCCCCGTTTTGGACTCGGAACCCGCGGACTTGGTTCACGCAAGTCCAAGCGCGCTTCCGTCTGCATCGCATCACCAGCCAGGAGACGAAATATAACAGCGTGTCGTGACCTCCTTGCCAGGCAGCATCGCGGACGAGCTAGCCGACATCCTCGACGCCCCACATCCTGAAGCGCCGTACGACCACCTAAAGGCAGCGATCATCCAACGCAAGTCGGAGTCGGAGCGCAGCAGGCTGCAGCAGCTTCTGAACACCGAGGAGCTCGGTGACAGGCGACCCTCGCAGTTGCTACATCGCATGCGGCAGCTATTGGGCGATCATGGCCAGGACCTCAACAATCCACTTCTTCGGGAGCTCTTCCTTCAACGCCTCCCCCAGAACATGGTATTGGTACTTGCGGCAGCCGCTGACATGCCACTCGACCAACTCGCGGAACTGGCTGACCGCATCGCGGACTATTCCCGGTCCCCAAGCATCGCCGCAGTCGTCGATACGCCCTCCACCTCAAGGGACGACTCCAGGCTTGGTCGACTTGAGAGCCGCATTGATGAACTCAGCCATCAGCTGTCATCCCTCGCACCCCTCTTGCACCGACGCCGACGTGCATCCCGCGACCGACGGTACTCCCATCCCCGTCCCGTTCTCAACATGGCTCCTCCGCAACACGCGGTGAGCCTGGCCCTTCGGGCGTCTGTTGGTATCATCGTACCTTCGGCACTGCCGCCCGCAAGTGCAGCCAGCCTTGCTCATGGACGGGAAACTAGGAGACCGGACACTGGCGGCGGCAAGTGAATCCGGTCATGCAGTCAGCCGCCTCTTCTATGTCACCGACAAGGTTGCCGGCCACCGCTTCTTGGTCGATACGGGAGCAGAGGTCAGCGTCATACCGGCCTCTTCGCTAGACCGACGACGCCGAGAAATGACCTCCCCGTTAATCGCCGTCAACAACTCGCCGATCAACACCTACGGCCAGCGGTCGCTCACAGTCAATTTTGGCCTACGTCGCACCTTCCGGTGGCTTTTCACAATTGCTGACATCAAGCAGCCCATTCTCGGTGCTGATTTCCTGGCTTGCTACAACCTGGCCGTGGACGTGCACTCTCGACGCCTCGTGGACATGACGACGAGCCTTTCAGTACATGGCATTCTCTCCTCTGCCACGGCGACCGGACTTCGAGCCTTTGTGCCATCTTCCGTGTACGAGAAGATACTTGCAGATTTTCCCGCGATCACAAGACCCCACACGGGAGAGTCCCCGGTGAAGCACACCATCACCCACCACATCGTCACGAAGGGACCCCCTGTCTTCGCTCGAGCGCGTCGTCTCGCCGGATCACGTTATGCCATTGCTCGCCGGGAGTTCGAGCACATGCTGGAACTGGGAATTGTCCGTCCATCCTCGAGCAACTACGCGTCAGCCCTGCATATGGTACCCAAAAGGACCCCGGTGACTGGAGGCCATGCGGTGACTACCGTGCCCTCAATGCGATCACCGTGCCGGACCGGTACCCGCTCCCTCATTTGCAGGACTTCACCGCGAATCTGGCAGGCTGCAAGATATTCAGCAAGGTGGACTTGGTCAAAGCTTATCACCAGATACCTGTGGAGCCAGCAGACATACCGAAGACTGCCATCATTACACCATTTGGTCTCTTCGAATATGTCCGCATGCCCTTCGGCCTGCGTAACGCCGCCCAGACCTTTCAACGTGCCATCGACGAGGTTACCCGCGGTTTAGACTTTGTCTTTGCCTACCTCGACGACCTCTTGATCGCAAGCTCATCACCATCCGAGCACGAAGTGCACTTGCGAGCCCTTTTCACTCGGCTTGACGAATATGGCTTCGTCATCAACCCCAAAAAGTGTGTCTTCGGCGTGCAGACCATCGAGTTCCTGGGCCACTTGGTCACTCCACAGGGCATCAGACCTCTCGACACCAAGGTGAAGGCCATCCAGGACTTTCCACAGCCTCACCTCAATTAAGAAGCTTAGAGAGTTCTTGGGCCTGCTGAACTTCTATCGGCGGTTCATTCCCAACTGTGCCGAACTAGTCCAGCCCCTCACTGATCTGCTGGCCACCAAGACAGGCCCTGCAGAGCACTTCGAGTGGAGCGAGCAAGCAGCGTCCGCCTTTTCTGCTGCGAAGAAGGCCCTCTCCGACGCTGCCATGCTTATACACCCCGTTCCTGATGCTCAACTTCGTCTTATAACCGACGCCTCCAGCGTGGCTGTCGGTGCTGTGGTTGAGCAGTTCGTCTCCGGTTGGCAGCCACTTGGTTTCTACTCCCAGAGGCTGAAACCTGCCGAGACGAGGTACAGCACCTTCGGGCGCGAGCTACTGGCTGTCTACCTTGCCATCAAACATTTCCGGCATTTCCTGGAAGGCAGGGACTTCTACGTCCTTACGGATCACAAGCCCCTGACGTTCGCTTTCCAGCGCAACCACAGCTCGTACTCGTCGCGTGAGATCCGTCACCTCTCCTTCGTCTCGGAGTTTACTGTCGATCTCCGCCATGTCAGCGGCCCGATCAACACTGCTGCTGACGCGCTGTCTCGCGTCGAAGCACTTTCGTCTACACCCCAACCAATTTCCATGGAAGAGCTTGCTTCTGCACAGCGACAAGACCCTGAGCTCCAGCAACGCCGCTCTGACACCTCCACGCTGACTTTCACGGATGTGCCGTTGCCGTTTACCGAAGGCACAATCACATGTGAGACGTCAGCCGGCGTCTCCCGACCTTATGTTCCACCGGCGTTTCGTCGAGCCGTTTTCGACACCCTGCACGGCAAGAGTCACCCCGGCATCCGAGCAACTCAACACCTCGTCACAGCTCGGTGGTTCTGGCCCTCCATGAATGCAGATGTCCGCCGGTGGGCACGCACCTGCCTCCAGTGCCAACGTGTCAAAGTAACCAGGCACACTGTCACTCCTGCCTCGCCATTCCATCCACCGGACAGCCGTTTCGCGCACGTGCACATTGACCTGGTCGGCCCCCTACCACCGTCGCGATGCGCCACCTACTTGTTGACGTGCGTCGACCGCTTCACGCGCTGGCCAGAGGCAATCCCGATACCTGATATTACGGCGGAAACAGTCGCCAAAGCATTTGTTGGTGGTTGGGTGTCCCGTTTCGGCTGCCCTGCTGTTGTCACCACTGATCGCGGGCGTCAATTCCAATCAGCCCTGTTCAACGCTCTCGCTGCCATCTTGGGAGTACGCCACATACACACCACCTCCTACCATCCGTCTGCCAACGGGATGGTGGAGCGTTTACACCGCCAACTCAAGGCAGCTCTCACCACCTACGAGCCAAGGGAACACTGGGCCGACCACCTTCCCCTCGTCTTGCTCGGACTACGCTCGGCTTTTAAGGCAGACCTGCATTGCACATCTGCCGAGCTGGTGTATGGCTGCCCTCTTCGTCTCCCGGGCGACCTCCTCACACCTCCGCCTGCCGATGGTCCTTCGGACCCCGCCGGTTACGTGGCTGACCTTCGTCGCCTTTTCGAGCAAATCCGGCCTGTCCTTCCTCGACAACGCAGCGACCACTCCGTCTTCGTGAGCCAGGACCTTTCTTCCTGCACTCACGTGTTCGTGCGCCACGACGCTGCCCGTCGACCCCTCACTCCCGCTTTCGATGGCCCGTACCGCGTCATCGAGCGGCACCCGAAGACGTTCACCCTCGACATCAACGGCCGCCAAGACGTCGTCGCCGCTGACCGGGTAAAGCCTGCATACCTCGCCTCTCTCCGACCCAGCCAGACCTTCCCCGTCTCAACAACCATGCCCAGAACTTTGCACCATCAACCGTCCAAAGCTGTCACGTGGTCTTCAACAACGGCCTCCGGCTCTACGGGGGGGAGCCCTGTAGCGGCGCGTGTCCACCGCGCCGAGACGACGACGACGACGAAGGCGGAACCACGAGGCGCACGCTCACGTGCGCTCGTGCTGGAGGATTAAAAAATCAGTTCGAGCCCAAACGCTGTCGTGGCTGGTTGTCACTGCGCCGGTCGCGACAGTTCTATACGGGCATGACTTAATAGCCCAGTTACCAGTGCTTTTGACGCCTCCCGTGGCGGTAAGAGTGATCGTGGGCTCGAATCCTAGCGGCGCCGCGTGAATGGAACTTCTTCTGGCGATGTCATTTCTGTGATGGATATGACGTCGGTGAGGTGTTGCTGTACAGCGGCATCAAACACTTTCGTGTTAAAATAAAAAAAATGGCTTCCGAGCAAGGCGCTTCCGTTTACAGGCGAAACCAACTTGAAGGGGATCGTTGCACCTTGGATTTTGAAAGCTAGCATTCCCACATTAGGGTTTGCACAGCGAAGCATGGCCATCCACAGAGGTAGTATGGTCACTCCCACTTCGTATTCCTTTTCGCCACCGCCGCTTCTTAGCCCGCGTCGTGCATACTCCTCGCCATGCGCGGCGTCTTTCTCTCCCTGACGTTGCGCAATGCCGCGCGCTCTTCGTTGGCCACCTGTGCGGAGCAGTAGACCCTGCGCTGGTATGGGCGTAGCCTGCGCCATAATAAAATATCACGGTCTCTAACCACCAATAGCGTGTTTACTTAGTCTGTGACGTAGATACTGTGCCCCAGTCACTATATTTCCATACAGGTAAAACCCAATATTGAAATTCAACACGAAAAATGCTTTACTGAACATACAGAGGAAGGAAGACAAACAATGCCAAATGTTGACTTCCTTGTTGTTTGTCTTCGCGTTGCGGATTGTTTGTCTTCTTTCCTCTGTTTGTCCAGTTGGCGCAATCTCCGTAGGGAATACTCCGCCCCTGTCTTTAAAATTCAAGACAGGTAAAACCCAATATAGAAATTCCAATACAAAAAATGCTTCACTGAACATACTGAGGAAAGAAGACAAACAATGAGCATATTTGACTTCCTTGTTGTTTGTCTGCGCGTTGCGGTTGTTTCAATCGAAATGAATTAAACTGGGCAGTAACCGAATGGTATAAAATATACATCGTTGAAAAAATGCTGAGCTTCTATCTAAAAATATGAAACCTAAAGAATCGGCAGAAGGGATAGTTAGTTCAGGAGAAACTATTTCATGTCCTAATTGTTTTAGAGGTATTTAGAATCTGTAAAAGCAGGCACATGGGTTTATTTTCGGCCGTGCTAGTCCAGTTTTAATGCATTTAAATATGTTATATGGTCTAGGCTACCATGCTATACTAGGACTGGCCCGGAAGTTTCAAAAATTGTCATGGCAGCTAAAAAGAAACAAAATATTGGCGGATTCCAAGCATAGTTGGCAACCAAATAAAGCAAAAATTTCAAAGTGGCATATTTGGGTTGAATCAGGGGTACAAGGGTATGTACTTTGTGCAAAGGTATAAAGGTTTGTATTTTGTATAAGGGTATGTGCTCAGCGTAGTTAAATTTTTCGCAAAACGGTGAGCAGTGGTGAGTACGTCGGGAAATACGTGCCGTAAAGAGAAATGTTCAACCTCTCATTCTCTGTGGCGAACGTGCAGTCAATCACAGCAGTTTTTTACGTTGGCACTGGCAAATGGGAAGATTGACGGGTAAGAAGATGCACACCCTAGACGTCTCTCGTGGTGTCCGGTAAGCACCAGTTGCTCGGGTGAAAAGAGGGAACCACTGCCCCCTGTGGATACTAAACAGGGTACTACCCTGGGTAGTACCCTCCCTTTGCGTTGCTTCCCGACAGATGTAGAGGTTGGCCAAAGCGATGACCACGTCCGCACCCGTGACTCGCTCAACGCAGTTTCCCCTAAAGGGACCAGGCAAAACTCTTTGTGCAGTGCAAGTAAACCTGCGGACGTTTAGATCCCACTACCAGGAATACCGGAGCCAAATATTACACGTGCACGCAAAGCAGTTAGCGCACAGATGGCCGTGAAAGACGCGGAAAAACCAACCGCGATTTCTTCAATTCTCCTCATTATGCACCCTTGACATGGCCTAAACGACGCCATTTTGGTCATGGCTGTCCTATTGGCGGTCGCTGGTCAACACCGTGGCTTATTGTTTGCATTTCCTCCTTTCAACGAGACCACTCGACGACAAACGTTTATAGCTTCAAAAACGCCCTACAAGCCTGAGCGCGCGCTTGCGAGCAGGCAGCGATGCCTGCTTTTTGTGGCACCAGACCAAAATAGACCCCTCTACGTTGCGGCCGAAAGGAGAAAACTCCTCGGCCTGTGATATGTCGACGGCCGCCGAACAGAACGCCGCGAGTTTCCCCCCTTTCTAGGACAAACCACGCAGCTTTCGTAGCGTTGTCCGCGGTTCAGTTGAGAGGGAACAATTATGCGCGATTTCTCATCGCACGTAGTTTCAGCGATAGTGAACAGATTTTCATAATTCTTGCTCGAGGAGATTGCTGGGACAATAGGCTTTACCCCAAAATACATTCCGAATAGTCGATGGTAAGTGTTGCAGAGTCCCTTAAATCATCAGCGAGAATGACTTGGGCGTCTGTGTTGGCTGGAAATGACAAATTAACCGTGTGGATGGAGGGATGCATGCAGTGCATTTAAAAAGAATCCGCGGCAACACTGGCCACAGAGTGATGACGCCACTGATAAAAATTAGCTGCTTCCCATTTTTATCTGGGTGTTGCTGCAAATTTATATTAGTCTAGTAACGCTGCTGCAGGCTCACCTCTTGTCAAGAAAAGACGTTTACCCTTCATGGTACTTTAGTGCTAGTCTGACTTACTTTTTCTAGTATTCCGTCTAGTTGTCTCTCTGCTATTCATCAACCAACATTTTAAGCACATTTTACTAACCTCTGCTGCTTTCCAATTCACTTTACCTCTAAGTTTAAGGCCGAGGGATTCCGGAAGTAACGTGCCTCCCCAGCTGAATACTGGTCGGATACTTTGCACTGCATCAAAGTATCAAAGTATGTCGTATACTTTTGGTTCTCCCCCTCAACCTGCGCACAATGCCAGTTTGTGTGCGCGCTCGGGGGCGCGTTTTACAGCGAAGCTGTAATGTCTTTCTTTGCCATATAGCGGACGCGGACAAAGCACTGTGGAACGAAAATTCTAAAGAAGGGGGTATGCTCAGACAAAAAAACCTGTAATTCTTGTTTTCTAGAATGTATCCTAAAGCAAGTTACATTACCATTGGTCGTGCACACCAATACGCCGAGTTTAGCTTGCTTGTCTTAATCAGTTGTTTCATGAAGTTGTAAATTTACAGGATTTTATCCGCAGTCAATACATGACCGTCTGCTGAGGGTTTATTGTTACACGAAATGGCTGTAGCTGAGGTTTTGCGGAAACTGACGGAAGATATTTCGGCAGTGATTAACGGCTATGAGGGCTTTTAACAATACACCAAACCTGATCTACTTTTCAAATTTGCATCGCTCGCTGTGACCTGTTAGGCGTTAGAAAATTCCCGCTTGTGGTCAACCCTTGCACTTCCAGGGGAGGAAAACGGGCAGCCATACGTAGGTCTGCAAGTATAAAACTCCCGTACCTCCAAGTTTCATGCAGCTGATTAACAGAAAGAATGTGCCATCGCAAGTTACAAACTAACGTGTTTTGTTTCGTGCATTGTTCCGTCGATAGAGGTAAAACCCACCCCAGCTTCGCTGCTCGCCATTTCAAAGTGGAAAGATCGATTAACTCTTTTAGGTAGTAGTAGCATAGATAATTAAGGCAATGTTTATCTTCTGTCGGAAGTTGCGAATAACATTCAAGCAATGATCAGCGTTGATTTGGAATAAAGAATACTGCTGTGCAATAGTTTCCCGAATGCGTGAGATGTCGAATACTCAAAACCCCGATGTCTGACATTACCCTTAAACGTCGACTGAGATGACAGGTGTTCGTGTGCTAAGACCGATGCCAGAAGAACGTCAGAGGGAGAGAGAGAGAGAGAGAGAGAGAGAGAGAGAGTAAACGTGTTTATTGCGAAAAGGTGTCGGAAGAGTCCTCAGTCCAAGACCCCTTGAGCTTTCCCAGCCTCAATACCCTCAACACCAGGAGGCGCTGGTCATTGAGGTATGAACTTGTCAGAGCCCTCTCCCAAAGCTCGTAAGAAGGAAGGGTGAGATTTCGCGAATGTAGTGGGGCGTGCGCGAGAAGATACATTTATACTTCGGCTGAGCCACATTCTTCTTTCGAGGCAAGCCTTGAACTAAGACATTTCTCTAACGCCCATTGCGGTGGCTAGGATTGTCCCGCAGACATTGTTGTCACAACTTACTTCAACTAAGCTGATTCCTATCAATTGTGGCCGCTTCCACCAGTTTCAAGCTACGCATATCATAACGCGATCTGGTGGTTTCTTAAGTTTACGCACTCTATGAAAAAATGCTCGCCAATTTAAGAAATTGTCTACAGATGCGCAGAATTCTTACGTGATAAGACGATGATTCAAACCCTTGAAACCCACCTCCGCACTCTGCTCCTCTGTGCGTGCGTGTGCATTTCTATCTTACTATCTGTGAGGGTCACTCACGGAATGCTTATGCAACCGTCCGTTTTCATAATGTCGAAGTCTTCTAGGATCCCCCTTTCTATCTTCTCTTTCTTCGGCCCATGACACTTGTATTTGTGAAATCGAACGCTGGGGCACTGGCGGCAATGATGGCAATGGTCGCCAGCCTCCCTGGGTGAGTAATCTGCTGCGGGTTGTCCTCACGTGCTATGAGTCTCGTATGGACGCAGCGACATTACTGACTAACCGAGCACTTTCCGCATGGCTATTGCAGACGGTACACTATTCCTTTTTTGCATTCTACAAAATTGTTCTCCTGGTTAGTAGAGCATGTGTTTCAGAGTTTCCGCACATCGGTGACCTTTACAAAAAGACTCTTCAATTTTCTATCCGATTTTACTCACAGCATGTTTACAAGAGGTATTCAGAACAATGAATTGGGAACAGCTAAGCGTAAGGGTTACAGGAGAATACAGCAGTAACTTCAGATTTGCTGATGACGTTGCCTCGCTAAGTAACTCGGGGGACGAATTGCAAAGCATGATTACCGCACTGTACATGCAGTGTGGAATCGTTGGCATAAAATATTATGCAGAAAACTAAAGTAATGCCCAACAGCATCGGGAGAGCACAGCGGTTTTTAATAGGTGGCGAGGCAGTGGAAGCGATAAGCGAATATATCCACTTAGGGCAAGTTGTAACCCCGGCTCCCAACCATCAGGCACAGATAATAAGAAGGATAAAAATGGGGTGGAGTGCATTCGGGAGGCATTCTCAGTAAAGGAATATCAGCCTGGCATTGTCCCTGAAAAAGAAAGTGTATTACAGCTGCGTCTTACCGATACTCCTCTACGGGGCAGAAACTTGTAGGCTCACTAAGAGGGTTCAACTTAAATTGAGAACGACTCAGCGGGCAATGGAGCGGAAAATGATAGGTGTAACCTTAAGGGGCAAGAAGAAACCGGAGTTGGTCAGGGAACAAACGTGCGTTAAGGACATATTAGTAGACATTAAGAAGAAGAAATGGGTGGGGGCAGGGCGTGTTATGCGAAGGCAAGATAACCGTTGGTCATCAAGGGTAACAGAGTGGATCCCTAGAGAAGGTAAGTGTGGTAGGGGGTGAAGAAATTTGGATGGGCAAATGAGATCAAGAAGTTTTGGAAGATAATTTGGTCGCAGTTAGCAGATTATCCCGGATAATTGGAGATCTATGGTAGATACATTGGCCCTGCCGTGGGCGTAGACAGGCTGATGATGACGATAATGTTCAAGTTTCTTGGCGGTGTGAACACAACCGGAAGGTCATGTCTTGTAGCAATCTTTTTTAGCCATGCACAACCTTATCAATATCAGGTTGAACAACCGGACGCGTTTTTTTTTTGTTTGACTGCTCACCTACCAGGGTCCTTTCCTTTTTTAGTGCTGTCTTTTGCGCCTATTATGGCCACTTCTGCTAATTGAGCGTCAAGAAACCTGCTTGACCTTAACCTGTCTACTTGAACACTAAGGCTGTACTCCACCTTGTTCGCGCAAGCTTTCTGATACCCGCATCGCTCCCCGTCGGTCTGGCATTGGATTGGATTCGATTGGATTGGCTTGGATTGATTGGATTGGCTTGGCTTGGCTTGGCTTGGATTGGCTTGGCTTGTGGGGGATTTGGATTGGATTGGATTAAAGTGGGATTGTGTTGGATGTGTTGCGTCATAGCCGCGCCACGTTGCGTCATAGCCGCTCCACGTTGCGTCATAGCCGCGCAGGGGGTTCACGGCACGTTTCACGTTTCACCCATCGACTTCATCGACAATGTCTACGCGGGAAGAGAAGGCGGCGCGGCGGCGTGCTGAGGATGCGGGATGCCTGAGCGCAAGCGCCGCAAGCGAGCCGCCGACGCCGAACTGTCGCCAGCGGAAGCCGCAGCCATTCGTGAACGTCGGGCGGCGATGCGGGAGGAAAACAAGCACAAAAAGACAGAACTCCTGCTGGCGCAGTTTCAGGCAGGGGGGCGCGCGAGCACTGCGAAGGCGGGAAATTTGAAATTGCGTCGGGTGGTAGCAGTGAGCGGATAACGGCGCTACAGCCCATTTGCGAATCGCGCATTCCAAGTTTTTTCTTTTCTGACTATACCGGTCAATTCTTTTATTACGATTTACCTTAAGGTCTCTAGAATGGAACCTGGACAATGGTTTGAACAGGCTTATACGGCGCAAATAACCCGTCGACCCTTTTTACCTGTTTGGAGGGGTTCGAATGGTATCTCATCAAGTCCTTTTCCTCTCTAGTCGTGTATCCCCAGCATGTGTGGCTAGCCCCTTCCAGTATCGGCAGGCCCAAAAACCTATTGGTCGACTGTTCTGGATACTCAAATGTGAATTCGAGACCATGAAGCGCATTTTTGAACAGCAAACCATTTTTTTCCGTATCGCCACTGGCCCATTTGTGAAAGGGGAAACACAGATGAAAATCAGAGAAGAAAAACGACGGGTTGGCTAAACTAGGTGGGTTAACTAAAGTTGGTTAAAATAAAGTTGGCTAAAAGACATGTTCCACCGGTTGACATCATCATGTTATCACCCCTTAACATCTAGATTTGTACGAGAACCATGTTCTGTATATTAGTCAGTCTTGCGAAACAAATAAATCAGTGGATAGTTCACGCATCGTTAGGCCTTTTTGTGGTGTTTCTTGTCTGTGTATGTTTTACTTCAGTGCGATTTCAGGACGTGTATAACCTACTCGCCTCCATTTTACCTTTGCTTAGTGAACAGTAAAAAGGTACTGCTGATATAATGCGATCTGATCGTGGGTCTGCGAAACAGCACCCGGCACTCTATTAACTCTGCTATCTCTGTTTCGTTTTTTGCGATATTTCTTCAAATGCATTAAATGATATATAGGAGAACTATTTACAAATCATGGCGCTTAATAGACAAAGCGCAACGGGTAATCTCCGCACGTCGCCTCCATAGTACCAAGTATATACGCGTTTCCTAGTGAGCGTAGCCCAGCGATTCATGGCGCCATCTAGGGTCATGTTTGAAGGCGTGTCCAGGTTTATGTGGCCCTCAATTTACTCGCTCAGAATAGTTTGGTCTCGTAGTGTAGTAGTAACGCTCCTGCAAAGCGAACAACCCGGGTTCAAATCGCGTTGCTAATTTTTTTTTTATTTTCAAGGGTTTGTCATATTTGAATATTACCATTTGTTATCACGCATATATTCTATTTATGACATCTTTATGCATTATAAATGGGATTTTGGGTATTTCCGTCGTCTTTTGGGCAGTTTCAGATACTGCGTCTTGTACGGTTTTGCCGGTTTTCCCTTTTTACGTCGGGTTCAGCTATTTCTGTTGAATATTTTTTTACAACTTGGTTTTAAACCATTGCAGGTGAGTTTCGGCTGTTATTTATTTACGTTACTGTGGTTTTGTATGCTTTAGGTACGTTTATGCGGTAATATAACCCCCGTGAGCAAGCTCAGGTGACAGCTGGCTGTACTGACTAGGAAACGCATAAACGCCGATCGCACTTCAGCAGATCCAACAGATGTACACAAGTCGCGCGGAACTCTGATTTGAGAAATGTAGGGCCTGCCGGTATACTTGGTGGCGTAATTAATGCCGTAAGATTAAGAAACGAAAGCTAAAAATGAGGCGAAAACAAGGTGTAATAGAAAAAAAGCCTGCCGAAATAATCCTTGCCAAAAAAAAAAACAAGGGCTTAAAAACGAACAGACGCAAATTCTACGGTGCAGAAAGAAGACGCGAGAAAGCACGTTATTAGAAGAAAGCAGAGGTTCACCGGAGTGTGGTCGCCTGCATGTTACCCTGCGAGCGTCGGTCGGAGGGAATAAAGTCACAAGACTGAAAAGAGAAAAGAATGCAGGAAAAAGAAGAAGCGAAAAAAAGTGAAAAAAGGCAAGTAGCCTGTGTGTAAGTCTGTAGCGGTTTCATGGGAAAGGTCTAGACGTTTGCAAGAGGATATCTAGTCCTGTATAGTCTGAGTGACACCGATGTCATGGAGGTAACCAAATAATGCGGCTAGCACTTTGCGCTGAGACGAGTGAGACGGCCATGGTCCCAGAAGTGCTTTTAAAGTTGGTAAACTGTAGTAGAGGCACTCGATGTTCTGTTTGAGGTCGTTTTTTGCTTGGCTGTAGGCAGGTCACTGCAGTATAGATATGCTCGACTATTTCCGGTGAACCCCGGTTCTCTCAATAAAGGATCAAGGTTAGGCCAATGCGATACCGGAATATATTTGCGAGAGCTGCGTTGAGACGTAATCGATGGAACGAAGTCTCTAGACGAAGTGGAACTCGCTCCGGTAGCCTCAATGCCAAAGAAGGATATACATAATGCAGAAAGGGGTGCTGGTTTTCCGGGTGAAATCAGAAGTTGCTTCTTTCGCCGAAAACAAGCTCCTTTCCTAGTCTCAAGGCATGGTGCTTCGTGAAGAAAACGCGCCATGTTCCGCAGCTGTAGTGCTTCCTTGGCAGTCTCATTTGCTTTTTTGTTGCCTACGATGCCGCAGTGGGCAGGGATCCACTTTAGTGTCACACCCGCCGCGGTGGCTCAGTAGCTAAGGCGTTGCGCTGCTGAGCACAAGGTCGCGGGTTCGATTCCCGGCCGCGGCTGCCGCTTTTCTGATGGAGGCGAAAAGCAAAAACGCCCGTGTGTACGAGATTTCGGCGCACGATAAAGATCCCCAGGTGGTCAAAATTAATCCGGAGCCCTCCACTACGGCGCGCCTCATCGCCTGCGTTGCGTCGGCGCGTTAAACCCCACAATCAATCAATCAAATCATCACTTTAGTGTCACGCGGGGCCCGGCGACGCAGGGTAGATGATTTAGGTAGGAGGCGTCGAGGGATATATATTCGTGATTGCTGGAGCAGCTGGCTCGTCGAAGAGTTCGTAGCGCTGTCTTTGAATCCGTAACGATAACCCACTGTGCTGAATGCGGGCGTAGACTGTAGCGAATTGCTTGTTTAATGGCATCAAGCTCAACAGATGTGAATGATGTTGTTTGCTCGAGATGGTATAACAGCGGTTGCCCGGTTGATGAAAATACGCGTCCAGAAGAAGCAGTCAGGCGTAAATGCGCCATCAGTAAAAATTCGGGCATATGCTGGTATCGGCTATTTATATGGGCAAGTTTTCATTGAAGCGAGTAAATCTAACACAATTTTCTTCGATGTGAGTCTGGTTACCCTAAATGTTATGCAAATGGGTGATTGAGTCTAAGGTGGGAAATTAGATGGCATGATATGTCGTCGTTATGGAAGTACAGAGATGCCTATAGCATTTATAGTTTCTGCAAAGCTCGGTTTTGTGTTGTGTTGTACAACACGAGCCAGGAATTTGATTTTTATGTTCAGCATATGCATCAAGTATGTTTTCAATGTTTTCTGCAGTCTAAGTACATCTAAGGGCAAGCAACCAGTCTATCTCAAATCAGGCAAGCAGACTCATTCCCATAGAAAGTCGTCTTTTTTTTGTATTTTATAGTTTCTTTTACATTCAGGTCTACTAATCCCTACATAACGTATTATACTAAATAAACGTTTTAACTCGTCTGATTGCGAATTTTTGTGTAAATGTTGGTATTTGTACGATTGGGCCAAGAGGGGAGGTTTGGGGCTACGACGAAAACAATGCTACGCATTGAAAGCTGGTTTTCTGCACAAAATATAGAACTAATATGGAAACTTTGTATGTTCTCTGCAATTATACCGCTGTTTTTACGGCGAATATGGCCTGCAACTTTCCACTCCAGGGTTTTACTGTCACTTTTCCAAATTAAAATAACGTGCTTCCGAAAATGCACCCGCCGCACGAGTTAAGACCACTGTAAATGAATGTTTCAAAAGCCCTGCTCTAGGCGTTAGTCCTTGATTGACCGCTGTTCGCGACGCTCAGTTCGCACTCGTAGGTGCAAGCCCGAATCCAAATATAAGGCTACAACCACTCGCAATCACTTCGTTTCGGCTTTCGTGGGAAATTGGACGTGCGTTCGCTGATTGAAGTTCTAGAAGGAGGGGATATTTCGTGCCTTCCTGGTCGATAGGAACAATCTCATTTACGGCATGCCTCTTGAGCGGAGTACAAACTGAGGCGTGGAGAGCTTACTGCACAAGCGTAATGAGGGGCTGGGCTATTCCGGATTTCAAATTTCAGAAACAGCGGTACGTGGAAACGTGCGTGGGTAGTTACCGTTGTTCGTTGAATAATTGAAAGCCCAACGCGCGAATACAAACTTTTTTCAATACGTACCAATGTTGGTGCTTTAGGAGCTACCATGTCTTTCTTGGTCATTCAATGTAGCCATGGTTGGCAAGATATCGTCAGAAGGTAGGAAGGACACAAGTTTCTCAAACGAAATACAGGTTTTTCGAGCGAGCATGTGCTCCGCAATGAAGTATCCAGTATACCACCTTCAAAGAAGCGGAGGAAAAAAATGGCGCCGTGGAGTCTAGAGGCGGCGAATGGAATACTGGGGCGTTTGGTATGCGTCGATTAATCGTAGGGCGAGGCTATTTACCAGCATTTGACTCAGTTGAAACCTCAAAGCAGGCATTGCGGAATTGGGGTATAGACAAACATTATGTAAGAATACTGCATGGTATCTACAAGAGATTTGCTGCTACCATCATCCTCCGTAAGGAGAGCAGCAAAATACCTATAAGGACGGGCGTCAGACAAGGAGACACCATCTCTCCAGTGTTATTCACAGCATATTTAAAAGAAGTATTCGGAAGATTAGATTGGAAACAGGGGTTGTAAGGGTCAATAGAGATCGTTTCCTTGCTAAGTAACCCGGGTGACGAATTGCAGAGCATGCTTACCGCACTGGACAAACAGAGGAGAACCGTGGGGCATAAAATTATTGTGCAGAAAACTAAAGTAATGATGAATAACCTCGGGAGAGTACAGCGGTTTGAGATAGGTGGCGAGGTAGTGGATGTGTGCGCAAATATATTTACTTAGGCCAAGTTATGACCCAGAATACCAACCATGAGACAGAGATAATTAGAAAGATAAGAATGGGGTGGAGTGTATTCGGCTGGCATTACCAGATAATGAATTGACGCCTACCATTGTTCCTGAAGAATAAAGTGTACAGCAGCTGATAGTACCGGTACTCACCTAGGTGGTAGAAACTTGGAGGCTCACTAAAAGGGTTAAACCTAAATGGCTGACCCCTCAACTGGCAATGCAACGGGAGGTAATAGGTGTTACGTTAAGGGACAAGAAGAGACCGGAGTGGGTCTGGGAACAAACGCGTGCTAAGGACATATTAGTACAAGTTAAGAAGAAGTGGGTGCAGGCAGGCAATGTATTCCGAAGGCAGGATAATCTTCGGTCATTAAGATTAACGGAGTAGATCCATAGAAAAAACAAGCCCGGTAGGGGGCGGCAGAAAAGGAGATGGGCCGAGGAGATAACGAAGTTTCCTGGGATAAATCAGCGACGTTTCTGCATACAACAGCGACGAAACTACTTGTAGTTTGACCGTAAGCTTGCAAAAATCGCCGACAACCTTTCTTATATTGAGAGGAAAGATATCGAAACATCTTATAGCTAATATAAAAGAGGTACGCGAATTAACGAGAGCTAAAACAACCTATTCTTTAGGTTAAGGATAGTGTTTTCTCCCCCAAAGTCGTACAGTGACGTTGAACCAAGCCACACAGTAACCAAATCAAAGCGAAATTTGTGTGTTCAACTGAAAAAGCTCACACAATTGTTTTGTGAAAATTTATTTATCTTCCTCCACTTTAGTGCCAGATTATGTCTCTCTGTTTAATGTTAACTGGGAACCTTGCAATACATGTTGGAATTTACAGCTCCTACTTTCGGAGCGATATCATCTGCTGCTATGTTACATGAAGTTTATGCGGGCAACATCAAAAAAAGGGCGGGCTGTCAGTTAGGTGATTTGTTGATGACAACGAAGCTCATCGGCTGGTAAGAGGAACCCTTATTGATGCTCGTGATTTAATCATTTATCAAGCTAAAATTCGATCACTTGGATAATAATAAAAGCATATTTTTTATCCAATTTTTGGTCAGGTGCATCAGAAACGTACTGCAAGAAGTCGACAAATGTAGATGGTTCGGGTCTTTGGAATGGAAAGGCATGCCCGGCCCCTTGTGATCCCGCTA
This sequence comes from Haemaphysalis longicornis, assembly GCA_013339765.2. Classification (NCBI taxonomy): domain Eukaryota; kingdom Metazoa; phylum Arthropoda; class Arachnida; order Ixodida; family Ixodidae; genus Haemaphysalis; species Haemaphysalis longicornis. Next base: position 191,653,596 of record CM023450.1, on the reverse strand, counting down.
CAAAGAACCGATCACTACGATTTATTTATTTATTTTTTAGTTAAACATACTGCCAATCCCAATTAGGGATTATTGCAGGAAGGGCACATACATTGTGAAAGTGCAAGATCTATACAAAGGGCACTCACTGAAATATTGCAATACGAGTGAGACAAAACCGACAGCAATAGATTTTCTGACTACATCAGTACAATTATAACTACATCAATACCAACTAGTACTGAAAAAAGAATAGCGAGCACTTCAAACAGTGCACAAAAAAACTCTGTCATTCCAAAGACAATGAGTAACATTCAAGCATGGATGAAAAAGTTCCAATGATTGACTGTTTGTTATACTGATTGGCAAATTATTCCACTCACTAATTACAAGTGGAAAAAAGAATATTTCAGACAGTCAGTACGGCAGTGATATTCATTCAGTGTTTGTGAATGCTTTTGTCGTGTTGGCCTTCTTTCTGTGTATGACATGTACTTTGAACTGTCTAGGTTTAGCTGTTCGTGAACTAATTGATACAGGAATTTCTGACGTGCCAGTTTAGCGCGGTTTTTTATTGTTAAGAGACCTGCTTTTTTAAATGTTCTGTGGGTGAGTCTGTCATTCTGTACTTGTTATAAGCAAATCTTATCGCTTTTCCTTGTATTCGTTCTAGGGCATTTATGCGATTGTTTGTAAAGGGAAACCACGCGATGTTTGCGTATTCTAAGACGGGTCTCGAATGCTTTGTAGGCGAGAAGTTTCATTTCATATGGCGCAGAACCGAGACTTCTACGAAGGAAAAACAGTCGTTTTAATGCAGCTGATGTGACATGGCTAATATCGATATCCCATTTAAAATCTTGTGTTAAAGTTAAACCTAGATATTTGTGTTCAGTCACTAACGGAAGTCGAGAGTTATTTATAACGTCAACGAATTCAGATACATGCTTTTTTCTGGTTATCCTCAAGAGAGCAGTTTTTTTAACATTCAGGGTCATTTGCCAGAGAGCACACCAGCTAGATATGTACTGCAAGCATTGTTCAATTTTACATGATCTTCTGGGGCGTTAATTTCTTGATAAAGTATACAGTCATCGGCGAAAAGCCTCACAATAACACCGATGCCAGCAGGTAAATCATTAATGAAGATAAGGAATAAAAGGGGCGCCAAAACACTGCCTTGTGGTACACCTGACGTAAAATTGGCTATGGTAGAACTTTCGCGATTGACTTGCACGTACTGCGTTCGGTTACTCAGGTAATTGTCTAACCAGTCAGTAAGCGGACATGTGCCTATTGTTGCTTCTAATTTTCTTACAAGCTTTTTGTGTGGCACCCGATCAAAAGCCTTTGAGAAATCCAATAGAATTAAATCGGTTTGTTTTCTGCAGTCCACATTGAGGAAGATGTCGTGAATTACATTCACCAGTTGGGTAACTGTGGATAGTCGTTTGCGAAACCATTGTTGTAAGGCGATAAGATGTGATTCTGGTCAAGGTACAATGTTAGATGTTTAAGAATTATGTGTTAATGTGTTACAGTAGTTTGCAGGTTGTGCTTGTTAGTGAGATGGGTCTGAAGTTTGATGTGTCAGCTTTGCTACCAGAGTTATGAACAGGGGCTACCTTTGCGATTTTCCATTCTTGGGGGAGGGAACAGGTTGATAGGGACTTATTGAGAAGTATACACAAGTATTTGCTACCCATTCTAGCATATTCTCCTAAGAAATTCATTTGGCAAGTTTCCGGACCGGCACCCATTTGGTGTCTAATTTTAACAACAAATTAAGCACTCTGGACTCTGTCACAACAATGGTTCAATATGCCGGTGGTTGCAGATGTCACCATCAGGCACATTTCCGTCAATCAGTCGTGAAAACCAGGATTGAAAATAGTTATTTAGCGAGTTTGCTTTATCTTTGCTTTCTTCCGGTGCCGTGGGCCTATTACGGTTTTTGGGATTGAAGGTAGTTCCAGAACTTCTGGGAGATGTTTTCAAAAAGTTGGGTAGCGTACTTGTAAAATAGTTTGCTTTGGACATTTTTATTTGGGATTTCATGTTACTAATAGCTGACTCAACTTGTTCCGAATTCGTGGCGCAGGTTTTGCATTCAGAGTTTTTCTGAGGCGTTTTATTTATGTATTTATTTATTTCCAATACTGTTAGCCCTTGCGGGCTGTTACAGAGGTGGGAGGAAAATAATTTTCCACAAATCACGTAACACCAGTTCCGCAATAGACAAGCAATGCATTCAGAGAACACACAATGACTGCTTACGCTCAAATGATTCAGTCGTGGGTGTGTCAATAAATACATCTGCATCAAGGTTGTTCCACTCAACTATAATTTTACAAGAAAAGAAAATCTCAAGACATCACGCGTTGGCACATACGGCATCACAGCATGAGAGTGACCTGTTCGTGGCGACACTCGCCCCTGGGGGGGTGCAAGTATAGCCTGGAATCCAAGTTGAATTTATTATATACAGTTGGTACAAGAATGTCAGCCTAGCTAATTTTCTGGCGCATGAGAGTCGGGCAAACCGGCACGAGATAATAGTGCGGATACAGGCTGGCGTTCTTCGGTACGCACCGAAGATAACCTTGCGGCTAGCCTTCGAAATCCTGTTCCAATTTGTTTATCAAACCCACTGGTGTGGGTCCGACACTATACTAGCGTACTCCAGTCGTCGGCCGATAATTGATTGGTACGCCTTGAGCTTGACCTCAGGTGTAGCATCTTTTAACTTTCGCCTTAACAGACCAAGTTGCTTGAGCAGATCCGCAGATGTTGTCGATGTGCTCGTTCCAGTTGAAATTGTTCGTTATTGTGACCCCCGAGATACTTAAGCTTACTGGCATGCTGAAGTGGATTATTATTTCATTGTGTAAGTAAAAGGCACGGGGTGTTTCTTGCTAGGATACAGTCATGTAAGCCGATTTATCAAAATTAATTTTCATGTCCCATTATAATACACCAGTTCGTAAATTTTTGAAGGCTTTTCGTTTACAGCACTTGATCTTGAACATTCTTGACGCGACAATAAATAAGGCAATCATCCGCAAATAGACGTAGTTCAATCTTAGAATGAATGTCATTAGCAATGTCATTTACATATAAAAGAAACAAAATTGGTCCTAAAACCGACCCTTGCGGCACACCCGACAAAACCGGGTGTTACTTTACGCTTGGAATGAATAATTTCAGGCGTTATCCAGGGATTATGTTTTCTTTTTTTCTTTGTTTTAGACGGCACATAGTTAAGAACGCAGTGTGTTACGACCGCTTTGAACCTTGCCCATAGGATTTCTATATTTGTGTCGGAATCATTCGCAAGTAGTTCAAACGAAGCAAGTTCATGGAAAAGATGATCAAGTATGCTGGTGTCATCGGCGTGGTTAAAGTCAAGATATGCAGTAAAGGAGTTGAACGGTATTGGACTGCCAAATATAGAAACAGAGCCTTGAATAACTTCGTGGTCCGATATACCTTCAAGAATTACGATCTGTGCTTGATCTGCAGGAAAATGATCACTTAAAACACCAAGTCGAGTACATTAGAATAGCACCCTTGAACACGGGTAGGCTGCTTTAAGATTTGGGAGAGATTAAAAGTCAACATGATATCAAGGAGCACATCCGAGCATGCGCTGTGGTGTTGCAATTGTTTGCCAGTTTATGTCGGGTAAATTAAATCGCCGAGCAAGATTAGCCTCGCTCCGAGTACACGCCGACGCATATACGTGTGCAATGCTTGCAAGCTATCCTTGTCTGAAGATGGGCGGCGATAAACGCAGCCAACAAATACTGGGCGAGAAGTGAAGAGAAGCTTGCAAAATATTGCCTTGACTCCGATAACATCTGGAAGTATTTCAAAGGAAAGGTCTTTTTTTATTAAGATGGCCAGGCCTCTCCCAATGTGTCGCCCTATCTTTACGAAGGATAACTTAGTTGGGGGGTGTTACCTCAAAATCCTTTATCTCATTTGTCAGCCACGTTTCTTTCAAAGCTACGAAGTCCGGTTCAATTCCAAGAAGTAGGGATTCAAGCAGTACTAATTTTTGAAGCATGCTGCGGGTGTTAATGTTAAGAAATGTTACTTCTTTCGTGGCTGCGGCGTTGTGCTCGCCTGGTGCTTCCGCTACGTCGTTTTTTTCATGGTTGATTGCTGTGACGGCCAGCGGTTATGAGCGCAATAGCATTTGTTTCCTCATCCCATCGGTACACATCTTCGTTCACTTTTAACTTGCCATAGACGAGAAATACTTTGTCTCCAACTTCTTTTCTTGTTTTTGCAACTTGCCAAAGCTTTTTTCTGATGTCTCTTACTCTATTTGAGAAGTCCTCTCCAACAGAGAAAGCGCTTCCTTTTAGTTTCGTGCAGTTTCTAAGAATGGTTGCTTTGTCCCAGAAGTCGAGGAGTTTTTAGTATGACTGGTCTAGTTTTTTTTAGCATCTTGTTTTCCTATCCTGTGAATTCGTTCTATTGGAACGGGTTTGATCTTCATTATGTTTTTAAGTATCTGCCTCACTTATAGTTTGTTCGCGGGTTTCGGGGTGTTCGTCTGCCTCCTCCGGTACACCGTAGACAAGTAAATTTGACCTTCTAGACCGGTTTTCTAAGTCCTCTATTTTTTAACTCCGAATAGTTTTTTGAAGATTGGTTACCTGGGAGACACAGGACGTGAGTCTTGTTTTCCAGTAACGTTACCTGTTCTAGTTTGTCTTCAATAGATTTAAACCGTTCTTCTTCTTTACTTCTTTTATGTCATCTGCAATTACTTGAAGCTGTTTTATGATATTGGCCATATCGGGCCCCGTGGTTTGTTTCAATGTCACCACTGAGCAACAGTAATTCGTTAATACAGGCACACGTGTCACACAATTGTGCGCACATCTGCCTAGGGCACGGAAGCACTATTAAGCATAGGTAATTTGAACGAATACATTTGCCATACCGCTTGCTCACCTGCGGCAGATAAACAAACGGGCTGAGACGTTGCATCCTGCCAGTGCTGCCATGCCCTGTGGCTTGAGTTGAGGGGTGTCAGTCTTTATACGACTCCAGTCTGCCAGCAGCGCCGTCTTCACGTTGTGGCGATCTGCGTCAGCGCATGAAGTCACCGAAGCAGGCCTGACTCCAGTCTGCCAGCAGCGCCGTCTTCACGTTGTGGCGATCTGCGTCAGCGCATGAAGTCACCGAAGCAGGCCTGTTTCCAGGCAAATCGCCGAGCGTATATTCCAAGTGCGCAAAGTGAACATGATGCGCTTGGTGGTTGGGAAGTGGTGCGCAGAGCCGGGTCTTCGCTTCCTGCTTGCGTGAGCAGCAGGACGCCAATTATCTGCGGCAGATAAACAAACGGGTTGATATGTGGCATCCTGGCAGTGCTTCCGTGCCCTCAAAAACGATTGTATTGATGCTGATAAAAAGAAAACGAAAACCCCATTTTATGCTTTCCTACTCAACGACTAATGGGCAGACAAAAATACATTTCTTTCACTGGCACGCAGTTTTTCACAGTGGTTTTGGGCACAACTGTGGCTTCCGAAGTTTTTCAAGTGTTCACGCCGCCAAAGGTTTGTAAAAAGCTTCAGGCGTAGTTTGAGGAGATGGCTGCCGGCATTTTCAAAGCTTTTACGTAATTCATATGACCATTACGCGAGCTGAAGATGGATAAAAATGAATTTCACGCTCCTATCCCGCCGCGGTTGCTCAGTGGATAAGGCGTTGTGCTGCTGAGCACGAGGTCGCGGGGTCGATTTCCAGCCGTGGCGGCCACTTTTCTGATGGTGGTGAAAAGCAAAAACGCCGTTGTGTACGAGATTTCGGCGCACGTTAAAGAACCCCAGGTGGAGAAAATTAATCCGGAGCCCTCCACTACGGCGCGCCTCATCGCCTCGTTGCCTCGGCGCGTTAAACAACCACAATCATCAATCAATTTCACGCTCATGTGAACTGTTAAGATGTCAATTTGATGACATAGTCAGAAGCAAGGGGACGGCCAACAGGCACCCTAATACACTTTCTAATACGTACTCCGGTTTCTTGAAGCAATTACTTTGTTATACCTTGTTTGTGTACATGTTATCCTCTGTAATTTATTTCTCTAAGAATTTATCTCAGATTCTTTTGTCATTCCTAGGTTACACTGATTATGTATGCATGCGTGTCGACCCCAAGCAACATTCAGTGTCACCACTCCAATCATGTACTTTTATGTGTACAGTAGCGATTTGAAGAAGATTACCTTGTTCGCCTTTTTTAGATGCGCACGCATCTCTTGCTCTGGGGTATGTCCCTCCTGCGTCGTCGGCGTCCCGCACACCACCTGCGCATGTGCAACTCTCCCCCTTTCTTCTCTCCGACAGCTGTGTGCAACACTCTCACTCCGTCGCATTAGCATAACAACAACAGGTGCTCGCGTCTACTCCAGTGCGCAAGTGCGCGCATGCGCGACTCTCCTGCGCTGTCTCCTCTCCTTCAGGCGCTGTGAATATAAAGCGGGTAGCGCGCTTTCGGCGGTTTCAGTCAAGCGCTCGCTCTCGTTCGACTCCGCGTGATCTTTGCTTGACTGACTCCGTGCTTGACTGATTCTTTCGATGAAGACCGTCGCTTCTAGCCCACTCGCTGAAGCGACGGTCCTTCAGCGAGTGGGGCTGACACAATCCAATACCAGCGTCAGCGCAAACGCTCAAGGCAACGTTACGACCCAATTGAACCCCCCGATGCGTCGCATCACATCAGGGTCCCCTCGCGGGGAAGATGGGCGTAATTTTGCATAGCTAGAGAAAAAAATATGAACTTCAGTAGGAACAGAAAACGTTAACCCTTGTACTGGTGCCGTTAAACCTCCCAATTCCAAAAGAAGAGGAATGCAGCGAGAGCCCCGTTGGGTGTCCCGCAGTAGCGATGCACAATTAGAAGCCAATAAGAAAGGTTGTGGTCAAAAGGCGGTCCGGATACATTCCACGGAGTTTCGCAATAAGGTTGACCAAATCAATAACGCTGGATGGCTCGCGGCAGTATACAAAATCTGCCGCGCTATCTCGATTTCAAGATATCCGTATGCTGGAAAAACACATACGCGTTAAAAAAATCCCGCAATCTCCACGAAGTGAATGATGATGAGAGGGGCGAAGCTAAAATGTTTATCGGTAAAACCGTGAAAACATTCGCCCAGACATCATATAAAGACTCGACACGTCAAGCTTCACCGCTGCTTTGACAAGCCGGTCGACGACGTCGATGTTTGTGGTGATTATATAGGGCTTATTGGGACGATTTGAGAATCTCCATGGGTAAGTTGGCGAATTCGGTGTTGGACATTTTAGCCATCTTGGCCGTCGCCTTCTGCAGAGCGTCTTGTGTCGCGTACTGCCCTACATGTCTTCAGCTCGCAGGCGACGAACGGACAACCTCTTCTTCCTCTCCTCCTTGTTGGGTAGCAACGAACGCGTTGAACGTTTGACCTCTTCGGCCAATCTTTGGTTGGCCAATACCTACGGGGATCCTGGCACAATCATCATCATTCCGCCATGTACGGCAGCAACGAGGGACTGGACAGGGCCCGAGCAAGAGTCTTGAGCTCGCAGGCAACGAACGACAACCTCTTCTTGTTCCTCTCCTCCTTGTTGGGTAGCAACGAATGCGTTGAACGTTTCGACCTCTTTAGCCAATCATTGCTTTGCCAATCTATAGGGGGATCCTGCCACAATCATCGTCAATGTGCCGTGTAACAATGTGCCGTGTACGGCCGGGACAGGGCCCGAGCAAGAGGAGCTTCGCCTCTAAAACCGCTTAACCCTGCGGAATTCAGATGTGTTTACCAACGCGTATAGTGCCGCACAATTTGCAGAAGCGTCTGAGATCAAATGAGGCCTGTTACGTCATGCTCTAAGGCATTTTAATTCCCTTGTAAGGTAATGGCGACCGTCTAACAGCCTCTATCGTAGCCCACTTTTGTAGTTAAGAAGTATTGTTCTGTGTCAGCTAGAACAGCCTGAACACAAAAGTTCAATTCCGGCTCTGCAACACACATTCCCTTCAAATTCTTTGCGGGTCCGCACATGCACTTTTTACGTTCCTTATCACTCACAGCATTCCATGTTAAAATTGAAAAGCGGTTTATATATGCTTTCACTAAAATATGCTCGCCATTTTAGAAATAACGTGTTCAAGAAGAGACTTTCGTTACGGAGAAAAAAAAGAACAATAAAACTGAGGAGATATTCGGATGTCACGCTAAATTGATCTGGAATGTTTAATACCGTTCGCCTTGTGCAACTCAATTTCCAGGTCTCGGTTCATTCTCTGCACGTCGTGTAAAAGGTCAAAAAACAAAAAAAAGTTCTTTCAACGCCTTTGAAGAAGTTGGCGAGACAAAAACAAGCCTCTTTATGCAAGAGCTCTTGTGCCATTGTATGTTTCCGCTCAAATACGCGTTGCTGAAATGAAAAACGCTATGGAAACCCTGCTCTCATAACTGATAACACAATCCTGAACCATTTGCGTGGGCTTCACGTTTCGGTAAAAACTTGATTTGGTCCTTCCAATTCAAAGAAAGTGTTTTGGTGTTAACCAATACATTTTCAAAACAGAAACATAAAAATGCCATCGGCGTATAGCATGCCTAACGAATGGCTTTGCGGACGTTTTGTTGCGCGTGTATAGCCGGCTAGGATTACATTATCTCGAATCGAAAACAAGACAATTGTTTGTTTATTCAGGCCTTAGGCCGCTTGTTGCCACCTCGTTTCATAGAAGGTAGTGTAAGCTGTTCTTTACTTGGGAGATTGTTTTTCTTTATGTGCGACGCTTTCTCTGTGAACGGATTTTAATGAAAGGGCTCGCTTGCAGAATAACTTTGCAGACTAATTTCCTTGGCATTCGTATCCCCGGCAATGGAGTGTGCACGTCGCTTTGTTGACCGCGTCTTCAGTTTCATTGATTTATTCTAGGGTTTAATGCGCTGACGCAGTGCGGGCGATGAGGCGCGCCGTAGTGGAGGGCTACAATTTAATTTTTACCGCCTGGGGATCTTTAAATTGCTCTGAAATCTCGTACACACGGGCGTTTCAGCTTTTCACCTCCATCAAAAAAGCGGCCGCTGCGGCCGAAATCCAACCCGCATCCTCGTGCTCAGTACCACAACGCCTTAGCCACAGCCACCGCGGTGGGTGACTGCGTCTTCGGGGTTTATATTGTTTTAAGTTGTGAAGGGGCATTTGATTACCAGGATTGATTTCAAAATTTGCAAAATAGAAGAACCTGGCCTAGTTTTTGGCTATGTGGAAATATTGTTGCGCGACCCTTCCGCCTCAACTAGCAAAACGGCGAGGAAGTGCCAGCACCGAAGGACGCGGCTCCGTGTTCTTAGATCAACGAACAAAAGGAGGACGTCGATACAGCGGCTTTCGTGTGTCCGCTGATGTAGTGCTGCATTGCCTGCTCCTGGAAATGGTTCAAATAGTGTGAATACATTTTCTTGTCAACCTAACAACTTTAAGCGCCATAGTTCGAGCTGACGTCATAAGCCAGGGATCTCACTTATGCATTTTGCTCACGAAACAGCTGTGGCAGGAAAACGTGGCGTACCACTTTTTATGTCAGATTAACCAATATATTGTTCAAATTTTTTTGTAATATTACATTGATAATAGACGTTTCCGCATTAAAAAAAACCATTGTGACTGCAGCGGGTGGTGAAGTTTTGTTTAAAGTACAGGTTGCAAAGCTGTATAGGAAGATATGATATAAGAAAGCGGTGATTTGAAGAAAACACTAAGCGGACATTTTAAACTAGTAATTTTATTCGTAAGTACAGACATTGTTGAAACGATAGAAGTGTTGTAACACAGGTCAGGTTAATTATATAGGAATATTTAAAGTGCCGGCAAGAGGCCATATTCTAAATCAGCTAAATCGGCGGTATTAGAATAAGCCTAAAGATTTTCATTTCAACCTGCACTTTTCATTGCATAACACTAAGGGAGAAATATGTTTTGGAAAAAAGAAAGTGTTTGTTTGTAACAAGTTCCGGGGCTTCCCAAAATTGAAAACTATATACAGTGTCCTTTTTGATGACAGTGACACCTTTACATGTTTGCAACAGTTCAACATAATGTTTCCGGTGCAACTGATGACGTAAAAAAAGAGCATCGCTTATGCTTAGCGGATGTGAAGCCGTCAGTGTTCACGTAGGACAGAAAGTACGCCAAAAATATTGGCACGGTGATCTTGTATGGCGTGCGGAGGATACAAAGAACACGAGCACGGATTCCTGGTCGAGTTGGTGCTGCATTGCAGAAAAATTCACAGCGCATGCGGGCGAGGACAAGGAGAGAGAACGAACACCACGGAGCGAAAAGAACACACAACAAGCGCTCCGTGGTGTCTGCTCTCTTTCCTTGTCCTCGTCCGCATGCGCTGTGAATTTTTCTCCGATATAAAGAAGTATAGCGAGGTAAACATTTGGGCGGATTGGTACTGCATGTTGAACCACAGTGCAGGCGATCAAAATAAGGGCGAAAGACATAAAAAACGCTGCCATAAACATCATTTCTCGTTGCCATAAACGCACTATCTAACGAAACCGAAGAAAAGAACTGACGAGAAAAAAGGCCATGAAGGAAAAAAAACGTTTGGGATGGCTCACAAGCGCTGTCGAAAGAAAAGGGACAAGAACACGGGAGGCACGTATTTCTATGCCGCGTATTTGAACAAAAAGAGTATGTACTAACTCGCCAAAGCGACAACATTATGAAACAATTATCAATTGTCGGTAGGTGCAATAGCCAGGTAGTCGAGCTCTTTCTTCGTGAGTGTAAACAGACACGCCGATAACGGCTAGTTTGCTTTTGATGTCTTATTTTTTTGTATTTTTTTCGCCTTGGTTTTGTTTGTATATTGCCTTTTTGGAGAAACTAAGATCAGTTATTAGTTAGCGCCTTTTTCGCACTTCTACCTTTCCTCCTTGTGTTGATGGTTTGCTTTGTGCGTGAACACAGTTTTTTGGCTGATTTGTAGCGGACATTGTAAACGATGCGTTAAATGAAGATAGGAATCAACCAAATACTCCATAATTTACATTTTCCCTATGCAAGAACGAAACGTTTATATTCCTTTATAAATGGCAATAACGGCATCAATCGTTCGGTATCGTGAAATTTTTAAATTACAGCCTTTTTTAGGTGTTCAAAAAGAAGAGGCAACAATCGATTGTCAGAAAATAGTGCCTTGGGGTGCATGCCCGAGTTGACATTTCGTTACAACACTACGTGTGTTTTATAGACACCGTTCCCGTGAAAAGTGTTTCATAAAATATTCCTTCTGCATAGTTGCAATTTGGAGAAAAAAAAGTTGCAGGCTTGTAGATTACGGGAGATTGTAGCAGATTGCGGGACGGGATTACAGCACATTGTTGTCGATTACGGTAGCATTATGTCTGCGTGTGTATACGTGTGTTTGTTTGCTTGACGAACTCAGTTAACTGGCCATCGGCAGCTGAAGTAATAACACGGCTTTGGGGAGAAGGGGGATGATTCCCTGCCTAACGCAAGCCAATTTTAATGTCTGCGTGTGCATACGTGTGTTTGTTTGCAACGAACTCAGTTAACTGGCCATCGGCAGCTGAAGTAATAACACGGCTTTGGGGAGAAGGGGGATGATTCCCTGCCTAAGCAAGCACAATTTTCGAAAAGAAAACGAACTCCAGTCATTAGCATGTTTTGTCCACTGTGACCCAGTTCTTCCTAGTAACAGCGGTGCTTGGGTCTAACTTTTGTTGCGAATCCACGCCGGTGCTGCACGATCCCGAAAATCCGTCTACTATCTAGAGGAGATCTGGATAATCTCATCGTTTGTTACACAATTCCCCGGAAATAATTCAGCGTCTGGCCTTTATTCTTGTAAAGGCCACCAACTTCCGTGGGGATATTAACGCCACCGTCAGAATTTCTTGCAAACTTTATCTGTGAGTTCCACACTTGACGTTATCAACCTTCCCGCCACGGTAAAATAAACGCTATGTATTATATTCTGCGGAATATTATACCAGAAGTCCTGCCAGGGATCTGTAGAACACCCATCAAAGAAGTGCCGTCTGATATCAAGTCATATGAGTAGAATTGGGCGCTTTATTTATTTAATCGCATTTCGCTACATTTTACATTGCATAAGTGATAAAATATGTTCAAACACTTTAGCGTCTGATGCTAAAAAAGCTGATAATAAAACTGCAGACAATGCTAAACACACAGGTTTACCATACAACTGTATTGTGCTTGCTCTACCTGATCATCGTCTGTTACCGGCAATAAAATTTGGAAGCAGCCGAAAACATCGTTTTTGCGGATGTTACTGTACCCTCAAAACTTTTATTTATTCTTGCAGTGCCTAAGATGCTGCGTATTTGCAGCAGTTCATGGCCTCTTTGTAAAATTGCTGTTTCTAAGTCATTTCTTCTGATGTCATTTCGAACCGGCCATCGTTGTTTTTAAGTAATTTCTTGCGATATTACTTTCAACGGCCCATTGTGAATGCGCTAGAAATTAGTTGTTTCTGGGAGCGTCAAGAGCACGCGTCTTACACAGAGTACAATTGCCCGCCGCACAGTGGTTGTAATCATGCACGAACGAAATCTCATTTGATGGCTACAAATGCCGTCCCCTCGTTTGGGGGCACTCCACGGCGGCATTCATGTGGCCTGAAGCTTCCAAGCATAAATTCCGTTGGTATAACTAGGGTGCCCAACGAATGCGCGAAATATTCGGAAAATCCGATAGATGGAGAGCGAATACTTATAGGTTAGAAAAACCAAATTGTTTCACATTGAACAAGACTGCCTTTCCAGGAGAAAGTAATGCGCTATGTATGTTTGTCAGTGTATGTTTATTTATTTGTAACTTTCACAATCAGTTGGCATTACTTAGTTGCGTTGTGACGCTCACAAAGGAAGGGAAAGTGGTGCAGTTTCATGATATAGACAGTTATTTCAGTTTTACAGAGCTACACTCAAAAAATTGTCCGTGAATTTGCTTCCTCGAGAGCCAATCACTGAGATCACAGCCGTAAAATCGGCCACTCAGGATACTCAGCATACACACCGCGGTTGCTCAGGGCTTAAGGCGTTGTGAGGCTGAGCACGAGGACGCGGGTTCGATTCCCGACCGCGGCGGCCGCTTTTCTGATGGAGGCGAAAAGGAAAAACTCCCGTGTGTGCAAGATTTAGGCGCACGTTAAAGATCCCAGGGGGTCAAAATTATTCCGGAGCCCTCCACTACGGTGCGCCTCTTTCGCCTGTGTTGCGTCGCTGCGCGTTAAACACTATCAGTTTCAATAAATACTCAGCATAAATTTTGACTCTGAAAATGTTATCTCTGCTGTTTCATCGCGCAGTGCGAACATAGAGTTGTGCTCAGCCCGATGCCACAGCGCCGGCACTATTTTTGACAGCAATCATACGTCGGTCACCTTTATTTCCCAATTTGTTTCCATCGGGCGCTGAGATTGGCCGTTCAAGTTCCTCGCTCGGTGTTATTGGATGGTTGCCATCACTGCGGAAGGTGGTGTACTTCACTAGGTGTGCACGGCAAACACGACTGAAAGAAAGTTCGAGGACACGTAACCACTTCTTAAGTGTAATTGAATGCCAAAGATGCATAGCTTCCACGCCGAGTTCCGGAAAGGCTTCATCTTGTCTCTGCTTGAGATGATTTCCTTCACCATCCGCTTCCAGATTACGCCATCGGAAGGCTTCATATGCTTTCTATCTGTTCTTTTGCTGCTCCTTCCTGCCGCAATGTATTTGGAGAGTTGACGACGGTGGATGACTTCACTGCTCCCTTGGCTGCGCTCATCGACTCCCTTGCTTAACCTGCCTAGTATTGGCGTGGAACTGCCACCTTTTCTTCCCGCCAAGGTTGCGGTTGTGTTTGGCAGCGCCCCCCACTGTACACAGCTACAACAAACCTAGTCCAGGCGCAGTTTAGTTGTTAGAGGCACCTGCGCCGGCGCCAAAGCCAGAGATTTTCGTTAATAAGACATTTTCGCTTTCGCTTTGAAACTGTCACTTCCGCACTATGGCACACATACCTTGTGATAACGATATGAATTAGGGGTGGGTAGCCTGCGGCCCCTGGAGCAGTACATTCCGGCCCACGGCACGAAGTCTGATCCACTTGTCACTTCCTACTTGATGGGCGACAGCGAAGTTGTGACTTCAAATGTGATAAAACCTGGTGATTTTAGTTTTGGAAATAAACATGATTTTGATATTTATGCGAGTTTTGTAAATTATTTTCGATTTTTGATTTTTTTGTTGCCGGTGAAGTCACCTCCCGCGTTCGCTATCTACCAGGCCGGCCACCGCCATGTCGGCTTCGTGCAAGTATTAGGCCATCCGCCTCAAACGTTTGCCGACCTCTCATTTAAAGAAGCTGGTGCATGCCCTGTGGAAGTGAAATCCGCTTATTACGCAGGAATTGGGGAATAAATATAGTATGAATCAGGCTGACGCGAAAGTGTTTCAGTCGAGATGATGCTGATGACTATACTTAGGATGGGTTTTTTTGCTGGTATGCTTGGTGTGCAAACATACTAAGCACTAAATGAACGGGCTTGTTGTTAGACCACGGCAAGAGAATGTGTAAGGTTAGCTTCTCTGAGAAGTCAAACGGAAGGGGAATGTTTTAATTACGAACGAATTACTGATTTATGTAATGGCGGTTTAATTAAAAAGGAACCTAAGCAAAATCATAGCGCTAACAGCGTAAAATCATGTCGGCATTCGTGATTACATAATAAAGAGAGCCCAGGGTATTTTGTAGGTTTTAAGGACGCCTATTTAGAGCTCTGCACCCCGTCTGAAGGATCTTTATTTATTCTAAGAAAGGAGGCATGAGGTCACTTGTTTGCGGAACGCGCACAAACTACGTGCGGCCTTGTTTATTGGTATTTACCAGTACATGCACCAAGCAGAAATGCCTTAAGGTCTATTTGAATAACGGGTTTTGCAGCATCTCATGTTATTTCTCAAAAAATGCACAGTCGAATTCCCAAAGCAAGTGAATGTGATATCCATGGTATGTCGTTTACACTGATAAGAAAGAAAAAGAAGGGACAAGCAACGGATCCTTGCGGCGCATCACAATAAACGAGTGTCTGCGGAGAATAAACATTGTTAGCTTAGACAAACGGAAAAAAGCTCCAGCGAAATAGCTAGTTTGACGCAACGATTATGGGAACTTGCGGAGCCATCCCACTGTAGCCTCAGGTTCGCATCCTCTCTGCCCGGACGGAATCGTCATGGGCACGCGGGCCGTGGAGGCTAGCCGCAGCCTCGCCGTAATGATAGCTTCGGCGTGACCCCCGTCCCTATCTTTAGCCTGTGAGACCCCGATCAAGACCAGCCGAGATTAGCTGTGACAAAACAAATAGAGCATGCCGTCTTTTTCACTATCTCGTTGCACGTGGGCGCAAGAAACTTCGACGCTTCGTTACGGCCTTGGAGGCATCATTGTTACGGAGCCAGGCATCACGAAGAGGCATTGTCATTATCCGTGCTGGAGGGTATTCGGCAGTACATTCTCATTCAATTGCCCACCTACACCGGAATCCTCACTTTGCCTCGAGCCCGATAAACGAGGAGAGAGGGTCATAAGTTCACGAAGTACACAGTTAAAGACTGCTCCATATCGCCAACCTGACCCACCACCGATGACAAATGGAGTGGTTAGCGCGCTGCGAACTCTCGTTGTGTTTTTGGAAATCGCCTTCGTCTATCATCCTTCATTTCTTTTGTTCGGCGGCCACGTAGTTTGTGATTATAGCAGTTTAGATAAAAAAATACAAATATTTATTAAATGCGTGCGAGAAATCAAGAAGCTTGCATTAGGCCATATAAGCGCGCACAAACAAGGGTTACGTTTATGCATAATT
>CM023450.1:191512051-191637581 GCA_013339765.2 Haemaphysalis longicornis | reverse complement strand
CTTGTTCCGAATTCGTGGCGCAGGTTTTGCATTCAGAGTTTTTCTGAGGCGTTTTTATTTATGTTATTATTTATTTCCAATACTGTTAGCCCTTGCGGGCTGTTACAGAGGTGGAGGAAAATAATTTTCCACAAACACGTAACACCAGTTCCGCAATAGACAAGCAATGCATTCAGAGAACACACAATGACTGCTTACGCTCAAATGATTCAGTCGTGGGTGTGTCAATAAAGACATCTGCATCAAGGTTGTTCCACTCAACTATAATTTTACAAGAAAAGAAAATCTCAAGACATCAACGCGTGGCACATACGGCATCACAGCATGAGAGTGACCTGTTCGTGGCGACACTCGCCCTCGGGGGTGCAAGTATAGCCTGGAATCCAAGTTGAATTTATTATATTACAGTTGGTACAAGAATGTCAGCCTAGCTAATTTTATGCGCGCTGAGAGTTCGGGCAAACCGGCACGAGATAATAGTGCAGATACAGGCGGCGTTCTTCGGTACGCACCGAAGATAAACCTTGCGGCTAGCCTTCGAATCCGTTCCAATTTGTTTATCAAACCCACTTGGTGTGGGTCCGACACTGTACTAGCGTACTCCAGTGTCGGCCGTGTAATTGATTGGTACGCCTTGAGCTTGACCTCAGGTGTAGCATCTTTTAACAGACCAAGTTTGCATTGAGCAGATCTGCAGATGTTGTCGATGTGCTCGTTCCAGTTGAAATTGTTCGTTATTGTGACCCCGAGATACTTAAGCTTACTGGCATGCTGAAGTGGAATATTATTTATTGTGTAAGTAAAAGGCAACGGGGTTTTCTTGCTAGATACAGTCATGTAAGCCGATTTATCGAAATTAATTTTCATGTCCCATATAATACACCAGTCGTAAATTTTTTGAAGGCTTTCGTTTACAGCACTTGATCTTGAACGTTCTTGACGCGACAATAAATAAGGCAATCATCCGCAAATAGACGTAGTTCAATCTTAGAATGAATGTCATTAGCAATGTCATTTACATATAAAAGAAACAAAATTGGTCCTAAAACCGACCCTTGCGGCACACCCTACAAAACCGGCTGTTACTTTACGCTTGGAATGAATAATTTCAGGCGTTATTGATTGATTGATTGTGGGGTTTAACGCGCCCGACGCAACGCAGGCGATGAGGCGCGCCGTAGTGGAGGGCTCCGGATTAATTTTGACCACCTGGGGATCTTTATCGTGCGCCGAAATCTCGTACACACGGGCGTTTTTGCTTTTCGCCTCCATCAGAAAAGCGGCCGCCGCGGCCGGGAATCGAACCCGCGACCTCGTGCTCAGCAGTGCAACGCCTTAGCCACTGAGCCACCGCGGCGGGTAATTTCTGGCGTTATCCAGGGATTATGTTTTCTTCTTTTCTTTGTTTTAGACGGCACATAGTTAAGAACGCAGTGTGTTACGACCGCTTTGAAACTTGCCCATAGGATTTCTATATTTGTGTCGGAATCATTCGCAAGTAGTTCAAACGAAGCAAGTTCATGGAAAAGATGATCAAGTATGCTGGTGTCATAGGCGTGGTTAAAGTCAAGATATGCAGTAAAGGAGTTGAACGGTATTGGGACGCCAAATATAGAAACAGAGCCTTGAATAACTTCGTGGTCCGATATGCCTTCAAGAATTACGGTCTGTGCTTGATCTGCAGGAAGATGATCACTTAAAAACACCAAGTCGAGTACATCAGAATAGCACCCTTGAACACGGGTAGGCTGCTTTAAGATTTGGGAGAGATTAAAAGTAAGCATGATATCAAGGAGCACATCCGGGCATGCGCTGTGGTGTTGCATTGTTGGCCAGGGTTATGTCGGGTAAATTAAAATCGCCGAGCAAGATTAGCCTCGCTCCGAGTACACGCCGACACATATACGTGTGCAATGCTTGCTAGCTATCCTTGTCTGAAGATGGGCGGCGATAAACGCAGCCAACAAATACTGGGCGAGAAGTGAAGAGAAGCTTGCAAAATATTGCCTGGACTCCGATAACATCTGGAAGTATTTCAAAGGAAAGGTCTTTTTTCATTAAGATGGCCAGGCCTCCCCCATGTGTCGCCCTATCTTTACGAAGGATAACTTAGTTGGGGGGTGTTACCTCAAAATCCTTTATCTCATTTGTCAGCCACGTTTTTTTCAAAGCTACAAA
Source organism: Haemaphysalis longicornis (assembly GCA_013339765.2). Taxonomy (NCBI): domain Eukaryota; kingdom Metazoa; phylum Arthropoda; class Arachnida; order Ixodida; family Ixodidae; genus Haemaphysalis; species Haemaphysalis longicornis. The sequence continues at coordinate 191,635,403 of CM023450.1, read as the reverse complement.
GTCCGGTTCAATTCCAAGAAGTAGGGATTCAAGCAGTACTAAGTTTTTAAGCATGCTGCGGGTGTTAATGTTAAGAAATGTTACTTCTTTCGTTGGCTGCGGCGTTGTGGCTCGCCTGGTGCTTCCGCTACGTCGTTTTTTTCATGGTTGATGCTGTGACGGCCAGCGGTTATGAGCGCAATAGCATTTGTTTCCTCATCCCATCGGTACACATCTTCGTTCACTTTTAACTTGCCATAGACCAGAAATACTTTGTCTCCAACTTCTTTTCTTGTTTTTGCAACTTGCCAAAGCTTTTTTCTGATGTCTCTTACTCTATTGAGAAGTCCTCTCCAACAGAGAAAGCGCTTCCTTTTAGTTTCGTGCAGTTTCTAAGAATGGTTGCTTTGTCCCGGAAGTCGAGGAGTTTTAGTATGACTGGTCTAGTTTTTTTAGCATCTTGTTTTCCTATCCTGTGAATTCGTTCTATTGGAACGGGTTTGATCTTCATTATGTTTTTAAGTATCTGCTCACTTATAGTTTGTTCGCGGGTTTCGGGGTGTTCGTCTGCCTCCTCCGGTACACCGTAGACAAGTAAATTTGACCTTCTAGACCGGTTTTCTAAGTCCTCTATTTTTAACTCCGAATAGTTTTTTGAAGATTGGTTACCTGGGAGACACAGGACGTGATCTTGTTTTCCAGTAACGTTACCTGTTCTAGTTTGTCTTCAATAGATTTAAACCGTTCTTCTTTTACTTCTTTTATGTCATCTGCAATTACTTGAAGCTGTTTTATGATCTTGGCCATATCGGGCCCCGGGTTTGTTTCAATGTCACCACTGAGCAACAGTAATTCGTTAATACAGGCACACGTGTCACACAATTGTGCGCACATCTGCCTAGGGCACGGAAGCACTATAAGCATAGGTAATTTGAACGAATACATTTGCCATACCGCTTGCTCACCTGCGGCAGATAAACAAACGGGTTGAGACGTTGCATCCTGCCAGTGCTGCCATGCCCTGTGGCTTGAGTTGAGGGGTGTCAGGTCTTAATACGACTCCAGTCTGCCAGCAGCGCCGTCTTCACGTTGTGGCGATCTGCGTCAGCGCATGAAGTCACCGAAGCAGGCCTGACTCCAGTCTGCCAGCAGCGCCGTCTTCACGTTGTGGCGATCTGCGTCAGCGCATGAAGTCACCGAAGCAGGCCTGTTTCCAGGCAAATCGCCGAGCGTATATTCCAAGTGCGCAAAGTGAACATGATGCGCTTGGTGGTTGGGAAGTGGTGCGCAGAGCCGGGTCTTCGCTTCCTGCTTGCGAGCAGCAGGACGCCAATTATCTGCGGCAGATAAACAAACGGGTTGATATGTGGTATCCTAGCAGTGCTGCCGTGCCCTCAAAAACGATTGTATTGATGCTGATAAAAAGAAAACGAAAACCCCATTTTATGCTTTCCTATCAACGACTAATGGGCAGACAAAAATACATTTCTTTCACTGGCACGCAGTTTTCACAGTGGTTTGGGCACAACTGTGGCTTCCGAAGTTTTTCAAGTGTTCACGCCGCCAAAGGTTTGTAAAAGCTTCAGGCGTAGTTTGAGGAGATGGCTGCCGGCATTTTCAAGCTTTTACGTAATTCATATGACCATTACGCGAGCTGAAGATGGATAAAAATGAATTTCACGCTCCTATCCCGCCGCGGTTGCTCAGTGGATAAGGCGTTGTGCTGCTGAGCACGAGGTCGCGGGGTCGATTTCCAGCCGTGGCGGCCACTTTTCTGATGGTGGTGAAAAGCAAAAACGCCGTTGTGTACGAGATTTCGGCGCACGTTAAAGAACCCCAGGTGGAGAAAATTAATCCGGAGCCCTCCACTACGGCGCGCCTCATCGCCTCGTTGCCTCGGCGCGTTAAACACCACAATCATCAATCAATTTCACGCTCATGTGAACTGTTAAGATGTCAATTTGATGACATAGTCAGAAGCAAGGGGACGGCCAACAGGCACCTTAATACACTTTCTAATACGTACTCCGGTTTCTTGAAGCAATTACTTTGTTATACCTTGTTTGTGTACATGTTATCCTCTGTAATTTGTTTCTCTAAGAATTTATCTCAGATTCTTTTGTCATTCCTAGGTTACACTGATTATGTATGCATGCGTGTCGACCCCAAGCAACATTCCGTGTCACCACTCCAATCATGTACTTTATGTGTACAGTAGCGATTTGAAGAGATTACCTTGTTCGCCTTTTTTAGATGCCGACGCATCTCTTGCTCTGGGGTATGTCCCTCCTGCGTCGTCGGGCGTCCGCACACCACCTGCGCATGTGCAACTCTCCCCCTTTCTTCTCTCCGACAGCTGTGTGCAACACTCTCACTCCGTCGCATTAGCATAACAACAACAGCTGCGCGCGCGCTCGCTCCGCTCGCGTCTGCGCAACTCCAGTCTCCTCTCCTTCAGGCGCAGCGGGTAGCGCGTGCGCGCATGCGCGACTTTGCTCTCCTGCGCGCTGTCTCCTCTCCTTCAGGCGCTGTGAAATACCATAAAGCAAGGGGTAGCGCGCTTCGGCGGTTCAGTCAGCGTCCCTACGCAATTCAAAAGAAGAGGAATCGTTCGACTCACGCGTGACAAAACTACATTCCACGGAGCGAATTGACGACTCGGCGTGCTATTCGACTTGATGCTTCTTCCACTCCGATGAAGACATCACATAAATTCACTCACGTCGCTCTACGTTGAAACCAGAGAGAAGTGAAATGTATTTAAACGCACCCTATATTACTTCAAAGAGATATTCTGGCTCAGGTTAAATTATTGCATGAGGAATGAACGGTGGTTGGTTGAGTTTATTGGTGCAGCACATCAGAAACTTTTTTTTTATCAAATAAAAGCTCAACCCGGTGTCAGACGATCTCATTCTCCCTCTTTGCCGTAGCGGACGGAGGCGATGACATCGGGCATAGACGGTGGAGGAGAGGCAGGCGGAGGTCCAATACCAGCGTCAGGGGAGTGGTTCCTTCTTCACTGTAGCCCAAGTCCGCGCCGCCTGTGCCCTGTCCACCAGTTGAAGCTGGGTAGGTAGAGAGGGCTGGAAGGCATCGCCCATTGCTCTGTTAGGTAGTTGACAGAAGGAGAGGAGGTGCTCAGGCTAAAGTTGCACACCCCGATTATGTGGCAGAGTGTTCCCTTCTGAGCAAAATTACATTCAGCGTCGTAGCGATCGGATGCATTAAGTGAACACGCGTCCGGTGTGGGAAGGAGCGGTTATATGAGCCCTCTATGGAAAGGTCGGGAAGAGGTGGGATAACGTAATTTTGCATAGCGGGTAGAGAAAGGTGAAAATATGGAACCTTCAGTAGGAACAGAAAACGTTGGGGACACCAAACCCCAGGTTGTACTGGTGCCTGGTTAAACCTCCCAATTCCAAAAGAAGAGGAATGCAGCGAGAGCCCCCGTTGGGTGTCCCGAAGTCAACGATGCACAATTCTTGAAGAAGTTCTGCTCATTAGGATAAGAAAATGGGTTAGAGCCCCGTGCTAAGTCAAAAGGCATTATATAAAGCATCTTTATGTTCCGAGAAGGATACGTAAGTGATTCCATCGGAGTTTCGAATAAGGTGACCAATGTCAGGATTTTGAATGGAGTGACGCTCAAGGAGGATGGCTGGCGTGAGGGCGGCAGTATACAAAATCATGGGTTAGTGTGTGCTTCGTTAATCGCTATCATTTAGCGAGAATGCAGGGGTTAAAGCCGTAGATGTGCTTGGTCAGATATCGTAGCTAAAGGTAAGTATGCTGGATCAAAACATTTCTTTCATACGCGTAGAGGTAAAAAAAATCCCGCAATCTCCACGAAGTGAATGATGATGAGAGGGGCGAAGCTAAAATTTTTATCGGTAAAACCGTGAAACATTCGCCCACACATCATATAAAGACTCGACACGTCAAGCTTTCCACCGCTGCTTTGACAAGCCGGTCGACGACGTCGATGTTTGTGGTGATTATATAGGGCTTGTTTGGGACGATGAGAATCTCCATGGGTAAGTTGGCGAATTCGGTGTGTGACATTTTAGCCATCTTGGCCGTCACCTTCTGCAGAGCGTCTTGTGTCGCGTACTGCCACTACATGTCTTCAGCTCGCAGGCGACGAACGACAACCTCTTCTTCCTCTCCTCCTTGTTGGGTAGCAACGAACGCGTTGAACGTTTTGACCTCTTCGGCCAATCTTTGGTTGGCCAATACCTACGGGGATCCTGGCACAATCATCATCATTCCGCCATGTACGGCAGCAACGAGGGACTGGACAGGGCCCGAGCAAGAGTCTTGAGCTCGCAGGCAACGAACGACAACCTCTTCTTGTTCCTCTCCTCCTTGTTGGGTAGCAACGAATGCGTTGAACGTTTCGACCTATTTAGCCAATCATTGCTTTGCCAATCTATAGGGGGATCCTGCCACAATCATCGTCAATGTGCCGTGTAACAATGTGCCATGTACGGCCGGGACAGGGCCCGAGCAAGAGGAGCTTCGCCTCTAAAACCGCTTAACCCTGCGGAATTCAGATGTGTTTACCAACGCGTATAGTGCCGCACAATTTGCAGAAGCGTCTGAGATCCAATGAGGCCTGTTACGTCATGCTCTAAGGCATTTTAATTCCCTTGTAAGGTAATGGCGACCGTCTAACAGCCTCTATCGTAGCCCACTTTTGTAGTTAAGAAGTATTGTTCTGTGTCAGCTAGAACAGCCTGAACACAAAAGTTCAATTCCGGCTCTGCAACACACATTCCCTTCAAATTCTTTGCGGGTCCGCACATGCACTTTTTACGTTCCTTATCACTCACAGCATTCCATGTTAAAATTGAAAAGCGGTTTATATATGCTTTCACTAAAATATGCTCGCCATTTTAGAAATAACGTGTTCAAGAAGAGACTTTCGTTACGGAGAAAAAAAAAGAACAATAAAACTGAGGAGATATTCGGATGTCACGCTAAATTGATCTGGAATGTTTAATACCGTTCGCCTTGTGCAACTCAATTTCCAGGTCTCGGTTCATTCTCTGCACGACGTGTAAAAGGTCAAAAAACAAAAAAAAAGTTCTTTCAACGCTTTTGAAGAAGTTGGCGAGACAAAAACAAGCCTCTTTATGCAAGAGCTCTTGTGCCATTGTATGTTTCCGCTCAAATACGCGTTGCTGAAATGAAAAACGCTATGGAAACCCTGCTCTCATAACTGATAACACAATCCTGAACCATTTGCGTGGGCTTCACATTTCGGTAAAAACTTGATTTGGTCCTTCCAATTCAAAGAAAGTGTTTTGGTGTTAACCAAAACATTTTCAAAACAGAAACATCAAAATGCCATCGGCGTATAGCATGCCTAACGAATGGCTTTGCGGACGTTTTCTTGCGCGTGTATAGCCGGCTAGGATTACATTATCTCGAATCGAAAAAAAGACAATTGTTTGTTTATTCAGGCCTTAGGCCGCTTGTTGCCACCTCGTTTCATAGAAGGTAGTGTAAGCTGTTCTTTACTTGGGAGATTGTATTTGCTTTATGTGTGACGCTTTCTCTGTGAACGGATTTTAATGAAAGGGCTCGCTTGCAGAATAACTTTGCAGACTAATTTCCTTGGCATTCGTATCCCCGGCAATGGAGTGTGCACGTCGCTTTGTTGACCGCGTCTTCAGTTTTATTGATTTATTCTAGGGTTTAATGCGCTGACGCAGTGCGGGCGATGAGGCGCGCCGTAGTGGATGGCTACAATTTAATTTTTACCGCCTGGGGATCTTTAAATTGCTCTGAAATCTCGTACACACGGGCGTTTCAGCTTTTCACCTCCATCAAAAAAGCTGCCGCTGCGGCCGAAAATCCAACCCGCATCCTCGTGCTCAGTACCACAATGCCTTAGCCACAGCCACCGCGGTGGGTGACTGCGTCTTCGGTGTTTTTATTGTTTTAAGTTGTGAAGGGGCATTTGATTACCAGGATTGATTTCAAAATTTGCAAACTAGAAGAACCTGGCCTAGTTTTTGGCTATGTGGAAATATTGTTGCGCGACCTTTCCGCCTCAACTAGCAAAACGGCGAGGAAGTGCCAGCACCGAAGGACGCGGCTCCGTGTTCTTAGATCAACGAACAAAAGGAGGACGTCGATACAGCGGCTTTCGTGTGTCCGCTGATGTAGTGCTGCAATGCCTGCTCCTGGAAATGGTTCAAATAGTGTGAATACATTTTCTTGTCAACCTAACACCTTTAAGCGCCATAGTTCGAGCTGACGTCATAAGCCAGGGATCTCACTTATGCATTTTGCTCACGAAACAGCTGTGGCAGGAAAACGTGGCGTACCACTTTTTATGTCAGATTAACCAATATATTGTTCAAATTTTGTTGTAATATTACATTGATAAAATGCGTTTCCGCATTAAAAAAAAACCACTGTGACTGCAGCGGGTGGTGAAGTTTGGTTTAAAGTACAGGTTGCAAAGCTGTATAGGAAGATATGATATAAGAAAGCGGTGATTTGAAGAAAACACTAAGCGGCCATTTTAAACTAGTAATTTTATTCGTAAGTACAGACATTGTTGAAACGATAGAAGTGTTGTAACACAGGTCAGGTTAATTATATAGGAATATTTAAAGTGCCGGCAAGAGGCCATATTCTTAATCAGCTAAATCGGCGATATTAGAATAAGCCTAAAAATTTTATTTAAACCTGCACTTTTCATTGCATAACACTAAGGGAGAAATATGTTTTGGAAAAAAGAAAGTGTTTGTTTGCAACAAGTTCCGGGGCTTCCCAAAATTGAAAACTATATACAGTGTCCTTTTTCATGACAGTGACACCTTTACATGTTTGCAACAGTTCAACATAATGTTTCCGGTGCAACTGACGACGTAAAAAAGCATCGCTTATGCTTAGCGGATGTGAAGCCGTCAGTGTTCACGTAGGACAGAAAGTACGCCAAAAATATTGGCACGGTGATCTTGTATGGCGTGCGGAGGATACAAAGAACACGAGCACGGATTCCAGGTCGAGTTGGTGCTGCATTGCAGAAAAATTCACAGCGCATGCGGGCGAGGACAAAGAGAGAGAACGAACACCACTGAGCGAAAAGAACACACAACAAGCGCTCCGTGGTGTCTGCTCTCTTTTCTTGTCCTCGTCCGCATGCGCTGTGAATTTTTCTCCGATATAAAGAAGTATAGCGAGGTAAACATTTGGGCGGATTGGTACTGCATGTTGAACCACAGTTCAGGCGATCAAAATAAGGGCGAAAGACATAAAAAACGCTGCCATAAACATCATTTCTCGTTGCCATAAACGCACTATCTAACGAAACCGAAGAAAAGAACTGACGAGCAAAAAGGCCATGAAGGAAAAAAAACGTTTGGGATGGCTCACAAGCGCTGTCGAAAGAAAAGGGACAAGAACACGGGAGGCACGTATTTCTATGCCGCGTATTTGAACAAAAAGAGTATGTACTAACTCGCCAAAGCGACAACATTATGAAACAATTATCAATTGTCGGTAGGTGCAATAGCCAGGTAGTCGAGCTCTTTCTTCGTGAGTGTAAACAGACACGCCTATAACGGCTAGTTTGGTTTTGATGTCTTATTTTTAGTATTTTTTTCACCTTGGTTTTGGTTGTATGTTGCCTTTTTGGAGAGGGTAACATCAGTCATTAGTTGGCGCCTTTTTCGCACTTCTACCTTTACTCCTTGTGTTGATGGTTTGCTTTGTGCGTGAACACAGTTTTTTGGCTGATTTGTAGCGGACATTGTAAGCGATACGTTAAATGAAGATAGGAATCAACCAAATACTCCATAATTTACATTTCCCCGATGCAAGAACGAAACGCTTATATTCCTTTCTAAATGGCAATAACGGCACCAATTGTTCGGTATCGTGAAATGTATAATTACAGCCTTTTTCAGGTGTTCCAAAAAGAAGAGGCAACAAGTCGATTGTCAGAAAATAGTGCCTTGGGGTGCATGCCCGAGTGGAAATTTTGTTACAACACTACGTGTGTTTTATCGACACCGTTTCCGTGAAAAGTGTTTCATAAAATATTCCTTCTGCATAGTTGCAATTTGGAGAAAAAAAACTTGCAGGCTTGTACATTACGGAAGATTGTTGCAGATTGCGGGATTGCTGCAGATTGGTGTCGATTACGGTAGCATGAATGTCTGCGTGTGCATACGTGTGTTTGTTTGCTTAACGAACTCAGTTAACTGGCCATCGGCAGCTGAAGTAATAACACGGCTTTGGGGAGAAGGGGGATGATTCCCTGCCTAAGCAAGCACAATTTTCGAAAAGAAAACGAACTCCAGTCATTAGCATGTTTTGTCCACTGTGACCCAGTTCTTCCTAGTAACAGCGGTGCTTGGGTCTAACTTTTGTTGCGAATCCACGCCGGTGCTGCACGATCCCGAAAATCCGTCTACTATCTAGAGGAGATCTGGATAATCTTATCGTTTGTTACACAATTCCCCGGAAATAATTCAGCGTCTGGCCTTTATTCTTGTAAAGGCCACCAACTTCCGTGGGGATATTAACGCCACCGTCAGAATTTCTTGCAAACTTTATCTGTGAGTTCCACACTTGACGTTATCAACCTTCCCGCCACGGTAAAATAAACGCTATGTATTATATTCTGCGGAATATTATACCAGAAGTCCTGCCAGGGATCTGTAGAACACCCATCAAAGAAGTGCCGTCTGATATCAAGTCATATGAGTAGAATTGGGCGCTTTATTTATTTAATCGCATTTCGCTACATTTTACATTGCATAAGTGATAAAATATGTTCAAACACTTTAGCGTCTGATGCTAAAAAAGCTGATAATAAAACTGCAGACAATGCTAAACACACAGGTTTACCATACAACTGTATTGTGCTTGCTCTACCTGATCATCGTCTGTTACCGGCAATAAAATTTGGAAGCAGCCGAAAACATCGTTTTTGCGGATGTTACTGTACCCTCAAAACTTATTTATTCTTGCAGTGCCTAAGATGCTGCGTATTTGCAGCAGTTCATGGCCTCTTTGTAAAATTGCTGTTTCTAAGTCATTTCTTCTGATGTCATTTCGAACCGGCCATCGTTGTTTTTAAGTAATTTCTTGCGATATTACTTTCAACGGCCCATTGTGAATGCGCTAGAAATTAGTTGTTTCTGGGAGCGTCAAGAGCACGCGTCTTACACAGAGTACAATTGCCCGCCGCACAGTGGTTGTAATCATGCACGAACGAAATCTCATTTGATGGCTACAAATGCCCTCCCCTCGTTTGGGGGCACTCCACGGCGGCATTCATGTGGCCTGAAGCTTCCAAGCATAAATTCCGTTGGTATAACTAGGGTGCCCAACGAATGCGCGAAATATTCGGAAAATCCGATAGATGGAGAGCGAATACTTATAGGTTAGAAAAACCAAATTGTTTCACATTGAACAAGACTGCCTTTCCAGGAGAAAGTAATGCGCTATGTATGTTTGTCAGTGTATGTTTATTTATTTGTAACTTTCACAATCAGTTGGCATTACTTAGTTGCGTTGTGACGCTCACAAAGGAAGGGAAAGTGGTGCAGTTTCATGATATAGACAGTTATTTCAGTTTTACAGAGCTACACTCAAAAAATTGTCCGTGAATTTGCTTCCTCGAGAGCCAATCACTGAGATCACAGCCGTAAAATCGGCCACTCAGGATACTCAGCATACACACCGCGGTTGCTCAGGGGCTTAAGGCGTTGTGAGGCTGAGCATGAGGACGCGGGTTCGATTCCCGACCGCGGCGGCCGCTTTTCTGATGGAGGCGAAAAGGAAAAACTCCCGTGTGTGCAAGATTTAGGCGCACGTTAAAGATCCCCAGGGGGTCAAAATTATTCCGTAGCCCTCCACTACGGTGCGCCTCTTCGCCTGTGTTGCGTCGCCGCGTTAAACACTAGAGTCAATCACTAGAGTCAAAAATACAATTTTACCATGCTTTGTTCTATTCTAAACTATGCTATGGTGCAGTGGTATGGGGCACAACAAGTGCCCACAACTATACCAGGATAATTAAATTGCAGAAAAAAGTTCTCCGAATCTATATGAATTACAACGGTCCTATGATCAACTTAAGAACAGAGCCCCTCTTTTTAAAATATAGCATGCTCAGAGCAGATCAGCTTTATTCTCTAAAACTACTACAAATTGTGTACAACGACAAGTTGGCCTTGAACAACAGACCCTGCATCAGCTACGCAGTACTCGCTCCGATGCATAACAAGGCATGCGCCCAAAGCGAGGACAAACTACGGCAGGCAAACCTTGTTGTTTCAGAGCATCAGCATAATTAATAAAACTACAGGAATAATTAACTTCTCTTGCGCTCCCAGTGTGTTTAAGAAACAAATAAAAAAAATCCATATTAGAAAATAACCTATGTTATACGTCGTAGAATACTAATGTATGTGAATTTACACTGTTACCGTAACAGTGGATATTGTGGTTTTGAATTCTTTTTATATTTGACTTACGCATGTTAGTCCGGATCTTGGATGTCATGATGATTATATCCAAAGTATTTTATCAACCTGTGTAGAAACAAATTTAGTGCTGTATAAGTGTGTGTATATTGAACTCGTAAGTGCTTATGTATGTCACAAGATTTATTTTTTCTGAGTGATTTGTGTTTCATTATATGTGTACTTTATGGAAGGCAATGTGACGCACGCGATATCTCGCGAGTGCATTTTCAATTGTCTCATATTTATCAAGGTATGTAACCTTGCGCCTGTGCCCGGGGCAGTCGCCTCGTCAAGCCGCCTCAACCAGCGGTTTCTTGCGGCTGCCCCCTCCTTTGTAAAAAAAGGAAAATAAAGATTTCAGTTTCAGTTTCAATAAATACTCAGCATAAATTTTGACCCTGAAAATGTTATCTCTGCTGTTTCATCGCGCAGTGCGAACATAGAGTTGTGCTCAGCCCGATGCCACAGCGCCGGCACTATTTTTGACAGCAATCATACGTCGGTCACCTTTATTTCCCAATTTGTTTCCATCGGGCGCTGAGATTCCTCGGTGGGGGTTATTTGATGGTTGCCATCACTGCGGAAGGCTGGTGTACTTCACTAGGTGTGCACGGCAATCACGACTGAAAGAAAGTTCCAGGACACGTAACCACTTCTTAAGTCTAATTGAATGCCAAAGATGCATAGCTTCCACGCCGAGTTCCGGAAAGGCTTCATCTTGTCTCTGCTTGAGATGATTTCCTTCACCATCCGCTTCCAGATTACGCCATCGGAAGGCTTCGATATGCTTTCTATCTGTTCTTTTGCTGCTCCTTCCTGCCGCAATGTATTTGGAGAGTTGACGACGGTGGATCACTTCACTGCTCCCTTGGCTGCGCTCATCGACTCCCTTGCTTGACCTGCCTAGTATTGGCGCGGAACTGCTACCTTTTCTTCCCGCCAAGGTTGCGGTTGTGTTTGGCAGCGCCCCCTGCTGCACACAGCTACAACAAACCTAGTCCAGGCGCAGTTTAGTTGTTAGAGGCACCTGCGCCGGCGCCAAAGCCAGAGATTTTCGTTAATAAGACATTTTCGCTTTCGCTTAGAAACTGTCACTTCCGCACTATGGCACACATACCTTGTGATAACGATATGAATTAGGGGTGGGTAGCCTGCGGCCCCTGGAGCAGTACATTCCGGCCCACGGCACGAAGTCTGACCCACTTGTCACTTCCTACTTGATGGGCGACAGCGAAGTTGTGACTTCAAATGAGATAAAACCTGGTGATTTTAGTTTTGGAAATAAACATGATTTTGATATTTATGCGAGTTTTGTAAATTATTTTCGATTTTTGATTTTTTTGTTGCCGGTGAAGTCACCTCCCGCGTTCGCTATCTACCAGGCCGGCCACCGCCATGTCGGCTTCATGCAAGTATTAGGCCATCCGCCTCAAACGTTTGCCGACCTCTCATTTAAAGAAGCTGGTGCATGCCCTGTGGAAGTGAAATCCGCTTATTACGCAGGAATTGGGGAATAAATATAGTATGAATCAGGCTGACGCGAAAGTGTTTCAGTCGAGATGATGCTGATGACTATACTTAGGATGGGTTTTTTTGCTGGTATGCTTGGTGTGCAAACATACTAAGCACTAAATGAACGGGCTTGTTGTTAGACCACGGCAAGAGAATGTGTAAGGTTAGCTTCTCTGAGAAGTCAAACGGAAGGGGAATGTTTTAATTACGAACGAATTACTGATTTATGTAATGGCGGTTTAATTAAAAAGGAACCTAAGCAAAATCATAGCGGCAACAATGTAAAATGCTATCAGCATTCATGGTTACATAATAAAGAGAGCCCAGGGTGTTTGGTAGGTTTTATGGACGCCTATTTCGAGCTGTAAGCCCCGTCTGAAGGAGCTTTATTTGTTCTAACTAAACTAGGAGGCAGGACTCACTTGTTTTCGGAACACGCACAAACTAAGTGAGGCCTTGTTTATTAGTATTGACCCGTACATACACCAAGCAGAAATGACGTTAAGGTCTGTTTGAACAATGGGTTTTTCAATATCTCATGTTATTTCGCAAAAAAACAGCGTAGCCGTTTCCAAGCAAGTGGATGTGATATCCATGGTATGTCGTTTACACTCATAACAAAGAAAAAGAAGTTGACAAGCAGCGGATCCTTGCGGCGCATCACAATAAACGAGTGTTTGCGGACAATAAACATTGTTATCACAGACAAACGGAAAAAACACAAGCGAAGTAGCTACTTCGGCGTAGCGATTATGGCAACTTGCGAAGCGATCCCACTGTGGCCTCAGCTTCGCATCCTCTCTGCCCAGACGCAATCGTTAAGGGCACGCGGGCCGTGCCGGCCAGCCGCAGCCTCGCCGTATTGATAGCTTGGGCATGACCCCCGTCCCATGTCCTTTAGCCTGTGAGACCCCGATCAAGACCAGCCCAGATTAGCTGTGACGAGACAAACACTACATTCCGTCTTTTTCGCCATCTCGTTGCACGTGGCCGCGACAAACTTCTACGTTTCGTTATTGCCTTGGAGGCATCGTTGTTACGGAGCCAGGCATCACAAAGGGGTGTAGCGGCGCGTGTCCGCCGCGCCGAGACGACGACGAAGGTGGAACCACGAGGCGCACGCTGACGTGCGCTCGTGCTGTAGGAATAAAAAATTCACAGCATATCCACGGGGTGAATGATGATGAGTGGGCGAAGCTCCTGAGGGGAAATCATCGGTAAAACTGTGACTCTTCAGTGAAAGTTCGCCCACTACATCTGTGTCCGAACGTAACGTCTAGAAAGTCTCGCTTAAACCGCGCGTCGGCACCTTGGGGCTGAGCTCGCCTGATGCGTTTTGCAGACGCCTCACGAGCTCTCACTGCATCGGGGTCTGCCTGCCGATACACGCGCTTTCTCGCCGCTTCCCGTTCTCTGACGTTTTGGAGATCCTCTTCGCGCCGCAGCCGTGCCGCTTCGCGTACGGCAGGGTCCTCGCGCCGTCGCCGTGACGCTTGGGCCTCTCGTTCTCGAACGCTGGGATCTTGGCGGCGTCGTCGCGCAGCCAGACGACACGCTTCGGCCTCCCGCTCTCGTACGGCAGGATCTTGGCGGCGGCGTCGCGCAGCTTCACGGAGCGCTTCTGCCTCGCGGGCTCGCACATGTGCAGCCTTATCCAACGGGCGACTCCGAGCGCGCGCCAACAGCGAACGGATTTTATTACAACGCTCCCCGCCATCTAGTAAACAATCCAAGAACTAAACTAGAGGTAGCCACGCCATCTAGTAAACAATCCAAGCGCATCTTTTCATCATATACAAGTACCGCCATCTAGTAAACAATCCAAGAACTAAACTAGAGGTAGCCACGCCATCTAGTAAACAATCCAAGAACTAAACTAGAGGTGACTACATACATACGTCGAGGATGGACAGACCCACGCCTTAAGGAGCTTCGCCCCTAAAAATCAATTAGAGCCCAAACGCTGTCGTGGCTGGTTGTCACTGCGCCGGTCGCGACATGATTTGGTGACGTGGACCGAACTCGCCTCTTCTGACCGCGCCATGTTGGGCCCTTCGGCTTCGCCGGATTCTGCGGGCCAGCTACAGCCCGGCGAAGCTCCGCCCGCCCACGAAGCAGCTCCGCCTGCTCACGCTACAACCGCGGCTGTGCACAGCACTACTCTACCCCCGTTTTGGACTCGGAACCCGCGGACATGGTTCACGCAAGTCGAAGCGCGCTTCCGTCTGCATCGCATCACCAGCCAGGAGACGAAATTTAACAGCGTCGTGACCTCCTTGCCAGGCAGCATCGCGGACGAGCTAGCCGACATCCTCGACGCCCCACATCCTGAAGCGCCGTACGACCACCTAAGGCAGCGATCATCCAACGCAAGTCGGAGTGGGAGCGCAGCAGGCTGCAGCAGCTTCTGAACACCGAGGAGCTCGCTGACAGGCGACCGTCGCAGTTGCCACATCGCATGTGGCAGCTGTTGGGCGATCATGCCCAGGACCTCAACAATCCACTCCTTCGGGAGCTCTTCCTTCAACGCCTCCCCCAGAACATGGTATTGGTTCTAGCGGCTGCCGCTGACATGCCACTTGACCAACTCGCGGAACTGGCTGACCGCATCGCGGACTATTCCCGGTCCCCTAACATCGCCGCAGTCGCCGATACGCCCACCACCTCAAGGGACGACTCCAGGCTTGGTCGACTTCAGAGCCGCATTGACGAACTAAGCCATCAGCTGCCATCCCTCGCACCCCTCTTGCACCGACGCCGACGTGAATCCCGCGACCGACGGTACTCCCCATCCCCGTCCCGTTCTCAAAATCGCTCCTCCGAAACACGCGGTGAGCCTGGCCCTTCGGGTGTTTGTTGGTATCATCGTACTTTCGGCACTGCCACCCGCAAGTGCAGCAAGCCTTGCTCATGGATGGGAAACTAGACGACCGGACACTGGCGGCGGCAAGTGAACCCGGTCATGCAGTCAGCCGCCTCTGCTACGTCACCGACAAGGTTGCCGGCCACCGCTTCTTGGTCGATACGGGAGAAGAGGTCAGCGTCATACCGGCCTCTACGCTAGACCGACGACGCCGAGAAATGACCTCCCCGTTAATCGCCGTCAACAACTCACCGATCAGCACCTACAGCCAGCGGTCGCTCACAGTCAATTTTGGCCTACGTTGCACCTTCCCGTGGCTTTTCACAATTGCCGTCATCAAGCAGCCCATTCTCGGTGCTGATTTCCTGGCTTTCTACAATTCTGGCCGTGGACGTGCACTCTCGACACCTCGTGGACATGACGACGAGCCTTTGGGTTCATGGCGTTCTCTCCTCTGCCACGGCGAACGGACTTCGAGCCTTTGTGCCATCTTCTGTGAACGAGAAGATACTTGCAGATTTTCCCGCGATCACAAGACCCCACACGGGAGAGTCCCGGGTGAAGCACACCATCACCCACCACATAGTCACGAAGGGACCCTCTGTCTTCGCTCGAGCGCGTCGTCTCGCCGGATCGCGTTATGCCATTGCTCGTCGGGAGTTCGAGCACATGCTGGAACTGGGAATTGTCCGTCCATCCTCGAGCAACTACGCGTCAGCCCTGCATACGGTACCCAAAAAGGACCCCGGTGACTGGAGGCGATGCGGTGACTACCGTGCCCTCAATGCGATCACCGTGTCGGACCAGTACCCGCTCCCTCATTTGCAGGACTTCACCGCGAATCTGGCAGGCTGCAAGATATTCAGCAAGGTGGATTTGGTAAAAGCTTATCACCAGATACCTGTGGAGCCAGTAGACATACCGAAGATTGCCATGAATACACTATTTGGTCTCTTCGAATATGTCCACATGCCCTTCGGCCTGCGTAACGCGGCCCAGACCTTTCAACGTGCCATCGACGAGGTTACCCGCGGTTTAGACTTTGTCTTTGCCTACCTTGACAACCTCTTGATCGCAAGCTCATCACCATCCGAGCACGAAGTGCACTTGCGAGCCCTTTTCACTCGGCTTGACGAATATGGTTTCGTCATCAACCCCCAAAAGTGTGTCTTCGGCGTGCAGACCATCGAGTTCCTGGGCCACTTGGTCACTCCACAGGGCATCAGACCTTTCGACACCAAGGTGAAGGCCATCCAAGACTTTCCACAGCCCACCTAAATTAAGAAGCTGAGAGAATTCTTGGGCCTGCTGAACTTCTATCATCGGTTCATTCCCAACTGTGCCGAACTAGTCCAGCCCCTCACTGATCTGCTGGCCACCATGACAGGACCTGCAGAGCACTTCGGGTGGAGCGAGCAAGCAGCGTCCACCTTTTCTGCTGGGAAGAAGGCCCTCTCTGACGCTGCTATGCTTATACACCCCGTTGCTTATGGTCAACTTCGCCTTATCACCGACACCTCCAGCGTGGCTGCCGGTGCTGTGATTGAGCAGTTCGTCTCCGGTTGGCAGCCTCTTGGTTTCTACTCTCAGAAGTTGAAATCTCCTGAGACAATGTACAGCAACTTCGAGCGCGAGCTACTGGCGGTCTACCTTGCCATCAAACATTTCCGGCATTTCCTCGAAGGCAGGGACTCCTACGTACTTACGGATCACAAGCCCCTGACGTTCGCCTTCCTGCGTAACCACAGTTCGTACTCATCGCGTGAGACCCGACGCCTCTCCTTCGTCTCAGAGTTTACTGTCCATCTCCGCCATGTCAGCGGCCCGACCAACACTGCTGCTGACGCGCTGTCTCGTGTCGAAGCCCTTTCGACTTCACCCCAACTGATTTGCATGGAAGAGCTTGCTTCTGCACAGCAACAAGACCCCGAGCTCCAGCAACGCTGCTCTGACACCTCCACTCTGACTTTCACAGATGTGCCGTTGCCGTTTACCGAAGGCACAATCACATGCCGAGACATCAACCGGCGTCTCCCGACCTTACGTTCCACCGGCGTTTCGTCGAGCCGTTTTCGACGCACTGCACGGTAAGAGTCACCCCGGCATCAGAGCAACTCAACACCTCGTCACCGCTCGGTGGTTCTGGCCCTCCATTAATGCAGATGTCCGCCAGTGGGCATGCACCTGCCTCCAATGCCAACGTGTCAAGGTAACCAGGCACACAGTCACTCCTGCCACGCCATTCCATCCACCGGACAGCCGTTTTCGCGCACGTACACATTGACCTGGTCGGCCCCCTGCCGCCGTCGCGATGCGTGACCTACTTGTTGACGTGCGTGGACCGCTTCACGCGCTGGCCAGAGGCAATCCCGATCCCTGATATCACGGCAAAAACAGGCGCCAAAGCATTTGTTGGGGGTGGGGTGTCCCGTTTCGGCTGCCCTGCTGTGGTCACCACTAAGCGCGGGCGTCAATTCCAATCCACCCTCTTCAACGCTCTCGCTGCCATCTTGGGAGTACGCCACATACACACCACCTCCTACCATCCGTCCGCCAACGGGATGGTGGAACGTTTACACCGCCAACTCAAGGCAGCTTTCACCACCTACGAGCCAAGAGAACACTGGGCAGACCACCTTCCTCTCGTCTTGCTCAGACTACGCTCGGCTTTTAAGGCAGACGTGCGTTGCACATCTGCCGAACTGGTGAATGGCTGCCCTCTTCGTCTCCCGGGAGACCTCATCACACCTCCGCCTGCCGATGGTCCTGCGGACCCCGCCGGTTACGTGGCTGACCTTCGTCACCTTTTCGAGCATATCCGGCCCGTGCTTCCTCGACAGCGCAGCGACCACTCCGTCTTTGTGAGTCAGGACCTGTCATCCTGCCCTCACGTGTTCGTGCGCCGCGACGCTGCCCGTCGACCCCTGACTCCCGCTTTTGATGGCCCATACCCTGTCATCGAGCGGCACCCGAAGACTTTCACCTCGACATCAACGGCCGACAAGACGTCGTCGCCGCTGACCGGGTAAAGCCTGCACACCTCGCCTCTCTCCGATGCAGCCAGACCTTCCCCGTGTCAACAGCCTTGACCAGAACTTTGCACCCTCAACCGTCGAAAGCTGTCACGTGGGCTTCAGCAACGGCCTCCAGCTCCATGGGGGGGGGGGGGGGGGGAGCCCTGTAGCGGCGCGTGTCTGCCGCGCCGAGACGATGACAAAGGCGGAACCACGAGCCGACCCTCAGGGGTATTGTTGTTATCGGTGCTGGAGTGAATTTGCACTATATTCTCATTTTATTGCCAACCTGCAGCGAAATCCTCACTTTGCCTCGAGCCCGATAAATGAGGGGAAAGGATCATCAGTTCACGAAGTACACAGGTATAGACTGCTCCATATCGCCAACCTGACCCACCACCCGATGACAAATGTAGTGGTTAGCGCGCTGCGAACTCTCGTGCTGTTTTTGAAAATCGCCTTCATCTATCATTCTTCGTTTCTTTTGTTCGGCGGCGGCTTACTGAGTGATTGTAGCAGTTTAGAGTAAAAAAATACTAATCTTTATCAAACGCTTGCGAGAAATGTAGAAGCTTGCAGTACGCTGTATAAGCCAGCACAAACAAAGGGTTGCGTTTTGCAGAATTGATAACAATTGTGTTTCACGTAGATGACCTGCGAGAGCCATGCTGAGTATTTGCAAAAAAAAAAAACACTTTGATGCAAGAAAATGAGCAACATTAGAAAACAAAATGTGCTAAAACATCCCTAGAGCGATCTATTTACCCGTTGGTCCGATATAACTTCTAGGAACAGCGCTAGAAACTGGATGTGATTGATAAGAGGAGCGTGCACAAAGAAGGTGCTGACAGTAAAGTGAACATATGCTGTCCTTGGTTTAAGTACAAATCTAGACAACAACAACAAAAATTGGAAAGAAGACAAAAAGACATGAAATGACACACAATGTAATGAGAGGAATTGAGCACACTAGCTGTGAATTTGGCATTTTTTTTTCTTAAAAGTGTGTTTGTGCCCTTCGGCCTCCCCCTTTCCTGCTTTTTCGTACCCTTTCAAATGTATGCAATATTGCTTTTGTATTCAATCAACAAACGTAGGGCTAAAGTAATTATTTACAGAGAGGATATAACGCCTTCACTGAAAGCAGGATGAATGGTTCGCGTAGGAATAATGAACGCTGTAGGTTGGCCAGTGAAGCTATGTGGAAGTGTGCAAACGGTTTTGAGAAGCAAATTCAGACCAAGCCTCATGTGCCCGGGAGAAACTAGACAGCGTGCATATCACACTAGCAGTTGGTGTATGGACCTTCGCCTAATTATATCATAAACAAGAACACAAGTGAAAGCGCTCATAATTTGCGGAAAACTGACTAGTCTCTTACCCGGAAATACACGGCAACGTGTTACCAAACGGCCAGGGCTGCAATGCGAAATGCGCTATATGTGAGCACTGAGCGGCTTCCACAAAAGCCGCCCGCCTTCACTGTGAAATTAAATCCCCCTACAATGTCCGGAACCGTAGTGCAATGTAGGCACAGGTTGTAGTGATGGCGCTTTGGAAGTAAATATATTTTGTGCATTACACGTCAAGCGTCTCATTGGACAGCGAAAATATCCTATAGAGCGACAAAAATAGCAAGCTTCCTGACATCTGGTAGGTTCAAAAACGAATTAGTTAGAACTTGCAACAGTGAAACAGCGTCTTTGCAGGTGTCATTTGACAGATATGGCACTACATTTCTGCGGTATGTTATGCGCCGGGGCTTTTTGCCATACCCAGCTTAAACACATTACGAACAAGCTAGGAACAAGTGGCCACTACACACCTGTTTTTTGTGGAACATTTACTAGACCCCCCACTCATCTTACTATAAGATGCACATGCAGTGATTCCGAGGGGATGCGTACAGAATGACTCAGCTCAATTTCACACAGTCACAGATCTCACAGCAAAAACTTTCGCTTGTTTTGTGGCCCCTAACTGTATCCAACGCCATCTTTAGTAGCCGCGAAAAGCCCACAAGACATAGAGGTAACGAAAATGTTCTTCGTTCTCTTGAGAAAGCGCACGACTCCCATGAAGAAAACTGACCACCAAAGAAACCACGCGTTCAATGTAGGCGAAATTCTCGTGAATAATGCACTGGCGCGGGTAGTGCGGTACTCACCTAAGTATCCGGGCGCAATCTGAGATTGCAGGGCGTGTCCAGGCTAATATATAGAAGCCATACGTCATCGCGACGATAACTAATGGTCATACAGCGAACGTAATCAGTAGGAAAGTTATTTCGGGAAAGGCTGGCCCCCACGGGTGTTTGATTAACACTGTAGATGAAGGCAAATACACGCCCCCAAAAGCGTCAACATAAACAGGCAGCTGCTGTACCATGAGAAAAATGAACGCGCACAAGAAAATTCTTTAGTGGGAGACCAAATTGTTACTTTAGGCGACAGGCAATGAATCTATATGCCTTGTCGATTACACAAAAAAGGGATGACCGAGAACGGAGTGAGCGCCTTAATGAACCCAAAGAGACTCTGTAACACTTCTTATAAACGCTTTCACTATTTCCTTCGCGTTGGAGGCACTGCGAAAGCTATAATTATCGCGAGCAGGGAGCGGTACTGCGTGATTTGCTCATCGCAGCACATACGCTTTCTGTTTCTACTTTATTTAATGGCTTTCATTTTAAAGTCGCTATCGAATGCGCTCATTGCCGCGCTCATTGCTGCGATGACGTAATTCAAGCGGTCGAAGAACCACGAGACCTGGAAAAAAAGAAAAATCTTTGGATCCAGTTTCAACGTTTGTGATTGTCATAGAGCAGTAATTTTTGGATTATGTACTTTACGACCTCCTAATTTAAATAGCGGATGTGTTGGTTCGCTAGGTTGTATAAGCATTTAGGATTTGCAAAAAAAAGTTAAGAAAAGTTTTGCAGGGTCCCTTTAAGTCGATCCATGTGCGGATGTCGAACTATTTGCCCGGTTATCGTATATTCCGGTCTGGATTCCTACAGCTTTGTATCCAGTCCTGCTCTACCAGGTTTTGCTACGTTGCGGTGTTCGCCCTGGTCAGTGTAGCCACCTATTGCTCTTATAATTCCGGGACGGCCAATGTGGCCATTCCCGTACCCAATCGCAATGGACGACTGGGAAAGACAGCAATTTGAGGTCGAACAAAAGAGAGTGGGTAAATGAAAGGAAATAGGTTGTGGCGTGCATAGAAATTAGTTTTCACGGTAAGGAGAGTGCTGGCATCTCCTCTTGTCGAGTGCAGGTACGGTATAGGGCAGAGGAATCGTTCTTGACGTGAACGAGCAACGTCGTCGGCGTATATTAAAGCGAAGTTTGCTACGCTTCACTAAAAGCGTTGATGCCAAAGTAAAAGCAAATGCAGAAAAGCGAACTTTCAACACACAGCAGGAAAGCCAACATTACCCAATGGGTTTCACGTAGGGTACATCAATCATACACCACATAACATAACAATGGGGTGTCTTTGCACACTGCGCAGACCTCTCATAATACGCAAAATATAGTTTGGTAGCCACACAATCTTAGCGCCGATGATGATGACATACATTCTCTAAGCAGACTTAGGTGGTGGGGGTCGGACATTGACGTTGGAATTCGCCTGAGTTGAAGTGAACTTTGGATTTGGAGTTTGACAGTTTGGATTTGAGGGTTAGGGAGAGTGAGTTTTCGACTTTGGCTTTCACCGAGGTCGCATTGGAGAAACCTTCCTGCTTTAATCATCTTTCTCTTATGCAAGGGGCTTTCATTTTTTACGACGTCAGGAGCGGATTGTACCTAGTGAGTTGTGTCCAGTTATGTTCACACAAGCGATGCAACGTGTATACCTTCAGCGCCATCAGAATGGTGACCGGGCGTCTGGGTGCTGTGTATTTCTTGGAGCTGCGGAATATTCTTGAGAATAGAAGCTTCCTGCCTTGAAGTCCGCCCATACAGGAAGTTGTGGAAATCGCCTTGTGGATCCACGGAAACAGGTATTCTTTTCCCGTAGGCTGGGGTCTAGGCGGCGGTTCTTTGTTTCACAGCTTCCGCAGATTCAGTTAGGACTGTCAAGGCTCTTAGCTTTTGAACCTTGAATTATATAAGGCGGGGGGTGTAAGCTCATTGGCAGGGGTATAAACGCGCGTCTTTGCAGCGGGCGGATGGAGAGTCACCGTATTTACTGCAGAAGGCTCGCGTCATTGCTGGCGTGCCCCTCACACTCGCACGCCAAGGGACACAACAACCAATACGCGGTAAGTGTGGGTAACGACTATTTTGACTGCTTCAGTTCACTGATTTAAAGCACGCGAAACGACGGTATTTTTCTGAATATTAAAAAAAAACCATATTCCATGACACCCTAGACTGTCGTTCGTAGATGAACCAGTGTTTTCAAATGAACATCTTTTAAGATAGCGCAATCATATACATTTTAGCACCCATCTTTTATCGAGCGTAACTTCAGACCAACCAGGAAGCCGGTGCGGTGCTCAATACTTTAGTGTAAATTTCAAATTCCCACGGCCGTTTCACGAGGAAAGGGCATGTATCGAGGCGTATACTGATCTATACACTTTAATATTCTCGTTTTCATTCTTCGGCATGATCTTAATCACGGTTTATAAAAGGAGCCCCCTACACCTACGTTACAGCAGTTTTAGTAACGCTATAGTTATTCTATCATATATTTTAACCGCAAACAGACTGAATGATCCCAAAACAGTCTTGCTGCTTTTTCAGGATAGACGCCATTGCGCCCTCATCACCTACATTCTACTACTGCTGAGTATTTTAATCTGTGGAGAGAAGGAGCTGAACAAATCTGCAACCTGGCTTACCTTGAAGGTAGCATCGCGAGAGACAAGTAAAACATGGCTGTTTTCGTGACGTTTTGGGAATACAAATACCAGTTTAGTTTTCGCCCGCAGGTTGCCCTACCAATTGGAATTCATCATTTTAGCCCAGTCGCTTCGTAAAACCACCCAGTGACCTGAGAGCAGAAAACCAACGGTAACATCCTGCGTTCTCGTGAAAAAAATTTCCCCGCATTTCCCCGAGGGGAAGAATGTGAAAGTGCGAATGCAGGAGTTGAATTTGCGCGGTTCGGTAATGTTCGCGAAAGAGAGATCACACACACACACACAACTACAAAAAAAGAAACGTGCATTTATTCACAGACACCTATTTGTGTTGTCGTTGTACTTGATTGCTAGAGCGGATCTCAGCTTTGAAATTTCGTGTCAGTACTCCTTTAAGCGGGTGCATTAGCCCTTCTCACGCCCGATTCCTGGCCAATCCCCCACGTGGGTATGTGCCATGCACAGACACCTATTTGTGTTGTCGTTGTACTTGATTGCTAGAGCGGATCTCAGCTTTGAAATTCGTGTCAGTACTCCTTTAAGCGGGTGCATTAGCCCTTCTCACGCCCGGTTCCTGGCCAATCCCCCACGTGGGTATGTGCCATGTCAGCGGGCAGGCAGCGCGCGCCCATCTCCCCCAGCGCGCCGCCCATCTCCCCCCGTTGCCAAGGAAGACGAGGAGCGCGCGCACCCGCAGCTGTTGCTATGTGGACGGACGGCGGTCAACGGAATTCAGGGTCGCTTATAACGTGCATTAGCACTTAAAAGGTCAACGACGTTCAAGATGAACAACAACCACCAAGAGAGCTCCGCGACCAGCGTGGGTGAAATCTCAGTGATGGGTTCGGTTCCCGGCCGCGGCGGCCGCTTTTCTGATGGAGGCGAAAAGCAAAACCGCCCGTGTGTACGAGATTTCGGCGCACGTTAAAGATCCCCAGGTGGTCAAAATTAATCCGGAGCCCTCCACTACAGCGCGCCTCATCGCCTTCGTTGCGTCGGCGCTTTAAACCCTACAATCAGAATCATCAGAAATCTCAGTGATGAATGTTCTCGCGTGTGGAGTCCGGTACTTCCCAAAGTAGCGACGCTCAATATGAGACTGAGAGGAGTGTCCGAGCTCATGTATAGAAGCCATAATTTATCCGCACTATGCCTTATGAAAGTACCCCTGACGTCACCCACACGAAATCGTTTTCAGGGGGAAGCAGCGCCTTCAGTATTTTTGTTAACACGGTAGGTAAGAAGAGAGATGCTGCCATGGAGCATCAACAAAAAATAGACGGCCGCTGTACCAGGAAGGAATGGGCTGCAAAAGTGAGTTCGTCTGTAAGAAAAAAAAAACATTTTAGGAGTAAGGTAAGCCATTCTTTTTTCTTTGCACGTGACACAGCAAAGAGAAAAAAACTAAACGTGTTTCACGAAATAAACCAATCTCTCACGTGGCCTCAACCTTTCTCTTTGCTGGGATCAATGTTCATCGAAAACGTTGTACTACTGTTTGCCTAATAATTAACGCAGTGCAAGTGCGCTCACTCTTCATAGGGCAATGTTTTCTGTTCTGAATACACCGTTTCTGTGTTGGAGCGTTCCCTGCTCCACTAGCGAGTGCGCAGAACACGTGCGGACACTGAAGCGCTGACATGTTCTCGGCGTGGTGTTGACATAGCAGCGGTGGCTTGCGGGCACAGTCCCGAATGAGACAACTATTGGACTGTTGCGATTACGCCTCTAAGAATACGCGTACAAACCAGGGAAGCTCCAACGGTGGGAGAAAGGCGCATCGCATTTCAGCGTTTCCGGTGACGTACAGGGTGTTCATCTACTGCGTACGCCTGGGCTAGTGATTGTTACGATTCCACGCCATGCTGGTAAGCTTATCTGACACCTTTTACAGCTGAGAGCGTGGAAGAACCGCGGTATGCCAATTACTGAGATATTGAGAGCGCCGAGCCAACGAAATACATCCGATGACAAGCATTTTGTTTCACAGAACCGAAGTCGGAACAAGTTTGAATTTCATTCTTCGAGATCTTCGAATCCCAGTAGAACTTTTATGGACGTCGCTGCTTCAGTTCGAGCGGGCGCCGCAAACCAAGCCTGGAAGGATTTCTTCTTTTGGGATTCATAAAATAAATACCGCCCAACCGACCGGATCACCGATGAAAAGTGTTTATTTGAGCCAGTCTACGCAGTGCAAGCAAAGACAGGGGCTTGGCAAATTCACTTCAGTGTCCTTTAACAAATTGCAGTTTCAATAAATTACCATACGTTGCATGCTTTCTTAAGAGTGTGATGGCTTCGTGTCGGACAGGCCTCCCTGGGTGGCAGCTATGCTATTTCTAGGGGTTACCCCACCTTATCGCTGATTGTTCGCTGCGATCTTGACTTCGGGCGTTTCTGACCGTGGGTAAGTGTCATATTTTTTTTTTTAGTTTGGCTGAATTCGCTATCCCCGGATTAACACGAACTCGATTTTAAGGCAGCGAAAGCGTCCATATGAATCTCTCGAGACTTAGCATTTTGTACTCTGGAAAGACTACTTTTCAGTGACGCTGTCTATGGCAAGGGCTCGCCTGCTCATCTACGGCAGCACCGAGATGTAAACAAGAATTTGATTATTTGAAATTCACTAACGTGGCTATCTGGGCGTGTTGATTTAACATGATTAGGAGAGACAGCGCGGTTGACAAACGGACACAGGGGAGAGTACTTGACAACACACGAGTCACACACGAGACACACACAGCGCTCGTGTGTGTCAAGTACTCTTCCCTGTGTCCGTGTGTAAACCGCGCTGTCTTCTCCTAATCTTGATTAATTGATCGATTTATTGCTCTTGTACACAGACTTCCCGAGCGTTGTTTTAAATCTTTCTTCTCTGAAGGCTAGGAAAAACCCAACCTTTAATGCTGTTCTTAGAACCCTGTTCTCTGCTCCTACCAAAAACTTTGCTATCACAGTGAGCTGGGTTCCTGGTCACTTTATCATTATTGAAAAATGAGCTGCTGACGAAAGCGCTGCTGCTGCTACACCCCGTGCAGCCCAGACAAGAAGCTGGTTTCATATCAGCGCCTTAAACCTTATGTGACGGCGAAGCTTCGAGACCACTAGCAACAACAGTAGGATAAAGTAATGGGTTATAAATTACATGTTATTAAACCTAAAACACAAAGCCTCCTGTTGAGAAACATGCGGACCCATAGAGGTGGTCTCATGCAGGTTTTATATTGGCGACGCACACATCACGCCTTAACACCTGTTGACTGACGCAAACAAGCAAGAGTGTCATCGATGTGGGGAGCAGCTGTCTCTCCTTCGTACGCTTAATGCATGTGAAATGTGCAACACTGAAACGGAAAAGTCACCATAATAAAATTCACAATGTAATGCTACCATGCACAGATAAATATTTCTTCAAGTTCATCCCATGTTCTCTTACAAGAATGTTTTTTTTTACCTTGCACATGTTGACATTTTAAAATACATTCCATACTGCCCACAACCCCATCTGGGTTCATGACCTGTTGCAAAACAGTGGCAGATCCTGATGCTTTACATCTCAGATGCCTATACTCATTGTGCTGTAATTAGTCCCTGTACACCAACTCCAAAAGTAAACCTTCTAACAGCGAAGCATTTTAAGAAATCCTAATATTTCGTGTCCGCTGTTAAAAATACCAAAAAATTGCCGAGGGTGCGCACCTGAGCGCGGACCTTGCGGTAACCGCCAGGCGCTTCACAAAACTAAGGAAATACCGAGCGCTCGTGTGTGCGGGCCTCGCGGCGACCACCCAGCCTCCCCGGGGACCGCATGAATGCTAAGCACGCTGAGGGAGGTTGGCCAAGTTTGGCAAAATACCCATCGTTCGCCGTAATCGTGCAACACTTGCTCGGAAACGTGAAAAACACGTCATAGCGTACGCCCCTTCAAGGTGCTCTACAATGATTATCACTTCCAAAAAAATGAAAGCAGCACCCACCTATAGTAACAATTATGGAGTAAATGTCATTGCGGCAGTGAAAAAGGAGCAAATAGGCTGCAATCGTGGACTTAAACTTCGTCATGGTCATGAAGGTTGCGGAGAGCTTCGCTACCTTCAAGTCCTATGCGTTAGTGTGATCTTCCTTCATTTCTTTCAAACTAGTACCTTTATTACAAATCATTGTCCTGTCCGATAATTTCCTCATTGTGATGGCGCTCTTTGCCTTTGTCGGCGTAGCGCCGGTAAACCCTAAATCACCATAGTCATTGCTGGTCATCCTTCTTTACAGATTGGACGGGAACTGAAGTTTGCTTTATAAAATTAAGCCTGGAACATCAGGGGCACGTAATACAGCCAGTGTGTAGCCACATACTATTATTGGATCCGAGGAAATAGTTGCATGTTGTTTTCTTTCCAACGATTCCACACTCTACAGGAAAAACCTTCCTTCATGAAGGAACTGCCACGTGCTCCTTACGCTGTGAAAAAACAATTTTAAGTTTTTTTTTATTTATTTTTTCTACTGCCTTTCCAATCTATGTGCTGGGTTGCAAGGTTATAAAGCAGGAAAAAAGGTCGAGCTGGTTGATTTCCTTGCATACTTCGAACATGGACAGCAAGACAGAGAACAGAAGCACTACATCATAATTATTTTTTATGTTAGATTTTACTTCCAAAACGCATTGCCAATCTTTCTAAATTTATTATTTACGGTAACCTGTAAATAAATGCCATCATTTGTCATACCCCTGATATTTGGCCGATCCCCTGGTTTGCCTATGTGCCACTCACCAAGGATCATCATCATCACCATGATCATCAATATTTAGTTGTGTTCGCTCTTTCTTTGTCCCTGTCGTGTACCACTGTTCGAATTCCGAAATTTATAAAGCCTGATTGTAACTCCGCAATGGGCAGTTTTCTAACTTTTAAGAAATTTTTAGTACATTGGAGGACAGCATTTGCTGGGCAAGAATAGGATGTAATGCACTCGTGGGTGACCGATGGTGTTACGGCAAAGGCAAGTACCGGCTAATGCTGCGAACTTCGTTGTAACAGCAATGTCGCAGTATACAGGGATGTGTTATTAGTAAAGGTTTTTGATATACAAAAGAAACACCGTGTCCAACCAAGAGACATAACTATCGATGCGTATTTGAAATACTCTTACGTTGCGACAGAACAAAGGGGCTTCCAACCATGGCAAATGGCAGCGGGACAGCGAGATGGATTTTGATGAATGGCCGCCATATTTGTTCGACAGCCACTGTGTGCTTCCATGTGCGTCATCGTCTTCGAAGATGTGTGAACGTTGGGAAGTTTACAACAGTTCACATCTTCGTATTGTTGCGTGACTTCGTCGTGGTAGAGGAGTCATAGTGATACTTTATTCTGCACACCAAATAAAAGCCAGTTACTACCTGTGGCCACCCGCAGCGATGGAGTCCCTATGACGGCCCCTATAGCCTCCGCTCTCTCCTATTAAGCTAAAGGCCATTGGGACTCCAATCACAACCCATTTGAGCAGGACTGCCTCCCTAGCTTCTCTGGTAGAAGAAAGATTGGATGGTAAAATGGAAGTTTTCTGACATCCCACACCTCGTTGAAAATTTTGCAGACCTTTTTACACTGCACACACTACCTATATGCCCCCCCCCCTTCTCGACCCCCACCGAATCTAATTTAGGATCGAACGATGTTTGTCAAGTCCGCCATAAGTGATGACTGCGATGACCCGGGACGATGTGGCGAAAATAAATTGTGGAAGGATTGCCGCCCGGGATGACGACGATGGCGTTAATGATACCTTTGTCCACAAAAGCGCTATCCACAATGCAGGGACGATTCACCAAAACGGCTCGCCGCCACGTCGTACCAGGGGGAGGTGGACCCGGCATTTTCCGCTCGCCTCCTCACGCATTGTCTAGAATGGTCATGGAGGGCTGTCATGGTCTGGGGAGGCAGGCTGAGGGACATGACCGAATTTCGGTTGAGGCCGGCTGGAGCTTCCCAATACTTATCGCGTGCCCTCGACGTTAGCGTCAATGTCGAGACGGTGCGAAGCTGTTAGCACAAAGGGAGAGACTGCCGCCTTCCGCCAAGATGTTGCGTTGCAGGATAAAGTTGAGCGGTACATTTGCACTATGTTGACAACAAATGTGTAGTATACTGCGCTTGTTGGTTCATGCTAAAATGAACGAAAACTAAGACTTGGCACAGAGCAAGGAAAGGGAGCATACGCAATGAATTATAAACCATTTATAATTGAAGGTCGATACATCATAGGAAGATACAATCAGAAATGCAGCGTAGTATGCTGCTCTTCTTGCTTCATGCTGACATTAACGAAAACTAAGACAGCACCGAGCAAAGAAAGGGAGCATACGCGATGAATTAGAAATGATTTGTAATTGAAGGTCGATACATCATACTACAAACTATCGCAAATGCATGCGAAAAGCTTTGAGCAAAGTACCAATTATTGGGTAATAAATTTACTGATAAAACGGCGCATGACAGTTTCAGTGTGCCTCCTTAAACAAGAAGCTGACCTTGTAGGAGAGGATCTCTTCATCACCAAAAGAGATGGAGGGCACGCTGACGCAATTCCCTCCTCGTTTCTGCCTGACATAAAACGGTTAAGATACCTCTATCAGTTTTCTTTCTGCCTTTGCCGATTATCGTTACATTTTCAAAAAAGGGCAAAAAGAAAGTCGCGTACCCTTGCACTGGTGACAGTGAAAAGCAAGATGACCAGCTCTTTGACACCTGGTCAACCCACGGTGCTCGCGTAAACGGTCGTCGATGCTGTGGCCCGTTCAGCCTATATAGGCATTTTCACACTTGAATGGGATTTCGTGGATCAGTCTTGCCACACATTCTGCGTATTGTTTAAAATGCAGAGCGTTTCTTTAACTCACAATGTCACCCGTCCGTTGGCGATCGGCGTCCGCAGCCAGCCAGCACGTGCGCCCCTCCCCCGCTCCTCCTCGCTTTCAACAACAGGTGCGGGCGCGCATGCGCGTGCTCCGGCGCTGAAAGAGGCGTTGCAGCAGCAGGTGCTACGTCCTCTCCCTCTACTGCGCGCGCTAAGGCAGCGGCGAAGCGTCAGCGTCGAGCAGCCGATCCCGAGCGTCGAGAACGAGAGGCTCCCGCCAGTCGTCCGCGTCGAGCTGCGGATCCATCGAATCGAGAGCGATACACGGCTTGCAAACGTCAGCGGCGAGCGTCGGACCCCGCGTTACGAGAACGAGATGCCGCGGTCGGCCTTGTTGACGTAGTCCACGACGTACGCCGCGCACGCGTAGTGGTCGAGGATGATCTGCAGGTCCATTTTGGAGTCGAGAACCCTTGCGATCCACGGGTTGAACGCGTTTACGCGCTTCTCGGCGGGGGTCCGCGTGTGAAGCACGCACGGACGCGACGCGCCAGCCCGCACGTCGAAGGCGCGCAGGAACCCGTCCAAGCTCGCAAACTCCCCGTGCTAAAACGCCTCATGCATTTCGTCGTAGTTGACCTTCAAGCGCCGTCAACGCACCCGTACGACAACAACTACAACTACCACCGCCAACTACCACAACCTACGCCACGTGACCACCCCCAATGGTCTGCATTTACTCGTGTCCCTCGCGCGGGGGCATGCGACGGAGGTTTTTTTATGTTTCGTTTTCCAGGCCAGTATCTTTTTACCAGCATTTACCGGCATTTCGTATGCGCGACCACAGTCTTGACAGCTTACGGCACGCTGAAAACACCACTTGCGCTCTTTGCGTGCCCGAAATTTTCTCTGATTTTGTGCGATGCTTTGTGAACATACGGCATCGCTTCAATTGAAAGCACACCAACTCAGGGTAAGTTCCATCTCTTTAGGCGATAAAGAGATCGCATCCTAGAAGGCTGAGCTTGCAGCCTAAAGCGGTAGACCAAGAATTTGTTGTGCGTTTTAGATCAGAAGGTATGTGATATACGACATTTTTATTTTGAAGAAGCACTGCGCCTGCATTGGCGGTCCTTTATTTGTAGTTTGTATCATTCCTAACTTATTTATTTATTTGAAATACTGTCAGTTTCTTTTAAAGCCAGAGGAGGTGGGTACATACACATAGACAATAACAGTAGAAAAGGTGGGTATACATGAATAAACATGAATAATAGACAATAACCATGGAACCGGTGGGTATACAATAATAAATACGGATAATAACAGTAAGGATACTCGGTACATAATATAGCAGTGGTGAATAAACATTCTTTAAGCTGATAAATTAGAAACATGCAGGTTTTTTTTACACAGCCAGGTATTCGGTGTCGACAAGAAAACGGAAGTGCGCGACTCATATTTCAACAAATTTTGTTTGGTCGAACAGATCTGAGAAGTGTACGTGTCTTGATGTAGCACTTTATTTACATCCAAGAGACGAATATCGAGCCTGCGTGTAGAACAAGTTATATAAAATCAGAAAAACAGCAGGAACAACATAATACAGAAGTAAAACATAAAATAGGAATAAACAGTCCAGAATCGCTGCAAAAGGATACTTTCGCAACACGCGATGCAGGCATACAAGTGTAACATTCGCCGAGCTTGCCTTAATCTTTCGTTTGGCTTTCCGTTAGCTTGCCTGCTTGCCGCGATATCGGCTCCCCTTTTTTGTTTTTGCCTCCCACTGATTGGTTCGACAGCGCACAAAAAGCGCGTCGCTGAGTGCATAAACGGGATTGTCTTCCTGGCACTGCGTGAGTCGTCTGTTCCTCGGCACCCGTCGGTCCTCCAGCCGCTGAATACGTAACAAAAGGCGTAAAGTGTTGTACATTGTGCAGTGTACTGCAGCATAACCTGAATGGAAACAGGATCAAAGATTTTCAACTATTTCATGTTTTGCCATAAGGGGCTTCTTAGGAAAAATTCAGATAATGAATTCGTGTTAGTGATAAACGGTTTAAGCGGTGCCATTCTTTAATGGCAAGTGGAGAAAATTAATACTTAAAGGCATCGTTATGACAAGAATATTCGACTAAAGTGCGCTAGTGCTTTTGCCTTGTTTGCCGGGTTCGCGGATGTACTTACATGCGTTGATTGTATAATGATTGCTCGGTTGCTACTCTAGTGTTTGTGGTGCTCTTCATTTGCTTTACGCGAGATTTTATTGTCGGTGGATATCCCGAGGTTCATGCTGCAGCATTTTTATATTAGGGGTAAAGACAGTCTTCGCGGGCCGAGAGAGAGTCCAAGCTCTGTGGTTTCCAGCTTGTAATCACGGCGATCATTCTGCTGTCCGTGTTCGACCGGCTTACGTTAGAACAGGATAGTTTATTTCGCATCACGGGGGGTATGATGCTGCAGGCCTGCGCAAAAAGCTGAGGAAAAACAGCTTGGCGGAGACGCATGCCCACACCTTGGCAGGTATGAAGAGTATTGAAGACATCTGCAAGCCACTCTTGTACTATAACATACGCTCACAGCTTTACGGAGCCGCAGGCCTTCATATTGGCAGGTGCGAAGCGTATTGAAAACATGTGCAAGCCACTCTTGTACTATAACATACACTCACAGCTTTACGGAGCCGCAGGCCTTCACATTGTCAAATGTACAGCGCATTGAAAACATGTGCAAGCGACTCTCATATTATAACAAACACTCACCAGCACTGAAATTAAACAATATAGTCGTGGCAAGCAATATACTGCGGGGGTAAGATCTCGAAAAAGCACAAGAATAAGGCAAAGGGC
The DNA here is from genome assembly GCA_013339765.2 of Haemaphysalis longicornis. Classification (NCBI taxonomy): domain Eukaryota; kingdom Metazoa; phylum Arthropoda; class Arachnida; order Ixodida; family Ixodidae; genus Haemaphysalis; species Haemaphysalis longicornis. The sequence goes on along the minus strand of CM023450.1, from coordinate 191,602,947 downwards.
TTACAAAAGGGATTACAAACAGCCGGTATTGTATATATTGCAAAAGCTATCACCAGTATACGAAAGGATTGAGGTGACAATTTATTTACATAGCATGTGCAGCGAAGTCGTTGCTCAATGGTTTTGTTTACGAAACTCTAGTTTTGGAATTCTTCGAAAAAGAAAACACTAAAACAAAAAAAAATGAAAAGGAAAAGCATCATAATTTTGTACTTGATAAAAACGAATGTTCATTCTTAGAACTAGATCTCTTTTTGGTTGGCAAACTTTTTAATGAAGACATTAAAGTCGATCTGATCAGATATTTAGCTTGCGGAGATAATTGTTTGGTATGATAACACTTGTTATAAATAACTCTTTACGGTTCTCGAAGAATACCGATTTGAATGCCTTCGGGTGTGTAATGTACGAGCTAGGCCTTATTTTTATGGACAATTTGCAGCCGTCTAAGGTCATAAATCTGGTCCGCTAGAAGCAAGCAGTATTGGCTGAATAGTGAAGCAGTTCCCAGGTAACTGATGTAGCCTTTGTTGTAAACGTAGGTCCTTAGCATTCTTTTCTGCGAAGTAATTAATTTTTTGTGATTTTTAACAGTTGTAGTTCCCCATACAAGCGCACCAAAGCATAACTTGGAGTAAAAAAGGGTGTTATACAGCTGTCTTTTTAACCACAGTGGAAGGAAATGCGTGATTCGGTACAACATTCCAAAAATTTATCCCAGTTCATCGCTTATTTGTTAAATGTGAGTGTTGAAATTTAAATTTCTGTTGAACCGTATCTCTAGAAATTTTGCGTTCTTGTGCTCTCGATTGTGCACCGTTCAAATGTTACGGTTGGCTGCGTTCTCACCGATTCGTTTATTATTTGATATGTTACGAATTCTGGCTTTGCAGAATTTAGTTACAGTTCCTTTTGCTGAAGCTAGAAGAAAAGCGATGAAATATACAAGATGACTTTTTTGATAGCTGAATTACGTTTTTGATGTGAAAAGGCGTTGGTATCATCTGTATCCGCTATTAGCTCGGGGGATACGGAACGGATGTGACACTATTAAAATAGGCCAAGAAGGGTACGGGCCCCAAATTTGACCCCTCAGGAACACGACGCTGAATGGTTAAAAAACCCGAACTATTCTCTCCAAGGCGTACAAGCCCTTTTTGGGGCAGTTAGGTAGCATTCTATCAATTTGTTAACTACGCTTCTAATTCCATGTTTGCCTAATTTATTTAACAATATCGTGTGGTAATTAAAATAAATGCTTTCACGGTCTTAGAAAGAACCCGAATATCAAATACTTCTCGACAATATTTTTGAATATTTTATTTTTTAGATGACCAGCACCTGCTCCGTTGACCACGCCTTATGGATACCGTATAGGGCTTTACTGATAGGACTATGGTGTGCACATAAATTGGGTAACCTATTAAGCGTAGCATCCCAAATATTTTAGATAGCCATGAGTAGCACCGATATTGGCATGTAATTTGAAAGCCTATGTTCTCCTCTCCAACCTCCGCCCACCGGCGTCACTTGCGCGACTTTTAATCCTCCACCAAAGACACTTGTACTTAATCTTAGGTTTATTAAGTGTGCTAGAGCTTCACAAATGAGCGTGGGCCGCAAATTTGGTATTTGTTCGATTTCTGTCGTGTTATATCCCAGAAGTAGGCCAAGGGCAGCCGGGCTACCGCAAAAACCGAGAATGGGACTGCGCCACCGGTGATGCGGGTGAGATAATGACCTGGCAACCTTTGTTCTATGTCGGGAGCGTACATATATATCAAACACACATGTGACCAGTGACTTTACGTATGAAGAGGCTTTGACAATTCAAGGTGACAGCATCAGATAACTCAGGCACACGAAGGCAGCATAGGCGCTGTCACCACAATTTCATCCATTCCTGCAGCTATGCAATTATGCAGTTTTTTCATTAGATACCCTACTTCTGCACCACTTGTTCGGCACAAAAAATTGCGTCGAGTAGTGTTGCAGAAATGTCATATAAAACAGCAAGAGTGTCTGTTGGGTACATTGCCGCGTTTATAAAGTGTTCAATTCTAGCGTTCAGGTTTAATTCAGTTCCGGTTTTATAAGCATTTCGAAATTGGAATAATAAGAGGCTAAATTGGTCGTATTCACACTACGTAGTAATTTACAGGCAGTAGGACCCAGAATAGTGGTTGCCACTAAGGCTAGCTGCTGAGAACACCCCACAGCAAAGTACAGTTCTATTGTTGTCATTTTTATACCCTTGTTTCGCTACCGTGTAATTGTATAGCTGCTTTCGAACTCAATCCGTCGCGGCAAACATGCTGGTCGGGCGTCTTCTAAGGCTTTGAAGGAGAGGTAATTACGCAAGGTTTCGCTCAGGCGATGTGTACGATACCTGGCGCTCATTTACTCGACCCAGGGTTGAGCGGTGCGATTTCGAACATCACGTCTGTCACCAGAAGCAAAATTGTGTATGTACCGGCGTAAAGGAACAGCAGCATTGGCGAAATGGCCATGTGACATTAGGTTAAGAGAACGGCAGGTAGAGCCCGGAACCTACTTCACTAGTCAGTCGCGCTGGTGGTAACGTTTTTTTTTGGGCCAGACGGCAGTATAAGAATTAAGGGAAGGCCAATAACTCGACGCATGGATAAACCAGGCCATTGGGGGGTAAAAATGCACTCGAGCAGCGCAGGACAGGATTTTTTGTAGGTGATTGGGAGATTACTTCGTCTTGGAGTAGACCTAAATAAACTGTTGTGAATGATGATGATGAGGATGAGGCTTCAAAGCACGTGCGAAGTCAGCAAGGGCAAGCGCGTCATGACTGTATTCTGTGGTCGCGCAAGTGCAAAAAAGGGACTCTGTTCAAGAGCAAGGTTGGTTCTTTTCGGTGTGGCAATATTCAGCGGACAATTCTTGAGGTTTTAGATGATGAGGTTCTCGGTAATACAGAATATTATTCTTGCACAGGGCGGTATTTACAACGTACAAATTTATTCAAGCCAAAAGAAGCTTGGTAAGCCCAATTGCACTTCCTCGTTTTATTGCTTCGTCGGCAGCACGAACACTAGTTTGTTCTTAGTCCTCCTCAGGTATGTCGGACATCGTTCCGGCCGTGGTAGTAAGCAAAGACAAAGCAACCGGACGGAAAACGTACGCGAGAAGGCCGCCATAAATGCGAAAGCTCTATCTGCAAGTTTTAATAAGCGCAATAGATACTCGCACCACCGTATCCGGACGACTTACATTGCAAATGTTATTTGAAAAGCTTGTAGGTATTTAGCCGAAGCATTGGCTAGGTTCCAGCACAAAATTAAACTTGATGTGGCGCCATAAAAAGTTTATTGGGGGCAATGCGATCTCAATATTATCGCTGATAGGAAGAGAGACGTTTCGAAATTTGCACGTGAGCGCGTGAAGCTCACATGTGATTCTGTGTTAGTGCACAGTACCACATTGTAGATTGCAGGAAGAATATCTTCTCGTATGTCTTCTTGAATAATAAATTTCATGCCGTATAAATACACACAATAGCTTTAATATTTCAGTAAAGGTTTGATCTCTTTTAGGGTACATAGTTTAAAGGTAGTTTTAACCGGTGACAGCAGGATTTCCGCGGGATCTGGGCTTGCGGCTTCCTTTTATCAAGCAACTGGAAAACCTCGGTTTTGCTGCAGTTTTTCTCTTTGCAGCAAAGCGCATGAACCACGTCATCACTTTATTTTCTGTCGGTGTTAGCTAAGGCGTGTTCACTATTGACTGAGTCTGGAAAGGAGAAGAACATTTAGCTGAAAAAATATAACATATGTCTTGGGCCATGGCAGTCGAAATGCAAAAACGTATACAAAATACTTCACTACACACTCCTTAAAAAAGGTTGTGGCCTTCACTAACGAAACACTAAAAAGTTGCTTATCGCAGGTACTTATAACTGGAGGCAGGAAGTGTAGCACTAGTCAGGGTTACGAACTGAAGCCCGCAGTAAGCACAACTACATTCTCTAGTAAAGTCTTCGCGACGGCCTCCATCTGAGCTACATGTGTTTAGTAAACTCGCCACGCATAGCCTGGTCATTAGCACGGCCTTAACCTAGTATATACTTCCTAAACCCAGTTATGTTCCTAACCATGCAGTTGTAGTAGCACAGCCCACGTGCTGTTCCGCCGGTAGTAAGGTTTGTAAAGAATTAGTAAATACGGCTGTTAGTAACTTTTCGAAAACTTTTTATTATGAGTTTACCGGAAACTGCTGTAGATAAATGTCCTAGAATGTACCTTTATTTCTACAATAAAAACATTTAACATAGCCTACGTAGAAATACATAGGAAAATGTATTGTAACTACTGTGCAGCACTGGCCGTTACTATCCATACGCGAAAAAAGCTACGGTGCAATGATTTACCGCATAAAAGCTTAAACACAATTTTTATTTTTCTGGCACACTGCTCAAATAAACACAATCATTGAATTCCTCACAAGAGCTTCAGGGGGCTAATTTGATTGCGAATTCTCCTACGACCGGGACAAGTCTTTACTGACAATAAAACAGCTAATAATGGCTTTTTGTAAGCAGACGGAGACTGGGCGACTTTACTTACAGCTCTGGAAACTTCATCCGCAAAAAGGGACTCCGTTGGAACTTCCTACTTCGTGCGTACGTCGTTGAAAACTCTCTGAACAATGAGCCCTCACCGGCAAAGAGCCGGTCTTTGCAGCCCTTGAAGTGGCTTTCCACGATATTAGATTTACTGACCTTTGGTTCGAAAACTTACTGGTGTGCAGACCTCCCTGAAATTTGTGTTTTTCTTTTTGCAATGCGCAGCCACACTTCCCTTATTTTCTTGAAAATTATGATGCGTCTTTGTAGCAAAGAATAAAAAGAAGAAAAAAAAATATGCTTCTGTTCTTCATGCCTCAACATATCAGCGACCTTTTGTGGCCGGTGTTGCCCCGTGGTTCGAAAGCTATGAAGACCAAAGTAGGAGCAAAAGATTCGAGAGAACGCATTTTCATTCAATAAACCGGCGCTGGCATTCTTCGGAGGCAAAAGAAATTTTAATCTTCAAGGCATTTTGGGGCATGAATACTTTTTGTCTGTGAGGTGACTTATTGCAACAAATCATGCGATAGAGGGACGCAGCAAAATCGCTAAGCTACAGCAATATTTGCATACTGTCGACAAACACCCGCGTTTCAACTAAAACAGGCAATATTCCAAAAGTTTTGCTCTAGAATCTTTGCAGCCGCGTCATAATTCAAAGCTGGTTTTGTAGCAAAAACGCAGCCATTGAAATGTTTGTCGTGCATTGGCGAATTGCTGTCTTAGAACATCCTTTTATCTTTTTAACTGTGACAATCATTAAATGCCCCAAGAAAGTGCCATAGTTCCACTGACGTGAGGTTTGGGTATAATGAGAGCACGGAAGTATAAAATTTTTAAGCGTCGTCCAATGCGATGTCGGGCCAATTTTGTCACTCGAAAATATATCACGACTAAACATTTATGTTACTTTGGAGAACGGCGGTGTACTTCAGGGTGTTTGCAGGCGAAACGAGCAGAAACTGCTGACAGGTAGTCTGCTTACTCGTAGCAATCACCAAGAACAATTTCAACTGTCTAGCGTCACAGCCCCGAAGCCGTCATTCCTATCATCGGTAGGTCCGTACAATATTAATTAAATTAGGAGACCTTTGGGATAGGTGGTGATAGAACTTGGAAATGGGTAAAAAATAACGAGAAATAGGGCGACACGGAAAAAAACCGACCGTCCCATGTATGTGTTCTTTCTTCTGTCCCTGTGTTTTTTCGCGCTGTTTTCAACTCAGAAAAAATTGAAGCTGGTTCAGCTACTACATTCCATTAATATTTTGTGGTCACGCTCATTCACTCACAATCGTTTTTTCCAGTAGTTGTCGATTTTAAACGAATTTGTAGGTAGCACATTGATTTTCGCTGAAACAATACTTCAGAAGAAATGTCGCAATACCAAGGCTTCAGCACACAACCACGAACAACGCACTACCAAAGCTGCAGAATGGGATAACTATTACAGGGGCACCCATACTAACCAGTACTGCAAGGTACAAAGGCTCTAGCCGATTCCGTTAGACATCGCTAGTGCTACAATGTTGTTACAAAGTTGGACACTGGCTCAATGTTTCACTTTCTACAGCAACGTATTGTTACAATTTTTCTGATAGAGGCGGGAACTAAAGTTTTGAAATTGGACGTGATCAGTGGACATCGGATGTGTCAGGCACATATTATTGCGCACTCTATTGCGCACTCCTGTTGCGGCACTCTAGAGCGGCAGACTTAATTCAGAATTATATAGAAACGTAAAATAAAGATACGTTTAACCGCTACATCGGCCCTGCTAACCCCTGCTTCAATTATTACGACATGCACGCAGATTGCTGAAGAACTGGTGGTGGCACTCGCACTCATTCACACCAAGACTACGGTCATCTTAACCGACTCCCAAACTGCCTGTCGGAGCTTCTTGGTGGGCAGGGTGGCCCCACCAACTTTCCGAATGCTCTCGGAATATCAGCCCCAAAGAAACGTCGCCCTCGTCTGGAGGCTCGCCCTCTGTAAATTAACAGGAAACAAGTTTGCCCATCCCCAAGCCTGCGCGCTTTCCTCCCAAGCCCAAGAAGGACAGGCAGAGTCCACACCATTGGTCACATCTCAGGACATTACACAGTACTATCGGTTCGACAGACAACCATTCCCTCAACCTCACTCCAAGCTGTCGAAATCAGAAGAAACGACTCTTCGTTGCATCTAAACGAATACCTTCGTCCATCAAATTCGCTTATACCACATGTGTCCCACTCAATTTCCCACCCAAACCCTTTGTTTGCTCTAAGCCTTGCCCACTAGTCACTTTTTATTAGAGTTAGCGCATAAGCTGACTTCCCAACCTTTCCATACTCCCTCCGCTTCCATGAGCCATGAGAAAACCTCAATTCCAGCGACATCCTGGACGTGCATCAATGAATAACTACTAGCATCTAGGGCGAGGACGAAATGCGGTCACTGACCATGTCAAGATGAAAACACAGAGACGTTTCGGAACCCGTACGGGTTCCTTGATCACACTCAACTAGCATCTAGGGCATCGGTCGCCAGCTCATGACATGGATTCCCGAACTAGGGCACCACTCCTGCTATATGGCTCATTAAATTTTCGTACTATTAGTACTTCTACATGAACAACGGAGAGTGTGGCATTTATAAAAAACATGCTGCGCATCCTGCCGACGGGCCACGTATGCGCAATAGCTATGCAATACGAGACTTCGTGTCTGACTTGATATAGAAAGAGGATCGTTCGATGTTCACCTAGTTGATTTGGCTTACAGCCGCATTTGCCGCTCGTTCACGTTACCCTTTTCTAACACAGTCGCTCCGCAAGACGAAAGCGACGCACGTTAAACTGAGCTAGCCAGAGAATGAAACATCGTGAAACGCGGCGCTGGGCCGAATCAAAATTATTCTCACACTCCGCATAATACTTTTTATTTAATGAATATAGGCAGCCCGTCACCAGGATTAGTGGCATGTAAGAGAGGTATGTTGAAGCACAGCGGTCTTCGCCCTCTCTTTTTGGGTTGGGCCTGTTCTGTTTACCACTGTCATAAGATAGCCGATCAGTAAACCTTCACCCTCGTTCACAATGCTACACATGGCACCAACGCTACCAGTAGAAGCCTGCGACAAGGCCGGGCAGGCCATCTTGGATGCGGGATGCGGCACAGTGTGTTCGCTTCCCTGCCTTACAAAAAAATAGCGATTCAGCGTGACCGGTACTTTTGCACCCCTTTTACGAGTCGTCGAGTCACGACAAAAAGTTTAAAACTGCAAGGGCATGCCACCTCAGTTCCAACTAACGAAAGTTCAAACTCACTAATGTGAAGAACAAGCTCCGTACCATGCGAATGTGAGGGCTAGAGTTTACCGGTGATTGAATGCATGAAAAACTAGCGATTCAAACGTACCTTCAAAGCTACATGTGTTTACTAGCTGGCCACGCATAACCTAGTCATTAGCACGGCCTTAATCTAGTGTATACTACTTCCTACACCCAATTATTTTCCTAGCCATGCAGTTGCAGTGGCAGAGGCCCACGTGCTGTTCCGCCGGTAGTAAGGTTGGTAATAAGTAAATACGGCCGTTACTACCCTTTTACAAACTTTTATATGTGAAGAAGATTATGGTCCAGCCTGTTCCCTCCACCGTTGTGTGGGTGCCGTTGTGCGGCGTCCATACCCCCCACTGCGCATGCCCGGCTAGGCACCGCTGATGATGATTGTGACAGGATGCCCCTAGGGATTGGCCAACCAAAGAATCCATCACGAGATAGCTTTGCCTTCAACCACCGTCGTTATCTTCCGGTATGGGAACCCTGAGTACCACACCCCCATTGCGCATGACTGGCCACGCACCGCTGATGATGATTGTGGCAGGATGCGCCAGGGATTGGCCAACCAAATTATCTATCACGATATAGCTTCACGTTCAACCCCCTTCGTCATCTTCCCGTAGGGGAACCCTGGGTGGTGGTGGTTGTGGTTTGCGACGGGAAAATGAAAGGAAATTCACTGGGGATATTTTGAGCTCGGCAGGGAGCTCACCTGCATAACACCCAGTGCGTAGTATGCGAGAGGCTTTCCTCATCTCCTCTCCGACGCTCCTCTCCTTCCGGAATTCCTCCTCTCCTCTTCGAAGCTCCTCTCCTCCACGAAATTGCGCAACGAATGGCAACACCTGCGGCTCCGCGCGCGATAATGCGAAGAAGCTTAGGTTTAGAGACGCGAAGGTAGCCGCTGCATACTCCGCTGGGGACGCCACTGTAGGTACGCGGTATAAATGACGCGCGCCCGCGCTCCGCTCCCATCATTCTCCTCCCGGAACGCTCCGATAGAACTGAAAACTAATGTAAACTTGAGTCGACTCCATGGCTGCTTCGCATACGACTAGGGGTTCCCTGCGGGAAGAATGTGAAATGTTTTTATTATGAGTTTACCGGAAACTGCTGTAACTAAATGTCTTCGAATGGACCTTTATTAGTACAATAGGAACATTTCAATAGCCTATGTATAAATAGATAGAAAAGTATATTGTAAAAATTGTGCAGCACTGGCCGTTACAATCCATGCGTGCAAAAAAAAGCTACCGTGCAATGATTTACCGCATGAAAGCCTAAACACTTTTTATTCACTGGCACACTGCTTGAATAAATACAATAATAAAATTCCTCACAAGAGCTTCAGGGAGATAATTTGATTGCGAATTCTCCTACGACAGGGACAAGTCTCTACTGACAATATTAAAGCTAATAATGGTTTTTTCTAACCAGACGGAAACTGTGCGACTTTAATTACTGCTCTAAAAACTTCTTCCGTAAAAAAAAAGGACTCCGTTGGAACTTCCTACTTCGTGCGTACGTCATTGAAAACTCTTTGAACAATGAGCGCTCACTGCCAAAGAGCCGGTCTTTGCAGCCCTTGAAGTGGCTTCGTACGATATCAAATTTACTAACCTTTAATTGGAGAACCTACTGGTGTGCAGACCTCCCTTACATTTATATATTTCTCTTTACAATGCAAAGCCATACTTCCCTTATATTCTTGAAAATTAGGGTGCGTCTTTGTAGAAAGAACAAAAAGAAGAAAAAGAATTTGCTTCAGTTCATCGTGCCTCAACGTAGCTACGACCTTTTGTGGCCGGTGTTGCCCCGGGGTTCGAAAGCTATGAAGACCAAAGTAGGAGCAAAAGATTCCGGAGGACGTATTTTCATTTATTAGACCGGCGCTCGAACAGGTTAAACTACCAAGGATTTGCTCTAGAATTTTTGAAGCGGTGCCCCATTTGAATACCAGCATTTGCAGCAAGAATGCAGTCATTGAAATGTATGCAGCGCAATGGCGAATCGCTGTTTTAGAACGTCCTTGTATCTTTTTTTTTAATTGGACGCTCATGATATGCAACAGGAAACTGCCATAGTTGCACTGACGAGGTGTTTGGCTATAATGAGAGCACGGAAGTATGTAATTTTTAAGCGTCGTTCAAAGCGACGTCGGGGCTTTTTTGTCTCTCTAAGGTATACTATGACTAAACTTTTACGTTACCCTTTGAGAACGGTGGTGTACTTGGGGCTGTTTGCAGGGGAAACGAGCAGAAACTTCTGACAGGAAGTCTCCTTACTCGTAACAATAACCAGGAACAATTTCAACTGTCTAGCGTTACAGCCTCCGAGACCGTCGTCCGCATTATCGCTACGCCCGTACAATATTAGTCTATAATAGAAGACATTCGTTATAGGCGGTGATAGAACTTGGAAATGGTAAACATAGCAAAAAATAGGGCGACACGGAAACGAATCGACCGACCCATGCAAGTGTTCTTTCTTCTGTCCCTGTGTTTTTTCGCGCTGTTTTCAACTCAGAAAAAATTGAAGCTGTTTCAGCTACTACATTCCATTAATATTTTGTGGTCATGCTCATTCACTCACAATCGTTTTTTCCAGTAGGTGTCGGTTTTAAACAAATTTGTAGGTAGCACATTGATTCTCGCTGAAACAATACTTCAGAAGAAATGTCGCAATACCAAGGCTTCAGCACACAACCACGAACAACGCACTACCAAAGCTGCAGAATCGGATAACTATTACAGGGGCACCCATACTAACAAGTACTGCAAGGTACAAGGGCTCTAGCCGATTCCGTTAGCTACATGTTGTTACAAAGTTGGACACTGGCTCAATGTTTCACTTTCTGCAGCAACGTATCGTTACAATTTTTCTGATAGAGGCGGGAAATAAAGTTTTGAAATTGGACGTGATCAGTGGACATCGGATGTGTCAGGCACATATTATTGCGCACGAAGTTGGACACTGGCCCAATGTTTCGCTTTCTACAGAAATGTATCGTTACATTTTTTCTGATAGAGGCGGGAAATAAAGTTTTGAAATTGGACGTGATCAGTGGACATCGGATGTGTCAGGCACATATTATTGCGCACTCTATTGCCCACTCCTGTTGCGGCACTCTAGAGCGGCAGACTTAATTCAGAATTATATAGAAACGTCAAATAAAGAATACGTTTAACCGCTACATCGGCCCTGCTAACCCCTGCTTCAATTATTACGACATGCACGCAGATTGCTGAAGAACTGGTGGTGGCACTCGCACTCATTCACACCAAGACTACGGTCATCTTAACCGACTCCCAAACTGCCTGTCGGAGCTTCTTGGTGGGCAGGGTGGCCCAACCAACTTTCCGAATCCTCTCGGAATATCAGCCCCAAAGAAACGTCGCCCTCGTCTGGAGGCTCGCCCTCTGTAATTGACAGGAAACAAGTTTGCCCATCCCAAGCCTGCGCGCTTTCCTCCAAGCCCAAGGAAGTACAGGCGGAGTCCACACCATTGGTCACATCTCAGGACATTACACAGTACTATCGTTTCGACAGACAACCATTCCCTCAACCTCACTCCAAGCTGTCCAAATCAGAAGAAACGACTCTTCGTTGCATTTAAACGAATACCTTCGTCCATCAAATTCGCTTAAACCACATGTTTCCCACTCAATTTCCCACCCAAACCCTTTGTTTGCTCTAAGCCTTGCCCACTAGTCAGTTTTTATTAGAGTTAGCGCATAAGCTGACTTCCCAACCTTTCCATACTCCCTCCGCTTCCATGAGCCATGAGAAAACCTCAATTCCAGCGACATCCTGGACGTGCGTCAATGAATAACTACTAGCATCTAGGGCGAGGACGAAATGCGGTCACTGAGCAAGTAAAGATGAAAACACAGAGACGTTTCGGAACCCGTACGGGTTCCTTGATCACACTCAACTAGCATCTAGGGCATCGGTCGCCAGCTCATGACATGGATTCCCAAACTAGGACACCACTCCTGCTTTATGGCTCATTAAATTTTCGTACTCTTAGTACTTCTACATGAACAACGGAGAGCGTGGCATTCATAAAAAAACATGCTGCGCATCCTGCCGATGGGCCACGTATGCGCAATAGCTATGCAATACGAGACTTCGTGTCTGACTTGATGTAGAAAGAGGATCGTTGGATGTGTACCTAGTTGATTTGGCTTACAGCCGCATTTGCCGCTCGTTCACGTTACCCTTTTCTAACACAGTCGCTCCGCAAGACGAAAGCGACGCACGTTAAACTGAGCTAGCCAGAGAATGAAACATCGTGAAACGCGGCGCTGGGCCGAATCAAAATTATTCTCACACTCCGCATAATACTTTTTATTTAATGAATATAGGCAGCCCGTCACCAGGATTAGTGGCATGTAAGAGATGTATGTTGAAGAACAGCGATCTTCGCCCTCTCTTTTTGGGTTGGGCTTGTTCTGTTTACCACTGTCATAAGATAGCCGATCAGTGAACCTTCACCCTCGTTCACAATGCTACACATGGCTCCAACGCTACAAGTAGAAACCTGCGACAAGACCGGGCAGGCCATCTTGGATGCGGGATGCGGCACAGTGTGTTCGCTTCCCTGCCTTATAAAAAATAGCGATTCAGCGTGACCGGTACTTTTGCACCCCTTTTACGAGTCGTCGAGTCACGACAAAAAGTTTTAAACTGCAAAGGCATGCCACCTCAGTTCCAACTAACGAAAGTTCAAACTCACTAATGTGAAGAACAAGCTCCGTACCATGCGAATGTGAGGGCTAGAGTGTACCGGTGATTGAATGCTTGAAAAACTAGCGATTCAAACGTACCTTCAAAGCTACATGTGTTTACTAGCTGGCCACGCATAACCTAGTCATTAGCACGGCCTTAATCTAGTGTATACTACTTCCTACACCCAATTATTTTCCTAGCCATGCAGTTGCAGTGGCAGAGCCCACGTGCTGTTCCGCCGGTAGTAAGGTTGGTAATAAGTAAATACGGCCGTTACTACCCTTTTACAAACTTTTATATGTGAAGAAGCTTATGGTCCAGCCTGTTCCCTCCACCGTTGTGTGGGTGCCGTTGTGCGGCGTCCATACCCCCACTGCGCATGCCCGGCCAGGCACCGCTGATGATGATTGTGACAGGATGCCCCTAGGGATTGGCCAACCAAAGAATCCATCACGAGATAGCTTTGCCTTCAACCACCGTCGTTATCTTCCGGTATGGGAACCCTGAGTACCACACCCCCATTGCGTACGACTGGCCACGCACCGCTGATGATGATTATGGCAGGATGCTCCAGGGATTGGCCAACCAAATTATCTATCACGATATAGCTTCACGTTCAACCCCCTTCGTCATCTTCCCGTAGGGGAACCCTGGGTGGTGGTAATTGTGGTTTGCGACGGGAAAATGAAAGGAAATTCACTGGGGATATTTTGAGCTCGGCAGGGAGCTCACCTGCATAACACCCAGTGCGTAGTATGCGAGAGGCATTCCTCATCTCCTCTCCGACGCTCCTCTCCTTCCGGAATTCCTCCTCTCCTCTTCGAAGCTCCTCTCCTCCACGAAATTGCGCAACGAATGGCAACACCTGCGGCTCCGCGCGCGATAATGCGAAGAAGCTTAGGTTTAGAGACGCGAAGGTAGCCGCTGCATGATCCGCTGGGGACGCCACTGTAGGTACGCGGTATAAATGACGCGCGCCCGCGCTCCGCTCCCATCATTCTCCTCCCGGAATGCTCCGATAGAACTGAAAACTAATGTAAACTTGAGTCGACCCCATGGCTGCTTCGCATACGACTAGGGGTTCCCTGCGGGAAGAATGTGAAATGTTTTTATTATGAGTTTACCGGAAACTGCTGTAACTAAATGTCTTCGAATGGACCTTTATTAGTACAATAGGAACATTTCAATAGCCTATGTATAAATAGATAGAAAATTATATTGTAAAAATTGTGCAGCACTGGCCGTTACAATCTATGCGTGCAAAAAAAGCTACATTGCAATGATTCTTCGCATGAAAGCCTAAACACTTTTTATTCACTGGCACACTGCTTGAATAAATACAATCATAGAATTCCTCACAAGAGCTTCAGGGGGATAATTTGATTGCGAATTCTCCTACGACAGGGACAAGTCTCTACTGACAATATTAAAGCTAATAATGGTTTTTTCTAACCAGACGGAAACTGGGCGACTTTACTTACTGCTCTAAAAACTTCTTCCGTAAAAAAAAAGGACTCCGTTGGAACTTCCTGCTTCGTGCGTACGTCATTGAAAACTCTTTGAACAATGAGCGCTCACTGCCAAAGAGCCGGTCTTTGCAGCCCTTGAAGTGGCTTCGTACGATATCAAATTTACTAACCTTTAATTGGAGAACCTACTGGTGTGCAGACCTCCCTTACATTTATATATTTCTCTTTACAATGCAAAGCCATACTTCCCTTATTTTCTTGAAAATTAGGGTGCGTCTTTGTAGAAAGAACAAAAAGAAGAAAAAGAATTTGCTTCAGTTCATCGTGCCTTAACGTAGCTACGACCTTTTGTGGCCGGTGTTGCCCCGGGGTTCGAAAGCTATGAAGACCAAAGTAGGAGCAAAGATTCCAGAAGACGTATTTTCATTTATTAAACCGGCGCTCGAACATGTTAACTACCAAGGATTTGCTCTAGAATTTTTGAAGCGGTGCCCAATTTGAATACCAGCATTTGCAGCAAGAATGCAGTGATTGAAATGTATGCAGCGCAATGGCGAATCGCTGTTTTAGAACGTCCTTGTATCTTTTTTTTTAATTGGACGCTCATGATATGCAACAGGAAACTGCCATAGTTGCACTGACGAGGTGTTTGGCTATAATGAGAGCACGGAAGTATGTAATTTTTAAGCGTCGTTCAAAGCGACGTCGGGGCTTTTTTGTCTCTCTAAGGTATACTATGACTAAAGTTTTACGTTACCCTTTGAGAACGGTGGTGTACTTGGGGCTGTTTGCAGGGGAAACGAGCAGAAACTTCTGACAGGAAGTCTCCTTACTCGTAACAATCACCAGGAACAATTTCAACTGTCTAGCGTTACAGCCTCCGAGACCGTCGTCCGTATTATCGCTACGCCCGTACAATATTAGACTATAATAGAAGACATTCGTTATAGGCGGTGATAGAACTTGGAAATGGTAAACATAGCAAAAAATAGGGTGACACGGAAACGAATCGACCGACCCATGCAAGTGTTCTTTCTTCTGTAAGTGTGTTTTGTCGCGCTCTTTCCAACTAAGAAAAAAATGAAGCTGATTCAGCTACTACATTCTGTTAATACTTTGCGGTCATGCTTATCTACTCAGAATCGTTTTTTGTTTCAGTAGGCGTCAATTGGAAACATATTTTTTGGTAGCAAACTGATTTCCTCTGAAACAATACTTCACAGGGAATTTCGCAATACCAAGGCTTGAGCACACAACCACGAAAACCGCACTACCAAACTGCAGAATGGGATAAAATTTCCAGGTGCACCCTTACTAACCAATACTGCAAGGAACAAAGGCTCTCGCCGATTCCGTTAGACTTCGCTAGTGCTACAATGTTATTACGAAGTTGGACACTGGCTCGATGTTTCGCTTTCTGCATCAACGCTTGGTCACAGTATTTCTGTTAGAGGCGGGAAATAAAATTTTGACATTGGACGTGGTCAGTGGACATCGGATGTATCAGGCACATATTATATAGTGCTGCGTACACCTCCTGTTTCCGCACTCAACAGGGGCAGATTTAATTCCGCATTATATATATAAACATACAATAAAGATACGTTGAACCACCAAATCGACCCTAATAACCCATGCTTCAATTATTACGACATCCACACAGTTTGCTGAAGATCCAGCGATAGCACTCTCACTCATTCACAGCAAGAGTGCGGTCATTTTTAACCGACTCCCAACTGCCTGTCGGAACTTCTTGGTGGGCAGGGTGGCCCCACCAACTTTCGGTCTCCTCTCGGAATATCAGCCCCAAAGAAGTGAGCCTCCTCGTGAGCCTCCTCGTGCGGAGTGAGCCTCCTCGTGCGGAGGCTCACCCTCTGTACATTGACGGGAAATAATTTTCCCATCTCCAAGCCTGTGCGCTCCCCTCCCAGGCCCCAGAAGGACTAGCGGAGTCCGCACAATTGTAGGACATTACACAGTACTATCGACTCGACAGACAATTCTCTCAACCTCACTCCAAGCTGTACAAATCAGAAGAAACGACCCTTCGTTGCATCTAAACGAATACCTTCGTCCATCTAATTCGCTTACACCGAATGTTTCTATCTCAATTTCCCACCCAAACCCTTTTTTAAATGCAGAGCATTTCTTTAACTCACGATGTCACCCGGCGTTGTAGGCGTGCTACGGCGTCCGCAACAGCCGTTCCAGGTGCGCCCTCTCCCCCACTCCTCCTCTCCCACATCACGCTACCCTCCTCGCTCTCAACAACAGGTCCGCACCCTCCCCCTACATAATATAAAAAAATATTACTTACCGGCGCCTGGATTCGATCCCGCGACACCCGCGGGCGGAACGCAAGGTACATGGTGCTCTACCCACTGCGCCACAAAGCCGACTCAGAATGGAAGGCTACGAACGCGCCTTATATCCTTGACTCATTCAAACTACGTCAAGAAGCTGCTGATAAACGCATTCACTACCACCAACTCCCCAACACTAAACGTTAACGCAATACACCCACCCCTATGCGACGCATTTACTCGAGTCCCCCTCGCGGGGAGATGGGCCCTTTTTGCTCTTAGCCTTGCCCACTAGTCACATTTTATTAGAGTTAGCGCATAAGCTGACTTCCCAACCTTTCCATACTCCTTCCGCTTCCATGAGCCATGAGAAATCCTCATTTCCAGTGACCACCTGGACGTCCATCAACGACTAACTACTATCATCTAGGGTATCGGTCGCCAGCTCATGACCTGTCTTCCCGGACTAGAACACCGCTCCTGCTTTATGGCTCATTAAAGTTTCGTACTATTAGTACCGCTAATTGAACAACGGAGAGCGTGGCCTTCGTGAAGAACGTGCTGCGCATCCTGCTGACAGGCCACGTATGCGCAATAGCTATACGATACGAGACTTCGTGACCAACTTGATATAGAAAGAAGATCGTTCTACTTGCAGCTATTTGATTTGGCTTACAGCCGCGTTTGCCGCTGGTTCACGTTACCCTTTTCTAAGGCAGTCGCTGCACAGGATGGAAACAACGCACATTGAACTTAGCTAACCAGATAATGTCACCGGGCAGGAACGTCGCGAACGTCGCCGGGCGGAGAACGCACCACAAAGACGCTGGTATACTTCGGCTGAATCGGAAAACTTTTAATGCATACGTTAAATATGAAATTAGTTTTCTGGGCAGACCGTGCGTCCGTATACGTGTGCTGTGCGTGATCGGCTGTGGTTCAAGAAAGAACTGACCAACATCGTCATGCTGCGGAATCCTGAAAGTGGACACGTGCACTTCAGGTGACTTAGGCCGGATAGTACAACGCCGGCGACGTCCTAGATTTACACGTGTGCGGTACTTTTGAAGGCTTTGTGCTTTAAAGTGCTGTGCTCCAATTCTCCACCAGGCATGATACGTGTAGCGTAGATTAGAAACGATCTACTGAGCCTGTGTGAAGGAGAGGAAGAGCTAGTCCCAGCTCGACATCAGCTTCGATAGTCACACGTTCTCAGAGTGCTGAACGATTCATGATATTTTACACGACCCTATTTCTTCCAATTTAGTTCAAGATTAACAAAGAAACTGACAGTTTTACACTCATGAAAGAAGATCTTCACTTCTGTGTCAGTGTAACCTTTTAAGACAATCGAAGCTTGACAACTGCACACACACACACAAGGAAGGGCATCTGTTCCATAAAATGTTTGCACAAGGCTGTGTATTCGTGATACGCGTGTAAGAAGTTGCGGGCCTGGTGCTTCTTTGGTGTATATGTACGGCAGGTATAGCAGGTAAGCTAGTCTGGTAATTTAAGCAATGAATTATCAGTCCCCGGCTTGTTATCTGGTGGCGTGTTTGCTACCGTTTTTTGATGGCACGTTCAAACAATCACGTTGTGGAGATAGCGCACCTTGAAATTTGGATAACCAAAAACTGGCGCAGGTTGAACTAGTGCTACAAGGCTGGAGAAACTGTAGAGCTGGCGACCCCTCTCCTTTCGTCGAAGACCCGGTTGTTGCACATCACCTTTTTTTCTGAATTAGCTCCCGAATGTTCTTCATTACTGGCAGACTCGCATCGCTTTCTCCGCTGGTTTTTACATCTCTCACAAAGTGGACACTAAAGTAAAGATATTAACTATGGTGATCCGAAAACTTCATTTTGTGTCTCTTGTTTGGAACTGGTTGGGCATAATAAGTAGCGGTAATCTTGAAAATATGCACAGACGTTTTATTAGAATTGTATACGACAGCAAGTTCGATCGCCGAGTTTACTATCAGTATAAAAACACGTTGGAGAAATTGCAATTGACTAAATTGTCTAAAAAGAGGCTTGGCGCGGATTTGCTTTTTTGTTTAAGTCTTTACACAGCATTATTGATTGTGAAGATCTTACGTCATGAATTGAGATTAGAGTTCCCTGTAAGTCTTTTCGTTAATTTCTTTTATTTCGAATCAGTTATACTTGTTCTCCTGTGCACAGATGGTTTAGACTGTAAAATAAAAAGGCAAGTCACCTTGATATTTTAAACAACAATTTGCATTTCTTTATGCTTGCTTTGACGCAAGTGCACTAATCGCATTTTTCTTTCTTTGTCCTTTTATTTTTCCTCGTTTCAGGTTACATATTCAAATTGTTTGTGTTTGCATGAAATTTTGGGCTTCACCCTGTGCACCACCGCTTAAGGCCATTGGCTGTTGGTGGGCACGTAGAAATAAAGATAATAATGATGATGATGATGATGATGATGATGATGATGATGATGATGACGACGACGACGACGACGACGACGACGACGACGACCTCCAAAGCCAACCCCGCGCTTCGAACCCAAAGGAAATGCTGTGCGCCCGCAACGCGATTGCAGCTACATCGAGTGAAGGCGGGCCAGTTGGCACATAGCTGAGTCACAAACAGCGTGTGAAGCAAGACGACAGGAAGGGCTCAATCCGATATGCGCTCAATCGGATAAACGCTGGTTTCATAACGCGAGGGACCCAGGTTTTATTCCGACCACGGGAAGCGTTTTGCAGATGTTATAGTTCCCCATCTCTGCTAAACCACGTACCCCTCAGTTCTTTGGTTTGGCTCAGTGGTTATTGTTCCGGCTTCACGACATAATGGTCCGGGTTAGAATCCCGGTACCTCCCAAACCACATTTTTTCTTCAGGTTGAGATGTTTTTTGATGCGATTAAGGGAAAAGGCTCGGCGTAAACAACTCCGCCGTTCAGAAAACAGCTATGGTCAAGATGAACTGCTTAGGAGAACTTCCACAACAAAAACTTCACGTCTAGTCCTAGAATCCTCCATTTTACCTGTTGTTTATTTTGCCTATTCATAATTTTCCTATATCAGCAAGCTGGGTACGATAAAACAACTCAGAACTTCCTGTGAAATCTCTATCAACAGAGACGAGGTGGCCAAAGGAGTTGCCACGCTAGTGGTGTATGAGGGAAATTCATCAAAATGAAGAAATCAGGTGGTGTCAGGGAGGAAAACATAAGAATCGAATAAGGTGGCTCAAGACGTGTTGCCTCGGAGATAAACAAGATTACTGAGACGACGAACACATGCTCCTGTGTCTCCGTTCTCTGAATAAGGAAACGATCCATCTTGGGTTGGTTAGCTAGACAGTGTGGTTACCCAAGATATTTTATCTGCAGATTCCTTGTGCGGCATATGAAGGGAAATAAAATAATAAAAGGGAATACCAGTTGAAATAAAGGGAATACCAGTGCGCGATGAAGAAAACCTGTTTAATATCCTAACCGAGATAGGAAACTGCATTCAAGAGCCAATTTCACCCTGCGACGTCGATGTATGCCATCGTGTGCCGGTCCCAAATGACCGAGCGAGTAAAAACATTATCGTTCAGTTCATTCACCGACGTAAACGTAATGCAGTTCTTGAGGCCGCAAAGAAAAAGAAGCTGACATGCGAAGACCTTGGGCTAAGTCATACTGCACCCATCTTCATTAATGAGCATCTGTGCCCAGATCGCAAGAGTTTGCTCGGACAAGCTATCGCAAATAAGCGAGAAGCTGGCTGGAAATTCGTGTGGGTTCGCAACGGTAACATATATGCTCGCAAGTCAGAGAAAAGCAACGCATTGAAAATCGGCAGTGCATCGGATCTCGCGAAAATGACCTAGAACGCAATATGGCAAAACTGAACAGGAGGCAAAAACAAAACAAAAATGGGTAGCTGTGAAGAACTATGTACACCCGCAAGTCTTTGTGATTCTGCGAGCAGAAGCACACTCAGGCTCTTTCATTTAAATTGTCGCTCAATTAATAATAAGACAGACGAGCTGCAATTACTTTTCGACACATTCAGGTTTTCCTTCCATGTCATTATGTTCACGGAGACCTGGTATCACGATGACTCTGGTTGTTTTGTTTTAAACGGCTACACGCATTTCACACTTAACAGATCTGACCGTCGGGGGGGAGGTGTTTCCTTACAGATTCTGAACACTGTTGTTCCAGCAGAAAATAGCAAATTCTTGACTATTACGCCGGACTTTGAAATACTGACAGTTGAATGTGACAGAAATGTATTTACTGTGGTGTACCGTCCACCAGACGGCAAGCTAGATTCCTTTTTTTCCATGCTAGAAGCTCTTCTTGATCATGTGTCTTTAAATCAACAAATTTTATATCTTTGTGGTGACATGAATATCGATGTTAGTTCAGCTTCCCCCTCACAGCTTGAGCTAACCAGTTTATTAGATGCATATGGGTTTTCATAATTTCATTGAAGTGCCGACACGCGTCACACTATCGACGTCAACAGTGCTTGACCTTATCATAACGAACACGAAAAGCAAAATGTACATGCCGGCACGCTTGTGTGCGATTTAAGTGATCATCTGCCAGTATTTGCCTTTGTCAACGAGCTCATTAAATGCGGAATGCGATTGCTTCGCGCACGCTATCACGTATTGACGTGAACACTCTTGAATGCTTTAGGGATAAGATTCGAGGCAACGAACTGGGAGGGAGTACTTTCACAAACCGACGCGGATAGCGCGTATGAAGCCCTCATCGACAAACTAAATCTTCTTATGAAAAGTGTTTCCTTCCTGTACCATCGAAAAAGAAAAGCTAAAAAACCATGGGTAACTGCGGATCTGCTACAAAAAATCAAAGTCAAACTAAAATTATATTCGCAGTTTATGAAGTCGAGAGGCATTAATAAATTACGT
Organism: Haemaphysalis longicornis; assembly: GCA_013339765.2. NCBI lineage: Eukaryota > Metazoa > Arthropoda > Arachnida > Ixodida > Ixodidae > Haemaphysalis > Haemaphysalis longicornis. Next base: position 191,581,607 of record CM023450.1, on the reverse strand, counting down.
ACCTTCAAGAAATATCGTAATCAATTAAATAAAGAAACTAAAAAAGGCGAAATTTGATTACTTTAATAGCGTTTTTTTCCTCTACCTCCAACAAGAACTACCGTGACTCCTGGGCTCAATTAAACTCTGTACTCAACCACCGATCAAGAGTGTCACCAAAAACAATTGACCATGATGGCACTGTTTTAAGCGGTAAAGCACTTTCAGACAAATTCAACAACTTCTTCATAAATGTAACGCGATCCTTATGCTGCTCGTCTAATTCTCCATGCGGTTACGCTTATCGGGCTCCAAGCGTCCAGGAATCTTTGTTCATGTCTCCAACCACTGAAATAGAAGTTCAAGAAATATACAAAAATCTCAGACTTAGCAAGGCTCAGGATATCGATGGTTTTCAAATTCAGCCATTCAAATATGTGATCGACCTACTAGCCCCTGCGTTGGCTTTCATTTATAACCTTTCACTGGGTACTGGCATTTTTCCAGGACAAATGCAGATTGCGAAATGTGTTGCCATACATAAAGGTGGAAGCATTTGTGATTTTTCAAATTATAGACCAGTTTCGATCCTTCCAGTACTATCAAAAGGCTTAGAAAAGATCATTTACATCCGAATGAACAATTTCTTATCCAGGCACTCCGTGCTTTCAGAGTGTCAGTTCGGTTTTCGGAAATGCAGATCAACAGAGACTGCCCTGCTGAAACAAAAAGAAACAATAATACAGGCATTTGAGGAAAAGCATCTTGCTCTCGGGATATCTATAGATTTTTCAAAGGCATTTGATGTAATTAATCACACAATTTTGTTGGACAAACTTTTTCATTACGGCGTCAGAGGCTCGGTAGCTAGTCTTATACGATCATACTTGGGATACCGCCGTCAAGTAGTAGCTCACAATAACATCTTCTCAGACATGCAACCAATCTTGTCTGGTGTACCATAAGGCAGTATTTTAGGCCATTTGCTGTTCCTAGTACACATTAATGATATCTTTTATAGTCCATTGCCAGGTAACATGATAGCATACACGGATGATATCACCATGATAGTTTCGGAGAGCACAAAATCAACATTGTCAGTATATGGCAATCAATTTCTCGAATACCTTCGACAATGGTGCGAAAAAAAATTACTTAAAAATAAATACCAACAAGACAAAAGCTGTAATATATCGAGCGAAAAACAAAATTATACGTGATACTATTCAACTGGTGCATGGAAATATAGTTATTGATATTGTTTCAAACATAAAGTCCTTAGGCGTAGTCTTTTCAGAAACACTCAGCTGGGATCTACAAATCAACCAAATACGCAATAGAATGAGTAAAATAAACGGTGTAATATGTAAACACAGGTACTCTCTTCCAACGAAAGTGAAGCTAGTTATATACAATGCTTTTTTGCTTCCAGCCATAACATATTGTCATACCGTGTGGGGAACAACAACAAAGAAAAATATTCAAAAGTTACTTGCAGCACAAAAACGAACAGTTAGACTAATTGTAAATATACCATGGTATGCACATACCGAACGCTACTTCACACAATATCATGTAAATAAAGTTAATACCTTATACGCCTTTAGATTGCTAGTTATGTATAAGAATGCAATATCAAGAAACAATGAATCATTTATTTCCATGCCTCAACTCACACGCCATGCCACTTCTTACAACGTACGCCAGCGCCTGGCGTGGTTCCTGCCTTTTTTCCGTACTAACTATCGACTACAGTCCTTGTGTTATATTTTACCATTGTATCTAAATTGCCCTGAAAGTAATAATATCTGCCTCGAAAAAACTTCAAAGAAAAAATTGTATACGGTTCTTTACCTGTTCGAATCACTGTGAATTGTCTTGATGAGACTGCATTAAAAAGTTTGTCGAGCAGCAAACTGCGCGAATAGCAAACCCTTGTGCTATGTTTCAGAATTTTATTTTGGGTTTTTATGCTGTGCCTTTTAAGATATATGCTATGATTTTTATGCCTGTGTTTATTTTATTTTGTTTGTTCTCGTGAAAGTGTGCTTTGTGATTTTATTTTGTCCTTCTGAGTGACCGGCATATTACGTAGACGTTAAAATTGTGCTTTGGCCAATGTACGAAGCGAAATGTATGTGAAAGAAGCTGTCGAGTTGGGCGTATGGGGTCTTCAAGCTGCGTTGTTCGCAGCTTTTTTCCATGCGTCCTCTCTCTACTGTACCACAGCAAGAGAGAAATAAAGTTTCTATTCTAAAGAAGCAGTCTTTATTAGATCACTAGGATGAAGTGAGGGCAGTAGTATGGTATGCCGACGAATTTGGGGAAAGGGGGGTGTTCGTCAGCGGAGACGGTGAAAGTACGGTTGAAATGACAGACCTACCGGTTTACACTCTTATTCTTTTGGCTCAAAAAGTTCTAAGTCATGTGGGCCAGATGCTGTTTGCGTGTTAAAGGTAGTTACTCTTCTAAAGTGTACTTCGCAAGTGGGTACGATCTCCTTAAGATTTACAAGAAAGACATTGTTGAACCAAACAGGCGTGCAACGCCAATCAAAGACCTCCCCCTCCCTCATCAAAGCATCAACGACTAGGAGAACTCTCTCTCTAGTGTTTTCAAGCGTGTCCTCGTAGCGGTGTCTAGTGTCAAAGAAATTTTGCCACTTAGCGCCAAAGATGCAGGTTTGATTCCCGCACAGCATGCCGTTTTGTGTTACGTGAGACCTTTTCGACTACCCGGGGATTTCTGCTGTAAGCGGGGATGTCTGCTGTAAGCAGAGATCCCGGGTAGTCGAAATTAATACACAGCCTTCATTATGGCGCGTCTTAGAGCCATGATGTAGTTTCAGCGTGATAAGTCGCCAAGATGTCATTTTTTCCGTTGTCATACAGCACCCATCAAAATGTAGTACTTATGAAGCATAAAACTGGAAGTGCGACCATAGAGATTTTAAAGTGTTAATGTCAAGCACAACCGGAGCTCCTTTTTCAGATCGTAAAATCAAGAAGGCCGGCTGTCACGCTAAACAAACCCCCTACCGCAGCAAAAAACAAATTCATCCACTCAGCAGTTTAGAGGAATATTTTTGCAGTGTACGTGGCCTCACCTATTACTCGCATAGGAAGTTATACAATGCTTAGTCTATGATTCTTCTTCACTGCCCTCTGATGAAGACGAGGTTTCGCACGGCCAAATGCTCTCTTTGTTGCGTCGCCGCTTTTCTTCGTGCCATCGATCAAGTACGCTTGGCCAGCCTACTGCTACGCCCTGAATTCTCAGCCTCTTCAGCACTTTTTTTTGCATCGCCCATTCAACTTCTATCGTTTTTTATAGTCCTAAACACACAGAAACGTTTGTCAACCTTGTTAGCACATGGCACAACAAGCTCCGTGTTCAAAGAGATATTTGTTTCAAGAGCACATTCTGAGGCCTCACGATTTCTCCGCTTCTAGAACTTATTGCATACAAATGAGCCCGCAATACAGCTATGCTCGAACTGGGACAACTAAAGAACGTATCACATGACTGGCGCATTGCCTAGAACGCGTACGGTAAATGGCTGAAGTTCTAGCAAGATAGGAAACCCTTAATTGGAGCTTTAAAAAAGTACGGCGAGGCAGTGCTCACCGTAAATATTTCTTTGGTTCTGAAATATAATACTATTCGATACTAATGAACCTGCCATGCAGCTATGCGAGAAGCTGGAAAACTAGAGAGCGAATTCCATGACAGACCCCGTACATAGAACGAATGGGAATTGGCTCAACTTGTATGAACATACGAAAGCCTTCGTTGGAGTTTCATTAAGGTCTGATATGCAGGGCTCACAATAAATATTTCTCTGGTATCTAATGTAATTCTTCGTTGCTTACATTTCCTTCTTACAAGCTTCTCTGCAGTCATACGCTGCCTTAAGACGACATACGCCAGCTTCATAGTGTTTCCCTTGAGAAACTCACACCTCTCGTAAAAAAAAAACCAAAATTAACATGCTTAACGTTTCGTTTTTTTCAACAGGCCGACTTCCGGCAACATTTCGTGCATTTAAATTTTAGCCTAACACCCAATTCATTGTATCGGTCCTAGTTTATTTCCACGGCCATTAAATCACGTTGATACGCGATTGTAAGTGTCCGGAAGACTTCTTTCCTGACAGCCTAGTTCGATATGTTTCTCAAATTTGGGAGGACCAGTCCTATCACCACTCACAGAGCAATTTTACGAAATCCCCAGAGGTTTCGTTTTTTATAGTAAGGAACAAAAATTACAAAAAATAGCTTTAGTAAAATATAAATAAAAATACGGCTAGCTCAATCTGGCTTTTTGTTTTTATATATCTAAAATGCAGACTACAATTTTATCACCAGGTAATAGGACCAAAACTTATTAATAACCACGGGAGGTTACAAAATATATAGGAAGTTACCACAGTAAGTAATTTGAACAAAAAAGAAAACTCCACTCACTTGTCGCCCACTTTGTTTTCCAGCACATGCCCGACCTTCAGATTTGCAATAGTAAGCTCCACGAGCAATATTCCGCTCCGAGTTATATAAGACCGAAATTCGAGGCTTCTGGAAAACAAAAAAACAAACTGATACCTTTTGGAACACGTTGCATCACACACATAATGAAAGCGCCGGCGATCATTTGGCGTTCTCTACTCGTAGCACTTGCATCTCAACCGTTCGCCAATTAGAGCGACTGGGAATAGCTTCCGGATTACACTTCCCACCCTCGAAGGGCTCAGATCTTAACACTGTTTCTCTCGAAATAGAATAGTTCTTTCCAACAACGGGCTATATTTAGCCATTTCCATATACTGTCTTGCTTCGTAATAACGCAAGGAGGAAACCCGCGCGGCATGTTCGCCGAGCTCCCACGTAAATTACGGAAACAAGGCGCCTACCCTGTTAGCCTGCGTAAAAATGAGTTTCTTCTATTTTCTTTTGACGGACTACATCATTTTATGCGTCGTTTAGAATTGTAGTATGTAAGTGCATAGTCGTTTCTTTACTTATAAGGACTCCTTTTGTAGAGTAGTAGGTTTGGTCCATTGGCCCTACAAAGATATATGGGTAAGAGGTATAGGTAGGCGTGGGCCATAAGTGGGTATGTGCCAAAAAAGCCTAGAGCTGAGTATGTGCCGTAAGTAAAGGAAATACAACAACACTAACAAAAACAGCTGTTTCTGTTCAAAAACTTTGTTTTGAGCGTGGAGATATGGGAGTGGTCCCTCACTTCAGGGTTCTATGGCACAGCCGTGTTGTGAAATCCTGGACCCCAGCAGTTGCTGGGCCTATTAGCCGGCGCTGGTCATCAGGTTGACTCAAAGTTCCGAGAGGGAAAGAGTAGTAAATAAGGGTGGGAAGGGGGAGTTATGTGTGTACCCCCATATAAGTACTCATTGGGAGTGAGGCAACCACAGCAGCGCTCATTCCTTTAAAGTTGCAGCACCTTCGAATATGCAAGTAGATACAGGAAAATATCTTATCATAGAAAGAACGTCTACTGAGTGGCAGAGCGCACTGCTTCACGTTATCACCTAATCTAAAAGATTTCACTCGAAACCTCTTTTCAAATGTCACGCTCCAGTAGGGCTAACGTGAATAACTGCGGCCTAAACCGTTTATAAACACCACTATTCCCGATACTGGCAATTAGAGGTGTAGACTACAATGCTGCTGTCATGCATGAGTGAAGTGTTCTTTCAAAATTCTCAGTGCGGCGGAAAACACAATAAAACGTAACGTGATTTGGACGATTTCAAAGCGGCTGAAGAGTGTGTTTTGAATGCGGATAACAATATTCCTCTGAGACAGAAACAATCGCAAGACAATTTGTATGACAAGTTCTCACATAGTAGTCTCATACGGGTTCTCATACATCCCACGAGTTCTCTTGCATTATGGATGGTAGTTTGACGTGGGCAGTGAATGATAAATCAACAAATGAATCACCCTTAAGCAAAGTTGCTATGAGGCCTACCATTCTGCTAAATGCTAATCGGTTTAATCACGTGGATTGGGTAAAACACCGTGCGTTCTCAGTGAAACTGGAACCATACGCCGCAAATCTATGGCACCTACGGATTTGTCACAGGGTTACTACACGAAATCCTCCCATACTTGTGGTGCGATACAGGTAAGAGAAAACACCCAACGGCCGAAAAACTGCCGAACGACCAGATGCGGGATGAATTCTAACCACAGCATCGTTGGCCAGAGTGCGAGAGAACGCGAGCCCGGCCTGTGACGACGACTGTGTAAGATTGGTAAGAAATGCGAGAACCCCGAAAGGCAACATCGGATGCCCAAGTATACGCCTCGAGCGCTGCCTGTAGGGGCGCCACTGAAATCTCCTAGCGGCCCGTTTCGACAGCAGTCGCGGGAGTCGTCCGCCCGCTCACGAATGCCGCCGTTGCTTTTGAGGCACGTTTGCGACTGATATTTTCCGTTTCTATGCGTTGGAAATACATATTTATGTCGAGCAGTCACTCTGTTCGCAAATGTGGTGTATTTAGGGGAATGTAAATGCTTCGGACGCGGCCCTCCTGTGGTACATTCGGTCGGTATAAGCGCCAGGAGTGTGTCACAAGCCGGCGTCACGAAGCCGGAATATATGCATGGAGCTGATTGTAATTCCACTGCCCTGAAATTTACTAACAGTACCTCCGTAAGCAGCGTTCGTTCAGATGCTCGTCTACGGCTATACACTGCGATGTAAATCGGTTTCGTGTGCTTAATAATCTAGCGGAGCACTCATACCTGACATTGATTTGATTGATTGATTGTAGGGTTTCACGCGCCGACGCAACGCAGGCGATGAGGCGCGCCGTAGTGGAGGGCTCCGGATTAGTTTTGACCACCTGGGGATCTTTAACGTGCGCCGAAATCTCTTGCACACGGGCGTTTTTCTTTTCGCCTCCATCAGAAAAGCGGCCACCGCGGCCGGGAATCACACTCATACCTGACAGCCCGCCAGTTACGCTTCATATCTCGGATATTGATCACTACCCTGAACAAGCCAATGTGGCATAAATTTAACGGACATTCTACGCTATAAGTACGATGGATAATCCAAAATTACTTCCGGAAGTCAGCAGAAAGAATTTACGGCTGGGTCCCTCTTGTCGCGAGGTGAGCTTTCTCAAACAGTCATCGGTTACATATATCCTCCGCTTATAACCGGGGCCATGACCAAACGCTTCTTCGATACGATACATCATCATATGACACAGGGAGCCTGCAGAATATAGCACAAAAGTAAAATCAGAGGGCCTTATCTGATACCACACTCTTCCAACGACACATTTTATCGCTTGTGAACTTCCTTACTGTATCCTTCAAAAAATGTGTCCGCCGAGTGATCAGCTGTTCGTTAAAGTCGAAAAACAAAACGAAGGTGAACGCGCGGCTTGTGTGCGATAAATAAAACGGTCATTTTTTTATTTCGCTCCGCATTTGTACACAACGATAGTTAGGCGCCCCCTACTCAATATCCCTGTCTTGGAAAATATCAGTGCATTTCGCATCTAGTTGATCTAGTGAGTTCAACCTTGCTTAAGGTAAGACGAACGTCTTCAGGATTTACGAAGGTGTTCTGTGTTTTTTTTAATTCCCGCACGAACTATTACAATGCTTCCGCACTTGACAGACCATTTATATTTCCGTGGTTTTATTAACTCTCCTTGGTCCATGCTATAAGGCGGGAGTGGGCACATATTTACGACCCAGAGGCTTGGAATATACTTAACATGTTCGCATGCCTCTATTTCTATAAAAACCACAAGTTATTATCAGGTATTAGGTAACCGCCTCCCCGAATGCTATTTTTGGACGACGTATACATTCAAAACAAGGCCGAATTCGTTGTCCGCGTTGCAAAACGAAACCAACCTCTCACTGTGCCAATATCAGGTCTAAACGAGGCGTCAATATAATTCACTTGCGCCTGAGATTACGGAGGTGACAGTGGTGAAATGCCGCTGCCGTCGCCGACGCCCGCAAGAGCGGCGCAGAAGCGCGCAGTACAGCGTCCCCGGTTAGCTCCTGTTGGCGTTCGAGTACCGTAATTACCCGATTCTGAACGCGCCCCCGATTATAACACGCACCCGATTTTTCTGGCAAAAAAAACCGAAAAACTTGCACCTCCGATTGTAACGCGCACGGAACTTTGTGAGCAAGAAAAACGAATGCGAGAGAAACGGGTGATTTATTTCTCGAAGTAACCTCACTCATCTCATTCCTCGTCGCTCTCCGCTGACCACAACATCTCGTCCTTGGTGCCGTCAAGCGTGTTCGCGATGCCGCACTTATGAACGAACGTTCAACCATGGTCGATGGGATCGTGGCTCACGCCTCGCACGCTCACCCCGCGAGCTTCTCCAGAGGCGCACGCTTCAGCCGACCGCTCGTTTTGAACGCGTGAGAGCCGCTGCTGCCATTGCTGTTATCAAGCGCGCAAGTGGAACGATTTGACGATTTGTGTGAACGCCGATAGAAAAGCCTAGGCGCCTATGCTATGCTTCCTGCGTCCGAAAAATCGTTGCTAAAAGCTTTGGCGCCATCTTGAGATGGGGATGGCGATGGGTGGGACGAAATTTCCTGTTTTGGCAGTTTCGGTTTCGTATCCGATTCTAACGGGCATGCGATTTTTCGACCTATTTTTCCGGAAAAAAAGTGCGTTAGAATCGTGTAGCTGTTTTTTGAAGTGTCCTAAGCGTACTATGTGCTTACAGGCATCACCATAACAACATGTTTGGGCGAGGAAAGGCAAAAGAAGCGAAAGAGAACCAAAACACTGCATGAGCCGCTATCAGCTACGAAGCCGACATCCCGTAAGCGCCGCGGAGAAGCGGCGGCCGGCGGCACACCCATCGCGAAGCTCGAGGCGTCTAACCTAGAAGTGGCAACAATACAAGGAAACGGGGCACCAACGAACGCGACCGTTTACGCTCAACATTACACCGCTGATGCGAAGGCTTCACTTCTGAAGGTGACCGCATTGCTCGCATGATTGCGGCCGATGATCGGCAAAATTGTAGACCACAATGCAAGAAGAAAGGTGCATGACCACAAACGATACGAAAAATAACCAGCTCTGCTATCACATACAAAGCACGCCTCAAGATAAGAAACGACTTCAACGAGCAATGCTCTCTAATCTCGCTAAACTGAAACGCGCCACCAGTCAAAACATTAGGAAACGTATCCACGGGCATCAGCCATGCAAATCACGGGCACTTCCATTATACAACCAGTGAATGGCATTACCGATCAGCACTCTAGAGCACCACTATTAAGACCGTAAGAAAAACATGCTTCCCGTGTATGACCCGAACCCACGACCGTGATAATGTAGGTGTGATAGTATCAGTCCTGTACTCGGTGGATTGATGTTTTAAACCGGGGGAAAATGTCTTCCTCCACTTACTTTCTCATTCAAGCATTTAAAAAATGTATGTGTTTCAAGAAGAAGAAATCAGAATAACCTTTTTCTCAATTTCCGTCCTTGGCGGCTGGTGTTTCTAAAAGTGCCGTTGAAAATTATTTTTTTGGATATTTGTATGCGTGCTTTCCTCGCCGAGGACACAGCGATAAAGGACGCTAGGAGAGCATGTTGGGGGGCATAATTGTTCTCGTGAATTACCTAAAAATTGCTTTTTTCTTATACAGTTTCACGTTATCTATTTTTATAAACCTAATTTTATAGCAGTTCAGGCTCAACAGGCATTTATGTTTTCGGACCAACGTTTCTCTATTGACTAACGTGTTTTCGAAAAGAATTTTATAGTAAATTTTTTGTCGAGGCATTTGTGTGCGGAGTTCCCGAGCCAAACACTATTCCATAACTTCACGTAGCCGAATACTTCTTGGTAGATGGGTAAATCAATGGGTAAATTCACGTTAAATAAATGTACGCTCAGTTGGAAACCCAGTTATGAAAATTCCTATTTTTTGATGCGTATAGTGTAGTTTTTTGGGAAAAAAGATAATTGGAACGGTTTTTGGGCCGTAAACGCTAAGTGTTTAGAAAAACGATATTTAGAGATGTAGTGCCAAATTTCCGCATGTGCTCAAACCACCGTTCACAAAAGAGTCTGAACAATTTTAGAGGTAACAATAAGATAAATAAATGAGTGCATCTAGGTGGTGCAGAAGGATTTTAGATCATATATTTTATTTCAAGAAAGAAAATACCACTTTTTTCTTTGCAAAAGATTGCGCGGCTTCCGGTGTACTGACTGAAGTTGAAGCTCTCGCAAGTTTGTAAGAAATCTAGGAAAAATATATATAAAGCGCATTTTGTGATGTCCGGATGCACTAGCATACTGGAGGGGAGTTTTATGTGGTTAACGGGGCAAAGCTTCTTTGAGAAGGCCCCGGCTATCCGCAATGAGCCCTTGTGCCTGATATAGAACGGCGAACAAGGGTTCAATACGTCTCATTCGAAAGAATTATTGATCAAAGAGATCCAGTATATGTATTTATAAAGTAAGACCCTAGCTCATTTCACGTATCGCATTACAGCTGCTCCTACTCCCACGCCATGAAAACCAGCGGCCTCTGGTGTTCATCAACCCAGCTTGATAGGCTACACAAATCCAGTCGAGAAAATGTGACGCAAAAAAGCTTCTCGATAGTAACATGAAATGAATGAGTGCAATAGTGTCTTTGACCCTAATGCTCCAAACTTATTTTTTGGTTGGTCGGCAAGATGTCGGTTCGCCGCTAGTAAAGCTCATTACTCATGTTTTTCCCGGAAACTACAGGGCCACACACTGGCATCAATCATGTTTGATTGAGAAGAAAAACGCCTCTCACTGCCGCCTCCCTACTTACCTCTTCAGCCTCGGATAGAGCACTGCGCCGCAATGAAGGATACCGGCAGAGGATAGACGCACCGTTAAGTTCAATATTTGGTTTGTTATTTCAGATTGGCGCGATCTGCTCACTTTCTTTGTGAGTGCTCCCTTACTTTCTAGAGATATTTTTGCATAAAAATATAGTTCATGACTTTCTTCTCGAATCTTCGCAAAGAAATCTCCGGGCAGAGGTTCTATCGATAAGGATAAACGCGCGAACAGCATGACCAAAGACACATTCAAAATATTCGTTAGGAGCTAAAGCTTTCCTTCTGGGGTAGCATTAAGTTGCATCAAATCCACCCGGGCAAACATTTCCTCACATGAGGCAAGAATGTTGCAAGACTCCATGCCGAGAAACTCAATGTCACTAGCAACAAAAATGATAGGTTTGCTACGGGTTTAGCAGAGGCGTGGTGTTAAGGCGGCGCGAATTACGAGGTAATGCTAGGCGCAAGAGGCGTGTATAGAACAGTCGGAGCTTAGGTCTACTTGATTGGTTAGCAGGGTTTCTCCTTCCTACCACATGTTGTTCTCTTGGTTTCGCGTAAACACTAGTTCGTGGGCTGACTGTTGGAGACGTGTTGTTCATAGTTGTCGTCGAGAGCTCGAGACCGGATTGTGCAGTTGGCATTGTCAGGAGTTTCGCCACAGATATCCTCAGAGACAGTTACAGGCTCGGTTGAAGCAATACTGATTTCTTTGGATCACCCAACATTGCTTACGGGGGCAATCACCTACGAGCCTAAAATACCAGTTATCTTCCTTTGATTCGCCTCTCTGGTGTCATTAGAAACAGCGCTTGCACGACGGCGCTAGTACGATAAATTGGTTGGGCCATTAAGGAACTTCAATGAATTCCGGCTTGCAATATGTGCTCTGGATTATATTGCTTTTTTTATTTTGGAACAAACTTAACCAACAAAATTGCGGTTACATGAGACCTCATGATTTCAGAGAATTAACCTTCCTGTTTTCTTTACAGAAGCCTATTGCTGATTTTTTACAATTCGTATTGCTAAAATGGTACAAGAGCCTTGCGCAGAGTTCGTGCTGGTTATGGGATGATGATGATTGATTGATTGATTGATTGATTGATTGATTGATTGATTGATTGATTGATTGATTGATTGAATTGATTGATGATTCGATTGATTGATTGATTGGTGGTTTAACGCGCCGACGCAACGCAGGCGATGAGGCGCGCGTAGTGGAGGGCTCCGGATTAATTTTGACCACTGGGGATCTTTAACGTGCGCCGAAATCTCGTACACACGGCGTTTTTGCTTTTCACCTCCATCAGAAAAGCGGCCGCCGCAGCCGGGAATCGAACCCGAAACCTCGTGCTCAGCAGCGCAACGCCTTAGCCACTGAGCCACCGCGGCGGGTTATGGGACTGCACATAACTCGTGAAGACGTAGGGCAACGCCTAGGAAGACAATGCAAGCTTGAGCGAAGCCTCCAAGATATTTACGAACGTCTACCTGTAGTCTGGTCTATCTAAGTATAGTTTCCAGTTTTCGTCGATATCGCATTTCCCACAACGCGAAGCTAAGAGCAGATGCATGTTGAAGAAAAAACCTTTATAACATTCATAGGAATCGCAACTTCCTTTACCAAAATTTGGGTACCAGAGAAATTGCTACAATTTGTGGTCTTAACTTCGCGATTTTCTTTCCTCAGACCATTAAAACGGTTGTTGCTGACACCAGCAGAAAGGCCCGAAAACAGATTTTATACCGTCATTTATGTACAACACACTTCACTACCAACTTTAAACCACATTTAAATATTTAATGCCGAAATTCTGCCAATTAACGGCTTTAAACAAAGATTTGCAGGCTATTTGCTTGTGCAAAGCACAAAAAAATTGGCTGCGGCTTGGCTCAGCTAACCTTGGATATGCAAAGCACAAGCTTAGCTTAATCTGTTTGAGTCTTGGTTTTGCTGATTTAGCTATATTTCCGAGAACAGCTCTGCGCTACTCGGTCTCGCGCAACGCTCGCAGAAGGAGGCCCGCCTAGCTTTCATTCGCGGCGAACGTGGTGCGCCTCTTCGCAGGGCGCAATGCGGGTCACGTACCCGAGACGACCCAGTGGTGCATGCGTTGAAGGCGGCAGTAAAGGCCGGCTGCTGACCAGCTGAGCGGCCGCAACAGCGCGCCGCTCAGCTGATCAGTTGAGCCGAACGACTGAAAATGGGGCCTTGTGCGGACCTCGAAAGCGGCAACGGTGAAGCATGCGATGCGTTTCCAGAGGAGTGTCACAGGGGGTCTGTCTGAGGTCAAAAGGTGAGTTTGCGCATCGCGTGGGGAAACCGCTCGATGAAAGTAGCAAAGCTTTGCTTTAATATCGTTTCAAAGCACTATGGACTTCCGCAATAAAGCGATTGTCATTGCTTGTGTAGCTTTTGGTAAGCTTCAGTGCATGCTCGCAAGATTCAGAGTGATTGAAAATATTGGTTGTTCACTCTTGCGCAGGCGATTTATGCTTAACTCCCGTCGCGCCCAGATGTCACATTACGGGTAGCAGCTTACCAGTAGGTGGGCGGAATCACCATGAGTCACGCACTCCAGCATTTGGCACCAAACGCGTGATGAGTTCTGAGCTGAGCGCGAGCTAGTGTGCAGGGAGTTTCAGCTCTTAGTGAGTTTGAGCTCATGCGCCCGAGTGAGTTTGGACTGTTTAGTACGCCTGAGCCCGAGTTCTGAGTCCATGAGCTTGAGTTCATTTTAGTGTTAGCAATTTGGTGAGTTCATTGTCAGTTTGAGTGATTTGAGTTCCGAGTGCTTGACTTCAGTGTATTTTGAGTTCTGATACTTTGAGTTTGAGCCTTAGCTCCGAGTGATCCTCTGAGCTTTCCACATTTGAGTTCTGAGTTCATTTTGAGTTTTGAGCATTTTGAGTTTTGAGTCTATTTGAGTTTGATGAGTCCATTTTGAGTTCTGAGTAATTTGAGTTTTGAGCTGTAGTCTGAGCTCATTTTGAGTTATGAGTCTATTTTGAGTTTATGATTGAGTCCCATAGTTTTTAAGTTCTGAGTACATTTTGAGCTTTAGTACATTTGAGTTCTGAGTTCATTTTTAGTTCTGAGTACATTTTGAGTTTTGAGTCTATTTTGAGTTGTGATTACATTTTGAGTTTGAGTGAATTTGTGTTTGAGTCCATTTGAGTCCTGAGCTCATTTTGAGTTATGAGTCTATTTTGAGTTTTGAGTGAATTGAGTTCGGAGCCCGACTGAGCTCTGAGCCCGAGTGAGTTCTGAGTTTTGGGCTAGCTGTGAGTTTGAGTGAGCGCAGATATGTTGGTCAGCAACGAGTCTGGGTATGAGTGATTAGTGATTCCAAAATAAATGTGTGAGTGAGTATCGGCGAGCTCGGCTAACTTTCCCGAGGTATGGTACCTACTGTAGCAACGTGAGTTGCAACAACATATATCCTGGCTAACTCCTAAGTTTCGGTACGGTTGAGCCTTGCCATGTGCCACGTAACTTCGTACGCATTTACACCTAGCTGCAGTTACCGCTTGCGATGTTCGTTGTCATTTTTTAGCCTTAGGCATAACGTCCGGCTGTCGCACACTCTCGTCGCCCTCCACATCTAATTCTCATGGCGCTCTGAGCAAGAAAAGTGTAAACGGGAAAATGGCAGAAGCTTTGCCGATGCATCACGTTTTATATGCGCGAAATCAGCAGATTTAGGCCAGTAGGGCTTTCGCACTGAACATTCAGAAGTTGTGTGGGTTGTTGGCTGGTTTGCATTCGGTAAATTAAGCACGCGATCAACATAAGATTAGTATTGTTCAATGCAGCAAGAATGCTTCTTGTACAACCCTGTAGCCGTTCTTTCACACACTATCCGGGAAAACCTATTTCCTCATTTCTTTACATGGTGCATTCATCGATATCTCTTTCTTGGTTTTGTGTCCCAGTGCCCCTTTTTTTTCAGTCAGATGGCCCTTCCACGTTGCTTTCGAGGCCAAGCTTAACTTCTTTCTTTCAGTTGGGTACAAAATCCACGGCACCAGCGGTGTCCTCTCGGGCAAAGCACTCATACAATCCCCATCATTACCAATCCCTCGCAAAATGCCAACCATTCACTACCCCTGCCGCAGGAGCAGAGAGCACAATCCCTTCAAAAACAACTGCTCCCTCGTATCTGCGTGGCTTATATGCAAGCTTTATTTGTTTGCCGTGCCTCAAAGCAACAAAAACCAATATTAGGCGAGGATATTTCATTGCCAAATATGAAAGCTTTCACGAGTAATAGAAGGCAGCACTGAACTTCAGAATAAAGCGAATTAAGGTACAGCTGGAATCTCTGCGTTTCACGCAGATTTTGTTAGGTAGGGGGCCTGTATTCGGTACCCACTCGGAAAAGTGCCAGACGCAGCTTTGAATTTGTAAGTCACATATAAATCAGAAGTAGAAGAGAAAAGGGCGTATATACGAGCGACGGCGAACTTCCCGGTGGACTTCAATTCCTTCCCCGTAAACAGCCCGAGGACAGACAACGGTGGCTGTTTTCTGTGCCCCTAATGCCTCAGCCCCCTCAAAAGAGATGAAGGGTGGAGGTTGCATTTCCGGACTCAGAGCGAGCACTAGTGGCTGTCACCTCGCGAAGGAAGTACGTAGTGCATAAAGCCTCCCAATATCGACTTATACATAAATGCGGACAACAAAGGGGCAGCCGAAACTCGTCTCGGTGTGGGCTCACGATCTTTATGTTTATCGAGCCCTGTCAGCTTCTACCTAATATAGGCTGTCCGTGACTTCTGTCGTCGCTGGCCGCTTCGGGAGCGAGAAGGTTGCTGCATCAACAAAGCACTTCCGTCTCTCACAGAGAGATTCTCGGTACTTTCGGTATTTTCCCAATCATGGCCTTCCTCTGAGAAAACACCTCAGGGTTTACCAGTGTCTCGAGAACGAGCCAACGGTTATCCTGTTAGTGCCCTACAATTTACTTAACACGCCTGTGCTAGTCGTACAATTCACTACGTTTGTATTTGTTTATAGAGACATACTGCCGCCAAACTTTATAAAGCCATTCGCTTGAGGACAGCATTCATGATGGTATAGTTGAGAACAAAACAAGATAACGAAACTTACCCGTACTGTATTTGTATATGAGAATGTATATTGAATGTATTGTACCACATATAGCAATTACTCACAAAAATATGTCAGATATCCCGTTTCACGAGAAGGCCGACACAGCTAAAAAAGTTGGGGACAGCATTTTCTACACCGAATCTTACCAACCAACCCCTCTTTTTCACGCCTTGTGTCTCGACATACAATAAACCACGAGTTCTTACAAACTAATTCTACAAACCCAGTTCTTACAAACCAAACTATCTACTTTATGATGACAAAACGGATAATGGGCCCGTGAGGTACGAAACAACAAAGTTACAAGCAAAGCCATATCATATTGTCCCCGAGTAGGGATATAGGTAAGGTTTACCTTGAGTTTGTTAAAAGACGTACGTTTTCTGCTATAACCACTAATAAAACCGAAGCGCGGAGAATGCAGTCCTGCAGAGAGTGCGTGATTTTCAGCCAAACATGAAGTCAGCGGAACAAATGCCGCGGTGTTTTGTACTGATTCAATTCCCTTGGAATACATGTAATACCTTCTCTAACAACATCCGTTCAGTTATCCGGCAATTTAGATGAAAATGTACAGACCAAGTAACACAATTTTCTTTTCAAGCTAGAAAATAAAATTCGTCTTTACGGCAGCAGGAACAGGCGGGCAGCAACAGGCATTTATTAGGCAAAAATGAAACTGTGGTGTGCCTCAACATACTTTCAATAACAATAAAAATAATTACAAAGCATAACTGTGAGAACTAGCAATTATAAAATAAATGTACCAAAATATTCCAAAACCTTTCATGTGCCTATTTGGTGAGCGGGCAAACAATCAGCTAAAATTTAGCATACTCTATTGTTGAGGAACGACAAATGGGTAAGCGGCTTTTTCCGGGTCATCTATGCAGTGACGCTTTTCAGCAGCAATGACCGCAGTTGGGGGGGGGGGGGGGGGGTGAGCGTTATATCATTCTGTTGGTGCACCACCTTCACGACAAGCTGTTCACATAGATGTATGTATCTTCGTTCGTCTGCCAAATGTTTGGTGATACCAAATTAATGAAGGCGCAGTGAGAACTTCTTTACCCCGGAAGGTATTTTAGCACATTCATTTATTGTAAAACACATTTGCCCTTTGTAGAAGCAGGACTCTAACACAGTGAAGTTTCTTCTCAAACGCATTTTGTGAACATCCGCTTATATTCGCATCAACAAAACTGAATCCCTCGCAACCAACATCGCTTGATATCTGCGCACTTTGCACATTATCGCTTTGTAAATGAATTGCCCAAAATTTTGCCCTTGTGATACGTGAGACAGAACAAGCAGTTTCACTCATCGTGCCCAACCAATATGAAAAAATCCGCTTACGTTTGGAGGTGATGAAATTCTATGCATCCTCCCCAAACTAACCGTTATTACGCTTTTTTTTTCATTTATTTGACAGTTTCTGTGGCCAGCCTTATCAAACACTCGAAAAATTCCATGAACGTCGCAACTACTTCGTATCAGCATCAATCGCACGAGCAAATTTGTGGAACTCGTACACGAGTACAGTCGCTGGTAAATAGTCACGACAGCAGCAAACTCGAACTTCTGATAGAAACGAGGAGAAATTTGAGAAACGCGGGAATACGTATATATGAAAGAGCAGGAAGTACTCTGCATCAGCAAAGCAGCGACACTTGGCGGCAAATAGTGGACCTCATCATGTCATCGTATTTTGGGACAGGTGCCATTGCTCCTGCAATCAAACTATGAGGCGCCTCACCGAAGTTTAGATTACAAGAGTCGATCGACGTAGGAATGGTGAGCGCGATTCTCTATAAATCTTCGAACAGCACCGGATTATTGATGGTACCACATCACAATTATTTGCTAATCATAATGAGCAGATGGGGAGCGTTAGGCCATCTATAGGTAAAATCTATTGTATTAGAGGGGTGAGCAGTCAGTTGTTATGATGATTTCTTCTAGGCTTCAATTGATGCAGTGAAATATCCCGAACATGGTGCACTGAAAGACCTACGTGAGGCAATGCGGAGCGTTTGGGTACTTGTATTTTCATGTCTGCTCAGCAGTGGTTATTGTTATTTTACTCTACAGAGCTGAAACCCAAGTTGTCTCCATTGCGACACAAATTAAAGTGCACAATTAGAATTTGCGCATCGATAAAACGGGTGATGCCTATAGTCACCAGTACGTTCTCATAACACCGTAGTTTGTGCTGTCATTTTTATTCACTTCAGGAATTCCTGACAGTACAAAAAAATGACGTTACTACGTAAAGGAAAGAAAACATTAAAAAGTCATTTAATCAAAAAGTAGTTCACAAAATTCCGCCCACAAAACACTTGCTTTAAAGTTGGTAGTTTTAGCACTGCAAACAACCGGGACAAGTGCACACTCGCTGAGTTCTCGTAGTTGGAACTTCCCGTTGCCGCCGTAAAAAGGACGCCACTGAGAGAGATGTAATTAGTTAACCGCAACACAGACGCTTCCTTATTTCCCGCTACGTTGTTGCTTATGTTTGATTTTCTGTGGAGAGCTTGAAGACGCCACAACAAATGTTTTTTCTAGAAATAGGTATATATCATAAAAGGACGGAGACGTGAACCAAAAAAAGCTGTTTTGACAATACAGAATGTCGGAATATGAAGCGAAATTACAAGAAAGTAATGAAATGACATTGTCACTGGTTTCCTTAAATAGGGTGCACTGTCAGAATATATGAGGAGTCGACTCAAGCGAGCCAACAAAACCCCACCGAATCCACAGGGCACAGGTGACGAAGGGGGTGGCCGTCTGATGTGCGGCTTTCGCCGCCAGAGCGGCAAGAATGAGTAAGAGCCTTGAAAGATAACTTCACAAATACTTATATTGATACAGGGAAAATACTGTACAAGCACGAGGTAATGAATCGATAGTGACAGATAACTTAGATCGAATTCTCTAGATCAAGAAACAGTTCAATATTAGGCAAAATGATACAAACAGGAGCGTTAACAAATGAATATCACGAAGCGTATCAGTTAACTAAAAAACGAACAGTGCGATGCATATGAGAGACAGAGTCCCACAATATTCACCGAGCGGGCCGGACGATGCACCGCTGTCGGAGGCGATTCGGCTACCTGAGAAGCGTGGGTTCGTTGTAGGCCAGGGCGTCCGAGACGATCACGGTGATTCGAGGCCCGGGAGTACGATGGAGTCCTCAAGGGCGCGAATCGCCGATGGCGTTATGCACAAGCTGGCAGGCGCCGTTGTCACATCACGACTTCCAGCGTAGCTCCTTTGCGTAGGCGCGGCGTCTCTTTTTATAACCGCGCCGGTGCGGAGAGGGAGGGCACAACACACAATGCACCCGCCGCCGTCAGTGAATAACTTCCCTCTTTCTCCCTTCTAGAATCGTCGGCGCGATTTAGCACTGGGGAGGCCACCTGCACCTCCTCGAAAGTACTTGAAGCTTCGATGAAAAAGGAGCGGCGGAGGTTTTATTTTTGTTGTTTTCCTGCCGCCGAGTGATCGTGTTACCGCCTCTTCGTTCGAGAAAGCTCCAGCATTGTCTCGGGGAGAATGGAACCGAACTGAATGAATCGAACGACTGCAAGAAGAATTAGGCGCTGTACCATAAAATGAAAAGTTTATAAGGTACTTTTAGACGTCCTACGCTCGAGTTTGTGACAGACATACAGTCATTATCTGTGTCACAGGGTCCACAAAACTTTTACTTGTTGCGGCGTACGCGGGATGTAGTTGAATGCACAATATAAATGTGTATTTCATCATGCACAACAACCTCACAAGTGAGTGGGTGATTGCGAACATTACCGAAACATCGTGATCTAGCGTCAATGGTGGCGACTTCTTCAAAAAGCTCTGAACCCACCTAAGGCGATTGCTTCTCGATTCCAAGATGCGCTGTGATGCTCGTAATCGGACGGTTTGCACAATTAAGAGGTGTGATTTCAGTTACTAAGACGAGCCAACATTCGTTTTACTGTAGGCAGGAAGAGACACACATGTGATGCCAGTACGATGCAGAACAGTTTAAATCATGCGAAAAGCGCAGTGACTACGCAAAAATAGCGAAGATTTTCCTCAAGCGCAAGACTTGAATGGCGAAACGGTTGTAGATGAGCATTTCCAGACACGCAGTTACGTTTTAGTATCATTGTTTATTTGCATAGTTCCAGAGCTAGTAATCGTCTTCATATGCATTGGAGAGGTCGTCTTTGTCGGGGCAAGTGGTGGAGAGAAAGTCATCCTCAGCTTGGAGACTTTCACCAGCTTAACTGGCAAAGCTTGTACTACACAAAGCATAGCGATTCGCTATGGTTTGTACACTTACACAAACCATAGCGAAGGTGCAGGATTTATTTATACGTGAGCACTGAAGGACACACCACCACATATTTGTACAGGGTTGAATTTGTTTATTTAGATGTTTCGTCGTGGCTGTTTCACTGTGCTGGTAGTAGTCCCCGTCATGTGCATCAATATCGTCGTGTTCCCCATGCCCAACATTACATGTGCGGTTGCGCTTGGCGAAAGTGGTGGATATTTTCATTTGCTTAAGCCACTGCGCGAGCTAGCCACTAGGTTATCACCGCAAGGCACGCGCTCATGAGCGGTCGGCATATCCTTGCTCCTCGCGGTTTTTGACACTTTTTTTGCTAGAGCCTGTGCGCGGGCCAGTTACGCTCGGCGGTCGCCGCGAGGCAGGCGCTCACAAGCGCCCCGCGTGTTTATTCAATATTTATTTGTTGAGCTTACTACATTCGCCAAGAGGGCATTGTAGTGGGAGATACATAAAAAGTGTTCAGTGCACAAACGGAATCATTAATCTCGTAATATACAAAAATTAAAATCCCCCCAGGCATCGTTTAAAAGTTTGCAGCAAACATCATTGTACAACATAAAAAGACAGCACAGCCGAATGGAAAGAAAAACAATA
The DNA here is from genome assembly GCA_013339765.2 of Haemaphysalis longicornis. Classification (NCBI taxonomy): domain Eukaryota; kingdom Metazoa; phylum Arthropoda; class Arachnida; order Ixodida; family Ixodidae; genus Haemaphysalis; species Haemaphysalis longicornis. The sequence goes on along the minus strand of CM023450.1, from coordinate 191,560,710 downwards.
AAATGAAAGAGAAAAAAGGAAAACAAGACGGAATGCGAAATAAAAAAAATCGACATCCTATAAAACGAGTTACAGTGGTCTTTAAACATTACAGTGGGCAGCAACCGCAGCAGCAGTTATGAATTAAAAAAGCAAAAAAACAAATAATTGACAGGAACAAAGTCACGGCAAATGACGAAACACCATTTTCACTGTCACCACGCAGATAACACTTTAGAGCGGTGTAAAATCTAACGCCAGATGGGGAAACGACGTTTTCCGGAAGCTTATTCGAATCGCCAATTGTGCGTGGAGTTGATTTAAAAAGCGAGGTGCAGCAATGAATTTCTCTGATCTTTTTGCTATAGTCTCTCCTTTTTGATACGTAAGAAGGCGGTTTTAAAGAAGTCGGGCGGTTAATACCTGTTGTTTCGTTAGTTATCTGGTTTAGGAATAGTAGGCGACATACTGTGCGGCGAGTTTGTAAACAGTCCCAAGACAGCGCCTTTTTTATTGCGGAAACACTGGTATTCTTACCGAACGAACCAGTGACAAAGCGGGCAGCACGATTATGAATAGCTTCTGGTTTCTTAATAAGTACCTTCGGAAGCCGTGCGGGGGGCCGAGGAATGGTAGAAATCAGGCCACGTGGCCCCATGTCCAGCAGGTGGAGGAAAATCCGAACGACGCCCCAATCGACGCGCAGCGTTTTGCGCTTCGCCCGCCGGACTTCCCAATCGAAAAACACAGGCACCTGAGCGTCAATATTACGTCACTTCGAAATGGTTGTAGGGGTTTGAGAGTATTCATTTCTGGTCTCAGCCTTGACTATTCATCCCCTTCCGCCCATTTGACAACCGTCATTAAGGTAACTGGACCATTGGTAATGCGTCACCTTTAATTATTTACAACCCAAAATAGGCGGGAGGTGTAATTCTGGCATTCTTAGTTTGAACGGTGTAGCAAAAACTTGACTCCGCTCTCTTCTCTTCCGATAGCGCAGCACTAACTTCCAAAACAGGTGTAGGCTCCCCAGCGTCGTATAGTTCTCGTTGATAATCGGCGGCAGCAATAAAATCCCCTCCTTCAGAACTTATACAACATCGCAAATGACAAGGACTAGGAAAGAAGCACAGACAAGCGCTGACAAACGACTGAGCGTAATTTATTGCGGCTCGCTTATAAATACGCTTGTCACACACAAAATACAACAAAAACAGAAGATTTACACAACCATAAGAAAACGTAATCACATCCTGTCGTATATACACCCGCATGTTCACCCATTCAGGTAATTTATCTCTTTTAGTGTTAAAGCCACCGACGGCTTACTGACGCATTTTTCTTTCTTCATCGCAATTTTGAACGCTTCGTGTATCTCCCTCGTGTCTGCATCTCTATACCTCTTCAAAATGGCGCAGGCATCCAGACTTTAACACTACAAGCGATAAATTACCTGAATGGGTAAACATGTGTGTGTAGATACAAGATGTTATTACGTTTTGTCATGGTTGTGTAAATCCTATGTTTTTGTTGTATTTTGTGTGTGACAAGCGTATTTATAAGCGAGCCGGAATAAATTACGCTCAGTTGTTTGTCAGCGCTTGTCTGTGCTTCTTTCCTAGTCCTTGTCATTTGCGTTATTGTTTAAGTTCAGAATGAACCAACTGGCCCCAGTTGAGACGCTAATTCTCTTCCTTCATTTTTCGCTCCTAGAAAAGCAGCAGATGTCGTTTTTCGGCAGGTACAACAATTGTCAAACAACAAGTGAGCGTAGGCTTCGACATATATTAAACGCAGTGCCTAGAGTGCCGTCCGACGGCACTCTAGCTGATCGCTGCAGGCATGGCTAAAGTGCCGTCCGAAGACATTCGAATGTTTAACACTACGCTAGAACCGGCCAAAGCGAGGATCCGTCTTAGCGTTTTGATCCCGGGGTCGGTGGTTCGAGACCGGCCCTTCCCTCGGTTATTTTTTTCACCTCTAAATTGAACAGAAATTTTTACACCTTAGGTTAATGTGTTTTAAATTATTTCTTTGTGTGCGTTAGGTTTTGTTATCTTATGTTTAGGTTATGGTGCCTAGCTTTGCGTTATCTAGAGCGAAGTAATGCCATACGCGGCAATTTTGTCACAAAACGCCGGTGGACGTCGATATAGTGGAGTGCTAATAATACCGTCGGACGGCACTCTAAACACGGCCTATATTAAAACCTGTGTCGAAATTTTATCAACGTCCAACCTTTTTAAGATTACGCTGATATCATTCCGCTCACATCACTCTATGAAATTCCGCCTGGGATCCACGAGAAAATGGCGTTTTCATGGGTTCTTGCTGTACCGCGGGGGAAGGGCGATGCAGTGACCGTGGTCTTGGCAGTGCCATTCATTTTTTGCGGTTCTACTGCAGAGGTCCAAACTCGGATTAGGTACCTTGTTGTAGACGTTGAGCTTGTGCTTGTGAAAGTTTGCTTGGTGTCATTGCAAGATAAGGGTTATTTCAGCGAACTTGTGTTCTCACATCCACTGCCTGCAGAACACTTCAATAAAGTTATTCGAGTAAAGCTGAAATGGCTGACGCACATTTGTTTTACTGATATTTGTAAATTATCGTCGTCATTTCGTAAACCATGCAATCACACCCGGAACGCTGCACAGTGATGTCGGTGAGTAGAAAGCGGGATCCAAAAATACCCCGAGCACCTAAGTATGTTTAAGGGCGTCCAAGGCAAAATCCTCCCGATTAATAAATCTCAGGACGCTACCCTTCTGTTTACTAGTGTTTGGCTCGAAAAAGATGAGAAAAGATCCGCCATTCATTTGACAGCTTTCCCAGAATCAGAGCTCTCCGCAAATGGCCTGCGCCTATTCTACTCATGTGTCGTCACTTTCACCTGCCACGAGGCACCCACCAGCCGAAGTATTATTCGCCCTTTGGTAGAATGCTGACTTAGAGGAGTCTTAATGCCTTCGCCTTCTGCTCCGGAGACCTGGGTTCAAGGAAGACCGAAGCCAAATGCCTGTTTGTTTTATGTTTACAGCGGTCAAAAGCAATTCCGTGTATGCTGATGGCGACAAGATGCGCGTTCCCGGTTCGATCAGACATGTACGGCTGACTAACATGCATTATAAGGAAGGGACGTGGGTTTCCACGTATCGAAGTATGCTTTTTTTCTATGTATGTGTGTCGAAGTGGGTTTCTTATGTGTTACTTCATTTCATTTGTCAGCTGCCTATTATCCCCCTGCACGGTATCGGCCTTCTTGGTGAATGAGTAAATAAATAAAATAATAAATAGCGAAAATAAAAGAACCCTTACTAATAATTTCAACTATTTTATCTCAGGGAGGTTAGCTGGGCGTACTTGCGATTGGTATTAGTGTCAACATGACATTCCACTAGTCCGCAAAATTTGCCTTATCGCTGATATCTACAAGGGTTACATGCCTACTTAAATAGAGCGAATATTTCGGAATTGCTTCACCGGTAATGAGAATTCGCTAGGGACAGAATTAGCAGCTAGTACAGGCATTGGAATGCATACTGCCGCGATGGCGTTGTCCAACAAGTTCCGTTCGGGTTTGCTTCATTCGACTTATGCAAGCGTCATTAGAGCAGGTGTGCGTTCTGTGGGAGAAAACTAAGTATATTAGTGTTTGGGTGGCGTAATGTTCAGCGGTTTGCAACAAATTTTAAATTAGCTTTCGTGTTCGCTGCTTTTTTTACAGTGCACTGCTACTTACTGTTTCCCCACAGCGCCCAGCTGCAAATTGGTCCTTGTGATTTCATGTGAAAATGGGTCGCCAACGCCTTTTATTTAGGCAAGAACATTGAAAAGAGCACGCTATTCCACACGCAATGCGCGATGAATAAAGTGAGGATATACACGACTGATTTGGGCCTTCAGTGAATCGAGACTCCTTAGAACGCAATTTAGAGACATGCCTGCTTGCGCGCATGGCCATGCGCTAAAGTGCCCCCAGGCACTAATACGCAAGTGCACACATAAAAAGAATATAACTCCTGGCTAAAAACGTTTTTCGCAGTAAAAGATGGAAGTTAGCACAACAGAAAGAAAGGCACGCCTGTAGATTTCTCCATCTCTTTGCCAAAAGGATAAAGCAGCGAATGTGTAGAGAAAATGTAATGTGGATATTCTTTTGGCTTGAATAATTCAAATTGTTTTTACACGCTAAAAAATAGATGGTCCGGTGAATATGTTGTCTGGCTAATGAATGTTAGCAATCTTGGTGCTTGAAAGGCCGTAGTGGTGGGAACGCTTTGAAGTTCCCCTATTGTGATGCATAGGATTGCAGCGTCCAATGTATTAACGTCTTGCCTCATCCTACTGTCGGACAGACCAGCACAGGACCCGCCTCCAGCCACCATTAACTGAGTCAGCGTGGCCCATGCGGCAACTGTAATAGGCTGGCCAACAGATTTCTCCGCCTAACCGCGTATTTGGATTTCTGTACCACAAATGTACACGCATAGATCTGTTATTGCTAGGCAAGCAAAGTACATTCAACAAAATCCGTTCGCGAAGTGCACTTGTGTGCCCTTTACTGTTTTATTGTCAGAAAACTGTTGCATGCCTGCACTCCCCGAAAATGGCGAAATACGCAATAAGGTGCTCTTCCACTAGATTAGAATTGAAGAAACGCCTGTTAACATGGCCGTTAGGAAGCGTTCATCGTATTATCTTCATTTCAGAAGAAGTAAACTTGGATTTCTTGCATTTTGGATGCAGAAACAAGCGAATTTTTTTTCTATCTTATTTGTAAGTCACCCTCTTCGTGCAAACATAGATAACCGTGTATTGAGCTGAAAAGATGGCCCTAAAACGGCTGTTGGTTTAACGTTAACTCACGAGTGCATTGGGGTATTAAACATTTTTTATCGACTTTGAGGCGTAAATGTAGCTTGAATGCCTATAGATAACGTAAGGGCGATAAAGAAGGCGCGATTTCCTAACATAAAACCGTGAAAACTTCTCTCAGCCCAGCACAACGTACCAAATCGTACTGCATTGTTTAAAAAAATCTTCACTCTTCTTCCAACATCTCTCCGAGGCAATTACGTATAAACAAACAATCTGTACAGCTTGGCCCGTCGCCCCTTTTCCTGTCACTGCAGATCGCACATTCTTCGTTTGCTTGTACGGTTGTGGCTTTATGGAAAGAAATGCGAACAACACCTGTTAGTCGTTCCCTGTGGAGCAGTTCGCCCCCAAATTACACGTCCTGCTTCACCCGATAACTTTTTCATGAATGCTTGCCCGCGCAGTTCGTGTAATGAGGTCTCGAGTGACGGAAGCACACGCTAAAGCAAAACAGGCGAGCAGACCCTGGTCGCTTGCGTGCAACGACATTCCGACCTGTTCGGTCCTCGTGAACACATGCAAATATTGAATAGGCCTATTAAAATTCACCAGACTATGTGCTCAGTACAAGCCGCCGCTATTTTAGCGGGAATGCAATTTACAGCCCCCTTGAAACAGTTTGTACTGCACGACGCCTGATGTTAGACCATTCACTGTTGGAAAACAGGAAATTTGCTTTTGACCTGTCACACCAGTTCCCTTTAATGGCGAGGAAGGCCTCGAATTTATGTTGACACCGCTTTTTGCAAGTTTTAGTGGTCCCAAAACTTTACGTGGTAACTTTAAACTGACGTGGTGTAGACACGTCCAGTCCTTGTTTTCGGAACTGTGCACAAAACTAGGGGTCAAATAGCGAGTACAATGTGCAGCTTAGAAACACGAAAAACGAGTCTGAGCTCTAAAGTATGCTGTAATCAATAAAAATATTTAAGATGCAACTAATTTTGAATCATCACCATCCTATTTACGCCCACTGCAGGGCAAAGGCCTCTCCCATTATTCTCCAATTGCCTCGGTCCTGTGCCAACTGTGACCAATTTATCCCCGCAAACTTCTTGATCTCATTTGCCCATCTAACTTTCTGCCGCCCCCTGCAACGCTTGCCTTCTCTAGGGATCCACTCTGTTACCCTTAATGACCAGCGGTTATCTTGCCTTCGCATTACATGCCCTGCCCACGTCCATTTCTTCTTCTTAATTTCTACTAATATGTCTTTAACACCAGTTTGCTCCCTGACCCACTCCGCTCTCTTCTTGTCCCTTAATGTTACACCTATCATTTTCCGCTCCATTGCCCGCTGAGTAGTTCTCAATTTAAGTTGAACCCTCTTAGTGAGCCTCCAAGTTTCTGCCCAGTAGGTGAGTACCGGTAAGATGCAGCTGTCATACACTTTCTTCTTCAGCGACAATGGTAGGCTGCTATTCATTATCTGAGAATGTCTGCCATATGCACCCCACCTCATTCTGATCCTTCTAATTATCTCTGCCTCATGGTTGGGATCTGGGGTCACAACTTCGCTTAAGTAGATAGAACATGGTCCATTGTTGAATAACCTTTACGGAACCCTGCATGTTCTACCTCGCCACCTATCTCAAACCGCTGTGCTGTCCCGAGGTTATTGATCATTACTTTAGTTTTCTGCATATTAATTTTCAGGCCCACGGTTCTACTCTGTACGCCCAGTGTGGAAAGCATGCTTTGCAATTCGTCCCCCGAGTTACTTGGCAAGGCAACGTCATCAGCAAATCTGAGGTTACTGAGGTATTCTCCATTAACCCTTGCTCCCACCTGTTCCCAATCCAACGTTCGGAATACTTCTTGTAAACATGCTGTGAATAGCATTGGAGAGATTGCGTCTCCTTGTCTGACACCCTTCCTTATAGGTATTTTACTGCTCTCCCTATGGAGGATGATGGAAGCTGTAGACCCATTGTAGATATCCTCTAGTATTCTTACATAATGCTCATCTACCCCCTGGTTCCGTAATGCCTGAATGACTGCAAGGGTTTCGACCGAGTCAAATGCTTTCTCATATTCTATGAAGGCTATATATAGGGTTCAGTATACTGAGCGCACTTCTCTATCACCTGATTCATCGTGTGAATATAGTCCATTGTTGAATAACCTTTACGGAACCCTGCATGTTCTTTAGGTTGACTGAAATCTAAGGTTGCAGAAATTCGGTTAGCGATGACCTTGGTAAATGCCTTGTAGACGACTGACAGTAAGCTGATCGGCCTGTAATTTTTCAAGTCCTTCATGTCGCCTTTCTTATGGATTAGGATGATGTTCGCGTTCTTCCAAGATTCCGGTACCATTGCGGTCATTAGGCATTGCGTATACAGGTTTGCCAGTTTTTCAAGGACAATTTTTCCGCCATCCTTCAAGAGGTCTGCTGTTATTTGATCCTCACCAGGTGCTTTGCCCCCTTTCATTTCTTTCAAAGCCTTCCTTATTTCTTCGGTCGTTACTGGTGGGATGTCTATCTCCTGTGAACTACTGTCTCGTTCGGCATTATCCTGTATGTCCTGGCTACTGTACAGATCCCTATAGAACTCCTCGGCCACTGTGACTATTTTATCCCTATTTGTGATGACATTGCCTTGCTTATCCTTAAGTGCATACATCTGATTTTTCCCCGCACCAAGACGTCTCTTCACTGCTTTCAGGCTACCTTCGTTCTTTACAGCGTATTCGAACCTCTCCATATTACACTTCCGTAAGTCATCTGTCTTGCGCTTATTGATTAACTTCGAGAGCTCCGCTAGTTCTATTCTGTCAGCTGCGGTGGAAATTCTCATGGTTTGCCGTTTCCTGATTAGATCTTTCGTCTCCTGTGAAGGTTTACCAGTATCCTGTCTAGCCATAGTGCCCCCGACTTCTACTGCACACTCCGTGATAATGCGTGTAAGGTTGTCGCTGGCTTCCTGTGTCGTAAGCTCGGCTTCCTCGTTAAGGGCGGAATATCGGTTCTGCAGCGCGATCCTGAATTCTTCTACTTTACGTATTACTGTTAGCTCATTTATCGGCTTCTTTCGTGCTAGCTTGTTGCGGTCCCTCCTCAAAAATAGCCTAATTCGAGATCTTACCATACGGTGGTCACTACACCTTACCCTTCCGAGTACTTCCACATCCTGCACGACGCCAGGGTTATCGCATAATATGAAGACTATTTCATTTTTGTGCTCCCCATTCGGGCTGCTCCAGGTCCACTTCCGACTCTCCCGTTTACAGAAGGAGGTATTCATTATGCGTAGGTTATTCCGTTCTGCAAACTCAACTAGTAGGTCCCCCCTGCTATTTCTACAGCCCAGACCATAGTTCCCAACTGCCTTGTCTCCAGCCTGATTCTTGCCTACTTTAGCATTGAGGTCCCCCATTACTACGGTATACTGTGTTTTTACTTCAGCCATTGCCGATTCCACATCTTCATAGAGGCGTTCCACTACTTGGTCGTCGTGGCTGGATGTAGGCGCGTAGCCCTGCACCACCTTGAGCTTGTACCTCTTATTTAGCCTAATTAAAAGACCTGCTGCCCTTTCGTGAATGCTATAGTATTCGTCTATGTTGCCAGCTATGCTTTTATTGACTAGAAATCCCACTTCTCCCAGTTCTCTTCTGTCCTCTAGACCACGGTAACCTAGGACGTGTCCATTTTTCAGCACCGTACAGGCTTCGCCTGCCCTCCTAGCCTCCCTAAGCCCTATTGCATCCCATTTAATGCCCTCAAGTTCCTCGAAAAACAACTCCAGACTTGCTTCGCTAGATAAGGTTCGCGCGTGAAACGTTGCCAGGTTCAGATTCCATTGGCGGCCTGTCCGGATCCAGGGATTCTTAGCACCCTCTGCTGCGTCACAGGTCTGACCGCCGCCGTGGTCAGTTGCTTCGCAGCCGCTGGGGACTGAGGGCCGAGGGCTAATTGGCGTATTCACGGGAGGTTGTGGCCATTACTACACCAGGGTGGCTACTCCTGCTCTGGTGAGGGAGTGCATTACCGGCAATGGTCGCCGGGGTCACGCTGCACCCCAAGCCCCTTTGTGCTATTCCATCAATACGCGGATTTTAAATGCAGAGCATTTCTTAGCCTCTCTCTTCCTGCGTCGGACGGCGTCCACAGCTCCGCGTCCCAAGCAGGTGCGCCTCTCCTCCTTCCCTCCTCTCTCTCAACAGCAGCTGGCGCGCGCATGCGTCGTAGTCAGCCCATTCGCTCCGTCCCGGTCTCGGCGTAACAGGTGCGTGATAGCAGCGTGGTGGGGCGTGGAAGGGCGCGCGCGGCTTGCGCATGCGCTCTGTTTGCGCATGCCCGTTGTGCTGGTGGGATATTTAAACGTGGAAGGCTCATGGTTCAACGCGCGCTGTCAGCTGCCCTCCGTAATCAAGCGGTTTGGGCCTGGGTTGGTGTGTTACACAAACAGTAAGATGCCCTCGACGGTGAGAGGAACAGATATCCACATGTTTGCCCGCCTGGTTAAAGCTCGAGGCCTTCGAAATTTATCTCTCTATTAGACGGACCAATGACATTCGCTTTTGACGGAGCATTTCTAGCTCTTCGAGTAGCTGTGAATCCCTCTTAGATGAAGAACACCTTGCCTGTTTGGAAGGCCGACGTCAGCTAATATAACTTGTTCAGCTTAAAGGGTTTCAGATAGACATTTTAGACGGTGTCTTTCACTTCTAAGTGCACGCACATAACCGGTTGCTGGTTTCCGCATGCCCGGGTTCAAAGTGGAAGGAAGAGAGGGGGGGGGTGTTGCAGGCGCAGCTATCGATGTCGTGCACAAACTGATGTGATGTCCGTTTCGCTTGCAGGAGGTTTAAACGTGGACGTAAGACGGCCCAATGCGACCTGTCAGGTTTCTCCTTTGGTCAACGGACTGAGTTGGTGTGTTATAAAGATAGTAAAATGCGTACGACGCCCGAGAGACAGGCAGCTCCATGTATCTCCGCGAGAATAAAGCTCGTGTCCTTTGAAGTATCATTCAGCTAATTGGCTCGGGAGAATGATTAATCGCAAGTTAGAAACAAACGTGTTTTGTTTCGTGCTCTTCGTAGACGGCGTATGGCTTTGCAGGTCATCCTTCTTCGCTGAATGGAAGGGCACTAATTTTCTTTCTTTTTTGCGAGCTGATTGTACAGTGCCGTTACGACTAAGGTCTTTGTGCAACGCCCCCCGTTACACAGGGGAAGCTTCTAGGCGTCATCATCATCATCACAATAGTGCAGGAGTCCTCTACAAGATATTAACATATCGTACAGGCATCTTTTTACCTGAACTGGCTGCACTGATCCAAGCAGTGCAGCATATGTTCATTTTTTTACTTATTGATATCCTCAGTGGCACTCTGCACTGGTCTACACCAGACTGCACTAATCTGCACCAGTTCAGGTAAAAAAATGCCCCTACTAGCTCTCGTTTCATCGCTGTTAGGTGACCACAACCGGTCTCGTTGTGCTGGTAGGTTTACTCTTCGTCACTACGATCGTGTCTTCGGCTTCACCGCGGTCACTAGGGAAGCAGAGCCGCGGAGCGTTTTCGTATGTACTTCGAGAGCCAGATAGGCAACCAGACACGCGGTACACCTGAGGCATCGTAGGTTACATGGTTTGCCCTTGCGATGAGTGAACAAAGGTATACCGCATCATAAAGACCCCTGCAAGATCGCCATCCAACGCACTGCTGATGCGGTCAAAGCCGCCTTCACCGTAGTCACAGCGCCGCCGCGCGGGAGCTTTGCCCTACGTATGAAGCTCTCCCAATAGCGCTACGGAGGGGGGTCTGGTTGTACCAAGGGTGTCTTTCTAATTGACATTGTCGGAAATATGACCGCTTAATCTATACCGTAGCAAATAGTGTTATAAAGCCGAAGAAGAAATCACTGCAGTTTCCCTTGCACCGAGACGTAAGCTCGACCTGAAAAATTCCCCTGCGTCGAGTCATTATATACGCTTACCGGCTTGCAGGCTGCTTAGACAACACTCTGTTCCGATATTTTTCAAAATTGGCAAATTGTTTTGAAAGTAAACAACGGGCTCTTCTAATTCCTCGAAATTCGTAACCTACCTCTTAACAAAGCAGCCATAGTTATGGTTTTTCTGGGGGTATCAAACCACAATGCTAATTCAACACTACACGCACGAATACTCCGGGGATGCCTATTTTTCAGCAATAATATTTTGGTAAAACACGTTATGATTTATTTTCTTGATAATGGTTGCACAAGACCTACTATTAAAATCCAAATACAAACACTGTAAAATGAGAAGTCTGCTGCATAATGCGTCGAAAATGCAGTTTATTATATTTCAGCCTTCGTTCTTCTCCTCTGGTGATTTTGTCCTAGGACTTCAAAAGCAGTCGTAAGGCTCGCTCTGAAAAAAACCCTTAGGAACGAAAACGCCTAACCGAACTTAAGATATCACACCCTGGTGGCAAATATAAATTTACGACCACCGAAAACCAATGACCATACTCTGGATCCCTATTGCATTGTAAGAAAAGCGAGGCTAAGTGTGCCGCTGTTTCATCCCACTCGAATAATGACAAAAGCGGCATCAACTCGTGTTGCAGTTTTCGCACATATCAACACAATTCAGAAGGAATTCACGTGTACATTGACAGGCCAAAAAATTGGCCGCGTATCTGTTCCTTTCGTTGCAAATGCCGACAAAAGACGATAGTCTTTATCGACTTTTATTAAGTAAATGCCTCCCTCCACCTTCCCGCTCACCTCTCATTTTGTTCCTCTCTCGTCGCGCTCCTCCTCATGTAAAGACGCCAAAGGTTTGCTTAAATCATTTTAAATTTACCGCGTTCCACTGCTCCAGGCCGGGTGTCTCGATGCCAACTCTGCCGTACGACGAAGACACGCGTGAATCCAGGCGCCCTGCTTCAACGTTTATAGAACCGGGTTGGTTTCCGTACTCCACGTGCGTTGCATGAAGAACGCGGAACCTATCTAGTGGAACCTTTCGTAACTGTTGCCGGTTGATTTCTTAAAATGGCGCCAGAAGCTATAGGGGCGCGGGCGACAGCAGGCGACGGCGGAGTGAACTTTTTTTCGGCAGTTGATGAAGTATTTAATTTCGCAAAAATCAAGCATGTATGATTTTTTATAAAGGAACAGTGCAAATATCACTTCTGCATTAATCTGTGGTCTTATATTTATGTAATGTCTTGTTCGTCTTCAATTAGGTTGACAAGTATGAACATTACACCGGGCTTAGATGGGTAGATTTAGCTGTGACTATATAAGACTATTGCGCAGGCACTGTTTTGCTTTGGCCGGGTGGCTGAATCGAGTCACAGACAGACAGACGGACAGACAGACAGACAGACATACAGACATACAGACAGACAAAAATTTCTTGGTTTAAGTAGCCCAAGAAAGACTATCGTCTTTAATAATTCGCCGCGGCGTAAACCACGGCCGCTCAGTCCAGTCAGCTTTCGGATACACGTGCCTTCGTGTTTCCAAGCAATGTGGAGCTGCTGCTGACCTCAAAATTCAGTCGTTGCGCAAATGTAGGGCGGTTTCTTAGAAAAAGAAAGTAGCCTTAGCTTTACAGCTTCTTACATTATTTGTACCATCCACAGAAAACGCCTGCCCTCGGGCTGCTCAAAAACAGCTGTGTAAAAGACCTATGTAAATGCAAAAACAAAGTCCTAGGGGTGCTGTTCGAGGCTCTTTGCTTTGGCGCAAACTACGAGAGTTTACTCATAAGAAGTGCAACTGATACTTGATAAAATTTTTGGAATAGAATTTTTCGGTCAGCCCTAAATTCACATTTTGTAAAGTTTTTATTTGTTGCGGACTAGCGGTGGCGACTTAGCAGCGGAACGGTTCTGCTGAAAGGCGCGTCGAAAAGCACAGAGATTTCTTTTGCAGTAAGAAATCACGACATTTTCGACTCCGTTGATCAAGAACCACACGGCTCGACGAGCGTTGTTTAAGTGAAGATCTCATATGTAATTTATTACCAGAAAAACAAGGCCATCTACCCCGACGTGATCCTGGGGAGGGGTGAAGCGTGCAGTTTATAAGTGTATGATGCGGTTTCGATGTATGATAAGGTTTCGACATTCTGACGAAGTGCATCCTGAGATTTTGATGCAGAGCACAGGGCGTCGTAGGTCTTCGCACCTTGGTGTTTTTGCCAATGGGAACTAAACCGTTGGGGGCAAAGGTATACAGCTTGCTGTAAACGTCTTGTGTCTGTGAAAGACGAAGCGTTCTAGCGCGATGCGCTGGAAAACGAGTTTCCCGGTGTTTTAGTACTGTGGCTACATGTGACGCCAAAGCCAGAGCCTCTGAGGTGCTTTGTCCCTAAAATGACATACCCGATTCCAGTGTGAATTGACTGATGGCCCTCGCTCAGTGTCACGAGAAGTGCGTTGCATTACCATATTTAAACGCTGACAAAGCTTGGGCCGATTGTACGTAATACTGTGCTCACATATGCACGGAGAAGATCATGGTTGCAGAGGGACCTTTCCTTGGAAAGATGACTCCAAAACTTTCAATCCAATCCCATCATCTGCCATGGTCGCAGTTGCCTTCATTCTGCAGCCACGGAACATCTCTGGAGGAGCTTGTGGAGTCACCATCATCCGGGCCCGATCTTCGCACAGTTTCCGTGCGGGAGTAATCGTCGAGAGCACGCGAGCCGCACCGAATAGCCTATTTCATTCTACTCTCGATAATATGAAGTCACTTATTGGAATGCTCGCTAAATTGGAAGTCATCGTCTGGTCCCGGCAATTTTACATGCAATTTAATGGGAGATCTCTGCGATAAATTGAAGGTAAATCCAAGTATACCGGTCAATTGGAAGTTACTTAAAATAAAACGCACCGACGTACCCGTCATTTCTCTATAAAATTCAAACTTTTAGGCACGAAAACACCGCCGCGTCCATGGTATGTCGGCTCCATTACAACTGATACAGCGGACAGTCGATAAAGTGGTAGGTCAGTTGAGACTCTCGCCAGTGCAGGTATCTCTCTCTGTTTCGGGGACGATATTCCAAAACGTCTAAGATAGCTCGCTCCCTAGTTTCCAGCTGCTCGGGTGAACAAAGTCGGGATAGTAGAACATCCAATAAACCTCGAGCGATACCAGCGCAATCGCGCGGAGCACGCTTGGCATTATCAGCGCGCCAAGCTGAGGGCGCTCACGTTCAAAAAGCATGGCTTCCGTGAACATCCACGTTAAGCACCGTCTAGAATCAAGTTTTAAGGTGCACTCCGTCGTGTAAAGTAGATAACCAAAACATTTCTTTGAAAACTCAGGCCTGGCCCCACTCTTCTTCCAAAGCTCCGCCCTCTAAAACCGGCGCGGGGCGGCTCCGATTTTCCCGGTGTTCTGTTCTTCCACTGAAATGCGTTTTCTACTTTGTTTTCAGGGTGGCTCCCGTGCATCTCAGGGCAAGCCCAAAGCAAGTGGGTGAAACAGGTCCCGCGCTCTTATCCCGAACCTGTCAAACGTGAGCGGCTTTCTTTACTGCGGACGGTGGGCGTAGTATTACACATCGCCCCAATTTAGCGTGTCATGAGCAGGTTCCAACTGTGAAGAGGGCGTTTTAGACGTTGAAAGTGTGTCATCTGTCGTCAATTGTGCTGTTGCGGTGTATAAATACGGCTGCCGTTGAGAAAATCTTGTCGTCTTGGGCGCTCCTATCGATCGGAGTAGAGCTAAATCATTGTTTGGACCGAACACCCCCGCCACTGTTGCCTCATTTGACTGACGGTGGCCTCGGGGCTTCATTCGTTCATTGTTTGCTGCTAAGCTTTTTTACCGGAGCATAGAATGCAGCGATTTCGTGGCTGCGACGCTGCTCCACCAGCGAAGCGGACGCTACGGTTGGGTGGGGCATCACTGGCTACGCAACGTCCAAGAATGGGCTGGGTGTGTTTCATTGACAGGAGAACTCGGAAGAAACTCGGGGGAGATATTGCACGGCCGAGTTGAACTCGTGACGCTTGTGGTTGCGGGTGCTGCGATGTGGTTCATTGTTCACGGTCGCCGTAGCAAGCATATACGTATCCCGACAGGGTTTTTTCCTTATGGGGATAGGAATTTCGCGCCATTTTTCGCCTCTCGGAAGTACCATGCATTGACTGTGCAGCTATCTGGCGCCCTTTGCGACGTCTTCGAGGCGGCTTTCGATCCATGACTGCAGGAGGAGCAAGTGTTGTGTTCGGTGGGGTTTAAGCGACGGACACCTTTTACGGAATTGTTCGTACACTCTTAGCCAAATGGGGAAAAAAATAAGACTAACTGCAGCAATTACGCCTAGCGAAGAACATTTAGTCCCCAAAAGACCAAACGCGCCAAGATTAGGGCCGTGTGCAAAATGCAGAGACCAAACGTTGGTCCCTCGACGCGAGTGGGACCAACGGCAAGACTAACAGCGCCCTTTGCTCCCGCAACGTTGCTGTTGCTCCCCCTGGGGGGGCCCTCCAAATTAAATTCTACTTGTTCGGCGGCCAGGGGGGACGGACGTGCGAAAGGTGAGCTGCGGCGGCGACCGTTTTTCCCCATTCGCCCTTTTTTGAAGTTCGTGAGCTTGCATTGTAGCATCAGAGTGCCAGCTTTTTTTTAAAACCAACGCCAGTCGATTCGCTGTGCGTTACTGCCGACGGCGATCTAATTTTTATTTGTTTCGGTCAATATTTACCCAATTTTTTGCTTAACCCTAAAATAGTAAAAATGCGATTTCTCTTTAAACAAGTGGCCCAACCGCATAAATAACCGTCCCAGCAGGAGCAGCGTACAAAAAGGAAGCTAACCGCTAACTTTTTTCGTTGAAATTGCATTTTTTTAAATTTTTTATACCAGAAATGTAAAACGTGGTTAACACGTCGCCGAGAATCTTGAAGGGCTCTAACTTTTTAGGCAAACATATGAACTCTAAAATAACAACATGGTGCTGTTAGGACACAAGAATTACTCGCAGACATATTAAATTTTAAAGAAAACGTGATATTTTAAGCAGGAAAATTACAAGAAGTCTGGCAGAACGCCGGAACTGCAACGGACGCGTACACTCTGAGGCTGAGTAGGGAAAAAATAGTTGCACCCTCGTAACCGCAACTACGTCCAGAATAAAACTAGACAAAAACGGTTGAAATCTGATGTAAATTGGCTGAGTAAGGCTTTTTTTTCCATAATTTGCGGAACCCGAACTTGAAATTTGCCGGACCACAGCAGAACGGCAAAATGAAGTCTTCCTCGAAGGCGCGGTCTGACCCCCGTAATAAAAATCCCCTAACAAAATCGTAGAATCTTATGTATCTCACGGCAAGGTTTTTTTTTTTAGAATACAGGTCATCTAATGGCCCCTTTTCCAGTACCGGCCCTCCTTGTGGCCGCCACGGCGAACCTAACTGGCAGTAACGCGCCCCCCCCCAAAATTGTTTGGCTTCGGGGAACTCGTTCACAAAACATTCTCGTCCTGCAGTCCTTCCCGCACCCACCCGTCCCCCGTCCCTTTTCACATGAATTTCACAGTAGCAGGCGCACGCTCGCGTGACTCATCTAACGTGGCCGAAAGCTTCCTTCACTTTTTTCATTTTCGTTGCTCCCTCACTGGTAGCCAAGCGCTCGCAGCGTGGTCAGCCCCAAACATTTTTGCCCCTTTTCTTTGAAGCCTTTTTTTGTGTGCACGTATGAACTCACTGTGAACTGTCCGCAAAGAGGAAATAAAAACGTGCAGCCATAGCCACTCCCCATGCAGAAAGCTGAGAGGACGCCGTTTTGTTTGTTTCCCCCGAGGCTATTTCTTAAAATTGTTAAATTTTTTAAAACATTGAGAAAATTTGGCTCTTAAACATTTTAAATAAAAACGCATTCTTCGACACCGACATCACAGCCAGAAATCAATAATGACCTTGTTCTATACAAACCCGCACCATCAGCGCAGGAAAGAAGGTTTTCTTCCAATAAATAAATATTCCTTCTTTTTTTCTTTTTATTTTTGTTGCAGTCAAACCATTTTGATTTAGAGCTGGTGCTGACAGGAAGCGTCTCTTTCCCTACATGTCTTGTGAAAGAGGGGAAGAGGCCTTGTTTCGTGCTACGTAAGCCTCTGAGAATGATAGCGAACCTTCATGCGAGAAATGAGCAAACTTTCTATTTTCTGTTGCCCTTATCAGTGGTTCAATGCGTTGAGGAGGAAGCATGAGTCCCCAGGTTCTATTGCTGGTTTGAGTGGCGTCTTTTCTGCTGAAGTGGAAAAACAACAATGTCTGAGTTTCGCTTGTTAACTACCGTGGCCATGGTCTTAATTAATCCGTAGTCTTATACTCAGTGCAATTCACAGGCCACATTTGGCTGCACTACATAAAGCGTTGATTTTGCTTCTTTTTTCTTTTTTAGGTACTTTTACGGATGCTTGTTAGGGCTGCTGAGTAACCTTGTTTTGTTGCCCTATTTATTTCCTGCAGGAGCGGACGACATACGCCCATTGCCGACAGCGTCACGGAGGATGGCTGTCTCCTCTCAACGGACAAGTACCTCAAAACAAGTGGAGCACGCTTGCGCCAAGGACAGCAGCCATGTATACCCGGAATAGCCCAATACTGGGCGCATCGCCTCAACAAGGTGTGCCGTACAGGCCTTCGAAATAGAGACTCCAACGTCAAGAGTAGAGTACGGTTTCTTTTTTTTGTGTATGTTGCTCACACAGTGTTGCAATAAAAAGCTTGAAAGGTAAAAATTTTTTTTTGTGTGAGTACTTTGTCGTGAACAAGTGGCCAAGAAATACTGCTTCTGGTCTCTTGTGTTTACTCTTTTTCTTCTGAATTGTCGGTCTAACGGAACGACAGTCACTCATGGAGTACTTGCACGAGCCAGCACATCGTCTTTTAGTATGCACGGTTAATCCAGAGGGGAGCATTTGCAGGGATGAACATTAGTCTTGAAAGCATCAATTGGTCTAGGGGGAGTAATGGGAAAGATTAACGATTGATACTCAGAGGACCAACGGTTGGTCTCCAGTCGACTAACAGGGGTGACTAACAGTTGATCTGCAAGGGACCAACAGTTAGTCTTTATGGCGGACCAACAGTTGAACCATCAAGGGACTAAGTGTAGAGGGACTAAAGTTGGTACCCTTGCCGTTAGTCCCAAAAAGGACTAATTTTAGTGGCAACGCGTTAGTCCCCAAAAGGACTAACGCCGATGCCCCGTTAGTCCTTTTTGGCTAAGAGTGTAGCGGCCGCAGCAGCTACCACTACCAGTCACCAGTCTGTCTTTATGTGCGCAACAGAATCACTGCAGACATGTTTTCCCCTTCTTTAGGTGGTTCGCCGGGCATGGCTTCCGCATGTTCTCCCATGCGTTTATCTGTGCGCAGCTTGAGAGTACGCTTTAGCCGCTGCCGCTTGATGGGAAAAAGGTTTCTACCGAATAGCCGCGCTTCGGTTACCGTCTGCTAGCAAGCCTTCCCAAAGTGGCATTGCATGACCGTGCGCTTCATACATCGTCAGCCCAGCAGACGGTTTCGCTTGAGGAGTTGCGTGTCACCACGCTTGCAAAAACGTTACTGTCTGGATAGTTTTAATAAACGGCGTGTATCTAACATCTGAATCGACCTTTGCGCATTTCAAAGGGTTTTGTACAGAGTCGTCGTCGTCTGGTAGGAAGCGAAGCATGCAAAGAGCTTGTGAAGGGAACAGTTGAGACCGAAAGAAACAGGGTGACGCCAGAAGAAGGAAAAAGGAATCGAGGTGAGAGAGGTGATTGAACTCAAATAAAAAAAGCAACAACTGCAGAGGGAATCGTGCAACAAGAGCTGTGAAGAGCAAAACGAAATAAAGGAAACAAATATGAAAGGCTGAGGTTGTTGCTACTCCTTTCTTTGTAGCACATGCCCACTTGGGTGGTAACATGCCCGCTATTGGGAGTTTGAAGAGCTAACGAAGGAAGAGGCTTTGAAAATTCCCAAAACTGTGAATTGGAAAAGTACAAGTCGCGCACTAATGTGTGGCACGTTAGCGTGATGGCACATGCGAAGGAAAGGTGCACTCCAGTAGCGCCGAAGCCAGATTATAGGGATGCATTTGGGTGTTCCAGCCTTCTTGCTGACGAAGTTAAGATCGAAATGAAGGAGAAGAAACTGACGCAAACACGGTGTAGCAGAAAAGATGCCCGTCAAAGTAATGGCAAAATTTATGTTGAAAGACAAAGAAATGAAAGCGGGGAAAGTCGGCGGTACATAGTGGCCACGTAGTCTCCCCAGCAAACCACGTTACGTCGTGCAGATATCCCGGAGACGTCAGCAATCGACATTGCAGATGTCCAGGAGACGAACCGTTGGGATCAAAATTACATATATTCAACGTTGCACAACTGCAAAAAAACCCGTCTAAATCACACAAAGGATAACGTACAATAGACGTCTCATAGTACTTTTATACGCTGTTTACGGGACGTTAGCTTAGTGGTACGTCTTATGGATATTGTCGTGGTACGCATGCAAGACGTATATCGGGGTCTGGTCTAGATTGGTTTTCTGTTGTTTGCACAAGCATTAGTTTTTTATATTCATGACTTGTGTACGTTAGTATGATATTGTTGAGATGAACCTGTATGCCTGAAATTTACATTCTTTATACATTATTTGGAAGTTTGGCCAGCCCCCTTTCCAAGGTTGCCTACGTGTTGTGGGCATTTATACTCAATACATGTCTTACAGCTATTCAGCACTGTTTGCTGTTACTTGTTACCTGGTTTCTAGATTAATGTGTTACCACTTTTGAAGTGCTGCATACTGCATGAAGTCTCATATGTGAAGTGCCAAGCTGACCGCACACACTCTTGCAGAAGCACACGAAGCACATCTCTAAACAAGAAATGTCGCATCGAAAACAAGAGGCAGTAAGTAACAGCAAACCAGTCCTGATCAGCACAAGCGCCCTGGACACTATGGCAACCAAAGTAGCTTCATCAAATTGTACCATACAGCACGGCTGTGCAGGCCTTCGGCAAATATACTATCACAGAAACAATTCAAAAATTAAAGTAATTAAAATGACGGTCTCCCGTCCTATCTATAAGTACCTGCAGCTGGGTAGTAAGAACACTTTCAAAGTACACATAAAACACAAAAGAGTTCAGGTAAAACAGTTTATATTGACTTCCAAATTATGTAATATGCTTTCGCAACACACCACTTTAATTTTCATTCCTATCTGCCCTGGCCCACAGGGTACACATTGTACAATTACAAGAATAGTACAGATATTCATGACTATAAATAGGTCAGACATAGTAGAAAGATTGACAAAAATTAGCAAGAAAAGCAAACATGTAAACCCAGGGTACAAGCACAAGATAGTTATCCAACTTGCAATATCGCACATTAAAATAATTGGGTGAAAAACAGCGCAAGAAAAGTGTGAAAACAAAGAAATGATTGAATGGTGGTTATAAAAACACAGCAAATTTACGGAACTAAATAGTTCACATGTAGTGAAAAGTTTGTGGAACAATAAAACAAAAGCACCTAGGAAACACAGAAGTGGTGTTGAGTGGTGGTTGTGAGTGCCATACAAATTTAAGCTACTTTAAACAAACCAACATCTAGGGAAATGGTTATGATCTATAGAAAAGGTATGTATAAAGAAATGACTACGGCGGTTACAAGAGCAGTAGAAATTTACGCGATGAAATGATTCACACTTAGTGAAATGACAGGACAACAACAAACCAAAAAAAACTTTTGAAACAACTTATTGAATTCTGGTTAGGAAAAAAAAAGTTACACTATTTCAATATTTCACACAAAGTGATATGATTGGGAACAAACGAAAAAACGGGGAACACGGAAATGATTGAATATTAGTTACAAGAAGACAGATTTACTTGACTACGTGATTCACACCAAGTGATACGCTCAAAGAACAATCACACAAAATAAAAACGAATGGAAGCACGGAAATGATTCAATAATGGTTCAATGGTGCATGCCTCCATCATCAGTTATGGTAGGGATTCTTGAACAGTTTGCGTTCTTCGTTGTGGTGCCAGAAACTGCCAAAATAGTTGCAGACCGGATTGGTTGGAAAGTGAGTAAAAATTTCATGGTCCAAAGGCTGAAAGAAATTTAATACCGCTTCTAGCAATAAAAACTAAGAAGCCGCAGGTTGTCGACAAAGCTGATATTTGCGCAGGATGTGACTGACAATAAAAATCTGGGCCCTATACATGGTCTGGTGAAAGAATTTGATGTCTGTATCAACTCAAAGATATCTAGTTACACGCAATGCAGGATGCCACTCGCAGGTGGAAAAAAGCGCGTTCCTTGTTTCCCAAACCAGGAGGAGTCCTGCGCCAAGTTGACCGTCAACAGTAGCTTGAGCAGGCGCCTTGTGCAGACTGTTGCAGTAGCACCTCCCTTGCAAGCCAGTTCATCAATCTAGGCATGGGTACAGGAAAATCTGTGTTGTTAATACAGATTTTTAAGACTGGTATAATACAGAATGGCCGCTTACATTGTCCCTAAAAAACAGTGTATGACAGCTGCATCCTACCGGTACTCGCCTACGGGGCAGAAACTTCCAGGCTAACTAAAAGGGTCTAACTTAAATTAAGAACGTCTTAGCAGGCAATAGAAGGCTATAAGATGGGTGTAACATTAAGGGACAGGAAGAGAGAGGAGTGGATATACTTTAATGTCAGCATTGGCACTACTAAGGCAACCTTAACACTAACTATGACAGCTAATGTGAGGTACCACTAAATATAAGAACTATATTTCGTGAATTCTGAGGACATTTTAGCCAGCTACAGGTCCCATCTGAACTTGCAAAATATTTTTCTCTGTCTCTCCTAAGCGCTTGGTGGATTGAAGTGACAATATATACACGCATGAAGCCATGTCCAAACCCGGACAGCGTCACTGCCATGGACGTATACTTCGTGCAGCAGAATGGCGAGGTGGGCTAGCTGGTATATATGCATAACTAAACTTTCAAAAAGCACATCACTGAAACACTCGTCATGTCTTGTTCGCTTGTCGTGCTAGGCCTACATTTTTAGTTGAAGTATCCGTTGTATAGCAGGAAGAATCAAAGTAGTGCAAGACATTTTTACAGCATAATCACATTCACACATAGTCTAAGTTGCACCAGTCAGCAGCTTGCAACATGTAAGTTATTAGCAAACGACAGGCCAGACACCAGAATCATACTCTGCCTTAAACCTGCGAAATCCCAAATGCTGTGTTACTCTGATCACCAAGGTGTGTTCACACTACATTCATTAGGCTGAAAATTCCATACAGTGACAGAAATTTAACAGCCATTTTTGAATATTTTTACTAGGTTCTGGAAGGTTAATTTAGCGTTTGCGATGCTGCAGTAAGAGTACGAAGCACAACCAGCGCTGCTCATACTACTGTACCAGTTACGACATGCGTGTAGTTCTGACGTTACAAATAAATTCGGGTTGCATACACGTTGTTCATTCCAACATTTCACGACCAAACTGAACGTTCGAAAAGATTGAACACTCAATCGAAACGCGAAAAAAGTATCCAGATGGCATTTTAATCTAATGCTGTACTCTCGGAATTCACTCGATATATTATTTTATTTTTATCCACACGAACGGCAATCATTCAATTTATTGTGCACTTTTTTAACTGAAAACTATTATGACAAAAAAAACGGCATCTGCAGAAACGAAACAAAAACCCCAATATCACGCCAAAAGTACACAATGTGCGTGTAACCTATACACGCCTATATTCGCACACGCACTTATATTCGCACTCTCCAGCTTCCGATATTTCATTTCATATCAAAACATTCGCCTAGCAAAACAGGACAGAACAAAAACACTTCACCAAACACAGGGCTAGAAATTGCGCGAGAATTGATTCTGTTTACAAACGCAGCACCCAGGTACAAAGGTCTACCGACAAATCTCCGCAACGCACAAAGCGAGTCCTCGAATCGTTAGGGCTAACCGCTTACGCGTACCGAAGTTCGAGAGCAACTCTGCTACGTTAAATACATATGACAAGAAAACAAGGCTCACTAGTACTCACTTACCTCCACTACTTGGCAGTATTTCTTCGTCCGGTAGATAAATCCATGGTAGTCAAATCACCGAAATAACGAAAGTTGAAGGCGTGCACACCCGTGCCGTCAGCGGCCTGTAGCACGCGTATCGATACGGAGTGCAGTTAATACACTGTCGGACGATCGGACTCGCCGCGCAGCGACTTCCTGTCTCGTGATCGTCCGAGAGAAAAACTAGTTCCTGAAAGACACCCACCTTGATAAAAACGCGTTGCGAAATATATGCGCAAGTTATTGGTAAATACAGATATTAGTTGCCAATTATATACAAGAAAAGCTTGAGCGTGGGTATTTTTAAAGAAAACAGTAATTGTACCGACAATCTAGATTACGGCATTTAAGGCAATTTCAGGGTCTGCGGTAAAAATACAGCTGCCGTGGGGTTGTGGGCGCCGTAATTTTACGGTTTGTTCTGAGGCCCCCAACCACTTGCAGCGTATTTTCCGCGTTTCGCGCGTCGACATCGCCCGCGTTGACGGCGTCGGCAAAATGTACGGCGACGTCAGCTAAAGCGGAGGAGGAGGGAGGAGAAGAAAACTTTATTGAAACAGGTAGATCGAGCTTAGAAGTGGGCGGGGTCCCAGTCCAGGACTCCGTTGGTGCGGCCTGCCGTCTTCGCCCCTTTTAGCGAGCCAAAGCTGCTTCTTAGGTCCGAGCTGGCAAGTTCACTCTCCCACTGCTCCTATGTAGCTACGCCGATGTCTATGCTGCTTGCCAGCGTCTATGCTGCCAGCGTCTACCGAGGCTGGCAGATGACGCTGCTGGCCCAGCGTTCGAGAACGAGAGGCACAAGCGTCACGGCAACGGGGCGAGACCCTGCCGTACGGGAAGCGGCACGGCTGCGCGCGAAGAGGATCTCCAAAACGTCAGGAGAACGGGAAGCGGCGAGAAAGCGCGCGTATCGGCAGGCAGACCCGAAAGCAGTGAGAGCTCGTGAGGCGTCTGCCCAAAAAGCAAACAAGCGAGCTCAGCCCCAAGGTGCCGACGCGCGGTTTTAAGCGAGACTTTCAGACGTTACGTTCGGACACAGATGTAGTGGCGAACTTTCACTGAAGAGTCACGGTTTTACCGATGATTTCCCCTCAGGAGCTTCGCCCACTCATCATCATTCACCCCGTGGATATGCTGCGAATCTTTTTAACGTGCGGTAATTTGGTGCATTGAGGCAAATTACAAGCTATTTCTATTCGAAAGTGCGCAATCCCGTGGCTAGCTTGGCTTTCATCGGGGAGATCGGGGATTGGGAGAGCTTTTTGCGAGTTAAATACGGGAGCTCTGGCTACATGTCTTGTAGTGTTAGCATGAACGGCTTGTCTGCAAGATCGGTGCGTAACGAACAAAGTTTATCAACGACAGAAATCTAGCGGTGCATTCAATTTCATTCGCGGCTACCGTAGCTTGCAAAGGGGGAACGATGAAGCGCGATAGCTTTTCTTGGCTTAAATAAGGGAGGTTTGGTTACATCACTTGCAGTATTAGCATACTTGACCTCGCCTCCAAGATCGGTGCTGAAGAAACAGGCGTTAGCACTGCCGAAATTTTTAAAATACGACCAAAACTAATCACCCGACAATATTCGTTGCCAGCCTCGGTTAGGGTACCAAATTCTTGGGAACACCTATTGTCTTCGGGCGTGATCGAGTGGATTGAAGCTTAGGAGCGGGTGTTGTGTTTTGAAAGTGTATGGTTCGAATCTTGGCAAAACCTCATGAATTTTTTTAGTCTTTTTTGCGATGAGGGTATCATCGACTTTTTTTTTCAAGGCAAAAAAAGGCAGAGTACCTTGACGTTTAACCTACAAGTGACGTTTGACGGTAACCTCAGTATTAAGGCAGCCCCGAAACCTGCTTTGCTCACACTTTGAATTTGTATTTCTGTAAACAATGTTTCACGACCCTCCCCTTATGTAATGCCTTTGGGCCTTTAAGGGTATAATAAATGAAATGAAATGAAATGAAATAACCCGGCAGTCGGTACGTAACATCAAGGTTAAATCAAGTAGCAAGAAGAGTTGTGCTAATTGCGTCTTCGTGCATCATCCTATCTTATTTTGTTCAGATTTGACGGCAATGACCCCCCCCGCCCCCCCTCCCCCCCCCCCCCCCCCCCTTTACCGAAAAAAAACCTTACAAGGCTCATTGGTAACGTCGCTTGCAAACGAATTCTGCACGAAGTCCCTGCCTCTCTCCGTGAGGTTCGGTATTGGGCTACTGTTTTTAAGGTCAAAGGTTCAAAGCAGTAGTGTAACTTCAGTACAGTACGCCTGCGCAGAGTTTGAAAATAAAGTATAGCAGATATAGCTAAAATAAATGTAACTGCGATAGACATGTACGAAATAAAAAACGGACATACCGGCAACATCTGAACAACGTCAGCAAAATAAGTCTAAATACCGTCCCAAATGAAGCAGCAGCAACATCGAGAGTACGTTTTTAGCAAAGTTGAAAAATCCGACATTAAGGTACCAGCAGCGTTATTTTAACATCCAAAAATTTTCATTAAATATTGCACGTTGTACGGATGTCTAATGGAGATACTGCTGGGACATAGAAGTTCGGATCTTTTTGGGACGTCGCTGGGATATTAGTGGTTTGCTGGGTATAATTATGCGTATTGTATTTTTAGGTGAAGGCCTTCGGTGTCTCATCGGACGCAGAAAGTCAGCCGTGGTCGGCTTCACGACAAATTTGATACCGCTGAAAAGAGAAAAAAAAAATCATTAAATCAAATTTGGAATCACCTCGGATATGGGGCCGGGTGGCCAGAGTAGCCACCATGTGCGTTAACTACAGCGCTAACTCTTCACCCTTTGCCAGAATGAAACAAGAATTACCCGGAAGCGTGCCCCCTGGTAGTGTAACGTGACGGCACGTTCGAGGAACAGGTGCAAGCGAAGGAAAGCTCAGTCTGTAGGGAAACGGCGGCGTAAAGTGCTGCCAGTATGACTGTAGGGGCAATTGCCGTCCAAAGGACGAAAAAGCGAAAGCGAAGAAAGGCGCTTAAACACCAGGAAGCAGTGAGAAGTCGGTGAATGACTCGTCGTTTTTGCCTTCAACTCATGGCAGCACCGAGCGCCTGAAGAACTTTTTCACGCAATGTCCATCTGTGCTTACTAGCACATAGGTCAGCGAGAATCAAAAACGCATTATTGCTCTTTAGTGTTCCGCAACCTCTTCTTGCTATAGATCGTTTCTCAGAAACCGTATCCGCCTTGTAAGTATGTGCGCGTGGGTCTTGGGAGAGGCTAGTTTTAGTTCGCATCGGACGTCATTTGTGGAACCCGTCGGGGTAGCTCGAGGGCGAATGCACTGCGGCCTAGCCCAAGAAAGAGGGCCCGATACCGGCCACGGCAGTTGTTTTTTGAAGGAGGCTACAATTCAAAACAGCCGTGTGTCGATATTTCGACATATGTGGAAAAGTATTAAGCTGTCGAAATTACTACGTAGCCCTCCACTACGTCGCGACTCATAATCCGGGGCTAGCTTGGAAGCGTAAAACGGCTCGCATTTAAATCTAGCATTCGTGGGACACAGACACAAGGAGCTGATCGAAATATGTGCTTGCGAATTAACGATTCTCTAATCCAAAATATGTGTGCAGCGCTTCAAATATTTCATCGCGATAGTATTATTTCTTGCGACGATAACGTGTGGTGTCAGATTATTGGAACTTCTTCCCCTTTACGTGTAGCAGGCGAGGATAATCATCATCAGCTTCACCTATGGCAACGAAGCTTTGGCATGCGCTCGCGCTGCACCTGCGCCACCTAAGAGGAGGAGCTCCTCACAGGCCTCAGAGGAGGAACACAGTCCAAGGCCGCTTGAAACATACCAGAAATTAACACAATGTTTTATACAACATAGGAGGACCTTTCCCTCCTCCTCCCAACCCAGTTTGTGCGAAATACAGGACCACACTTTACGACGAATTCAAACAAACACGCTCCCAAAACCAGTACGACTAAATCACCTATTCCCTACACAATACTCCCCAGAGTGTGCATTTAGCGGCAATTCAGGCACACTCTATCGCATCGTCTGGGAGTGCGACAGAATCTCCGATCTTCCCCCAATTCCCAACCCTTCCCGTGAGCAGCGGGAGAGCATGTTTTCCAGCTCGAGGCTCGACTACCATAATCATCTCGGTTTACCGAGCAGCCAACGCCAGGATTGCCCATGGGCTTTCGGACTAGGAAGGAACCCCACGACTTATTTTTGCTCAATGAAGTTTCTTTTTTCTCTCAGTTAGAGTCCTCATTCTAACCTGAACTGTGCTCCCCGCAGTCTGTCGTGACGGCTTAGCAGCCGGAGTAGCTCGATGCCATCACACAGATAACCGGTGACCTATAGCCAAAAATAACGAAGACCGAAGCGGGATGAAGGACTCACGCTTTTAAAACGCACATATTGAAGTGACTAAGTCGACACATCCGGGCTAACTTATCGTATGCGGATTCCACGGTGAAATACCATTGATGCTACCTTCGCTGCGCACACTCTGTTCCACGCCCACTTTAAAAGCGCCAAGCACTGTCATCTTAGTGGCGGCGATGGCTTCGGTAGAGCACTCTGCCAAGGGATAGCACGATCTGAAAAAAGTGCACCATAGCTCCTCCCCTCTTCCCGTCACTCTTGTGCCATTTCTACATCTTCCCGAGTCTGTGCCTTTGTGCCCCCTGCGGTACTGTTTGTTTTTTCGCACTGTTCATCGCACTCATGTGTACCAACTGGCCCGCCTACAATTCGTGTTCCTCTTCCCGTTTCACCTGCTGCATTCATTCCCTTTTCTTGTAGCCTTTTCTTTACTATCCTCGTACGTTCGTCTTCCGTTGGGCTCCGCTTTCACTCGTGCTGATAAGTGGTGACAACTCGTAAGCGAGGCTTCGCCGCTAATGAGCTGTGTTCTGAAGTCTCTATCGCTGCAACGAATGAAAATCTAGTCGTTTACATACCCGGCATCTCGCAATCAAACTTCTTATTGCCTAAATAACACAACTGTTGACCTTGCATACACTCACACGTACCTGAGCCTTTACCTGCTATCTGATGTGAAGTAGAATCACCACATATACATCCTTCTTTTACCCTCCAACCGCGGTTTTTTGAAACACAGATTGAAACGTACTCCATCACACCTACGCAAACGTGCCTTGTATTTCTTAACTTCTGTAAAGTTACATAAACCTTATACCCGCTCAGCTCGCACGTCAAGTTCATTTACTCAGCATCACTCTGTAGCTTGAGCAGATGTATTTCTTTCTCCGAAGCAGGTTTGTTTCTAGCGCATAAGGCGAAGTTACTGGCATATTAGATTGCGGGCAAAATCAACACAAGCTCATCTTCGGCTGGGTATTTTCCCCAGCTCACCGTAGGGAAAAATGTGTCGTAAAAGCAAACAGCATCACTTCTATTTCGATTGGAATTTACCTAAGTTTAAGTATGGGCGCAAAGCTTGATAAATATTGGCCGGTTAATTTTACGGTCGTGCTTGTGTAATGCGTCAAGAAACAAAATTTAGGAGGGGCAACTAGGCTGTCCAATATTTTTCGCTGCAGTTGCTAGTATGTTTCTAGTGCCCCTTCTACCAGTGGTCTAACAGAAAGCAGTGAACTCAGCTGATGAAAAGGCTTCAAAAGCATAGTGATCCCGACTGATACGGTATCCAGACTACTTTGGGACACTTTAACTACCGTGCGCTGCACTGTAAGCTATGTAATATTTACAGGCAGCTGAACTGCTTGCTGGACAACTTCAACGTTTTCGCTTGCATTAGAATGACTTAGCCACTGCAGTTTATCAAGTTCAATAAGGTGAAGGTAATTGAGGGAGGAAGGGCAAAAACGTTTTTTATTTGCGCTAATTCCCAAGCATGGTTGATGGTAGTCGATTATAACTGAGCTCGAGAATGTTGTAATTTATTTAGAACAAAGAACACGAGTTCTAAGTTGGCTTTCTGCTCCCATGTGTTAGCGGGGGGTGAGGGCTGAATTTTTCGTTACGTAAAAGCATTCACGGTTATTCCTGCAGGGTCTGGCGTTGATCTATTATTGCGTCACATCAAAACAAAGGTTACGTTTTTTCACAAGGTAGCTGGCAACTGCGACATTTATTGGCGATGCCTCGTTGAAAACTGTGTTTTTGTTATATCTCCTCCCGTATCGTCAATGTTTCTTTCTCCGTCTGCTACCGACGTTCCCAGACAACGAGAGCTGAACTGAAGGTCGGGGCGTTCATAAACCAACACAAAGCGCTGTAGACCAAGTTTGGAAAATTTAACTACCGAGCGCTGTACTAAGCTGCGTAATAATTACAGGCTGCTGGTGAGCTTGCAGGACAGGTTGAAATTTTTCCTCATTGAGGAGAAAAAAGTTTTGCGCAGAATAATGATCTCGAGGCATCGCAAATTATCCCATAATGTTCAGTCCTCCAGGGCAACGCGCCTTCATTGCCCGGGTTAAGCTTCGGCGCTGTAAATTCTAAATACGGAAATGTTGTAGTGGCGCATCATCATCATCTGTTTTCCGCGCCACTAACCTTGTCATAAACAGCTGCCTACCATCATAATCAGCGGTGCTTGCCCGGTGGCGTCTGCAGTGCCACGCCACAAAAGGTGGAACGTGGAGTCAGCAGCTGGGCGGCCGCTCATTCTGGCCGGGCCTACGCGACTCAATAAATATATGAGGCCACAGCTTCCAACGGTGTCTGCTCCCTACAATGTAAAAAAAAAGCCTGAACTTTTGAAATTCTGTAGGCTTAAACACGTTTGTGTTTGTTCTAAAGGGGCAAGAATAAGTTTTTGGTTCCTACGGTTGCACCATTAAACAGCACAACATTAACGTTAGCACAGTGCCGAATTATACAATCACGTATCACG
The DNA here is from genome assembly GCA_013339765.2 of Haemaphysalis longicornis. Classification (NCBI taxonomy): domain Eukaryota; kingdom Metazoa; phylum Arthropoda; class Arachnida; order Ixodida; family Ixodidae; genus Haemaphysalis; species Haemaphysalis longicornis. The sequence continues at coordinate 191,530,889 of CM023450.1, read as the reverse complement.
CAGTCAAAAAAAAAAGATCGCCTGCGACCTACATTTTGGGTGCGCGCACGGCGATTGATTTGTTTTCATGGGGTGCCTGGTGTGCCTTTTAGGGACGTTGAGGAAAAAAAGGGTGGCGGCACGAGAGAGCGCAACGTTCCATAAGCTGTAGTGATGTAATCATTTTTCTTAGTGAAAAACTCGTCACTCGTTATCGACCCAAAGAGAGAGGGACTGAGAGAGAGAGATAGATAGATAGATAGATAGATAGATAGATAGATAGAAGATAGATAGAGAGATAGATAGAAGAGATGAGAGAGAGAGAGAGAAAGGAGGAGAGAGAGAGAGAGAGAGAGAGAATTGTTCCTAACCCAAAGAGAATGCAGTGTGCTCACCCTTGTAGGAATGCCATCAACGTTAATGTTATAATTCGCAATAAGTGTTTGACAGCTGTAGCAAAAATAACCACAAAACACACATTAACTAAAATAACGACGGATATTAGCACTAAGATTAACTACAAAGAAATATACGATCGGGGCATCGCGACCCGAGAGCGCGCATATGTACCTTTAGATACCCTCAAGGCGGTTTCTAAGGGCTTAATCAGAAATTTCCACCGAAACGCCAGGTATTTCGGACCGCGAGGGTCCTGATAACAAGGTGCGAACGGGAGCGGCCGTTTCGTTTAATTGGCTAAGGCGGGCAGGGGACCTGTTGTGAAGGGCAAAATGATTTGCTTTGTAGGCAGGTGTATGTGTAGGCCACATCGTAGTGGAAGTATACATATACGAGAAAAAGTCTAACTTCGCTGATCCATTGCGTTTAGGGATGTGTTATCGGAATATGTGATTGCATATTGGTGCACTATATTTTCAAAAACATCATATCGTTTGTTTTAAGAGCGTCCATCACTCGAGATATCGAGCACACAGCCCATTTAGCACCTTCGTATAGTATTACCTTTCTGCGTCGCCTTGCACACCTCAACAAAACCATCGTACAGTGGAAATAAAATCATTATTGTTCATAATATTAGTGGAGGCTTCATACAGCTCTCCCTCAAACACATCCTTGTTCAGTGAAAATATGACATCACGTACGTAAACCAATTCCTGGTTTCTTGTACGCTAGCCGTTGCACGTTTTGGACATTCGTTAGGTTTAATTTAAGCATACTCCCTACTAACTGGTAGCCGAGTTCCAAAGCAAGATCGCTCACGTAACATGAAGTGGCTGCTGACGGTTACCGGCTTCAGCCACTCCGGGGGTGCAGTAAATGAAATTTACGATACCTGAAGGCAGCGGCTTTCATTCGTATCGCCGGCAGGCCGGCCGTGTGCAAGCTGTAACACGGTGGTAGATAAGCTTATTTCCGCAAGCAACGACCCGAAGCAGTTAGCAAGACCAAGGCATCCTAGAGTAGCGACGTAAATTACTCCCATATGTCTCACGCTACTAACAAAAAACCGGGAATAAATTTGGCGCCTCACCCTCTATATGTCTTCGTTTTTATTCGATTAATTCTTTTACGGTACACTTGAATTCGCGTAAGAAAACTTATAAAAGCATATATTTCATAGTACATCGACTGAGTTATTAACATAAAAATTGCCTAAATTTAGTTATGGCCCTAAATTTGCGTTCGATTTGTGCATAATTGTTAGCCTTATTTTGTGCTAGTGATCTGGCAACAGCAGCGTGGCATCATGGCAGCGCCCGTGTTTAGGCAGCTTTAGAGCGCCCTTTAGCCGCCCGCCGCTGCCACGGCGTTGACGAGAAGAAGCGGAAGCCAAAACCATAACTGGTTTACTGCATGGTAAGAGATTAACACGCTCCCTGGAGAAGGCAAGCGTTGCAGGGGGCGGCAGAAAGTTAGATGGGCAGATGAGATCAAGAAGTTTGCGGGGATAAATTGGTCACAGTTGGCACAGGAACGAGGTAATTGGAGAATAATGGCAGATGCCTGTGCCCTGCAGTGGGCGTATATAGGATGATGATGATGATGATGAAGATTTTAACAACGAATTTGCAAGAACACCAAGGGGCCCACGCGCAGAGCGGCACTCTTAGTTAAGCCACAAAAATCGAATAGTTCGAACTACCCTGACGTTGAGTTTTATTCACACAGGCAGTAACAGTTCCGCTCTTTCCCCTGTAGCGCCGCCCACGTCTTCATTCACTACAGGCGCCAGCAATAATCATCAAAGGCCGCTCCTATCGTCAGAAGCGCGTGGCCTCGACAAGCAGGACTAGCCACGCGCCAGAGCGAAAGCAGGAGCTGCTGGCGTATGCAAAGCTCAAGCGTCGCGCGCCTTTCGGAACATATTCGCTGTGTTGCGTTTTGCGTTCGGTTTAGCCGAGCATCTTGTATTTGCGGTTGTTTCATTGTTATTGTTTTGTATTTGCGTTAGACTATGACCTCTCTTGTGTACGTCTTCTCGTGGTAAGGGCTCCTCTACCTGGTAGGCTAGTCTCTTCGCCCAGGACCTGCCTCTGCATTCCGTCCTGCCGAATAGCGAGACGCCCGTCCCGCTGGCGATGGCTTCTAACAAAGGTGGGACAATCAGGCTGAAAAATTTGAAGACCCTTCAAAACACCTACAAGCGGCAAGTGAACACTTCAGGGGCGCTAAGGAGGCGAGGCCGTAGGGGAAGGGCGGAATTATCTGCAAGTCATGAGATAAGGCCTGTTTGGTTGATCTGCTGAAGGTCTCGCCTTTTGCTTCATTCCGGGTAAGGCTTTTCGTCGCCTCTCATCTGGCGTGTACCAAAGGGATTGTCAGCGGAGTAGACGTGGACAGTTCAAGTGAGCTCCGTTAGCAATCTCTGAATAACTGTGTACACGCGGTGTACCGCTGCTTTTGTGTGGTGGACAATGTCCGCACTTGTACAGAATAAGTTATCGCCACATTTTCGGGTTCGTTATGCCTTTGAGAAATAAAGTCTGGCCCCTGATGTACAGAGTTGATCCATTTTTCCCCGCCCTCGACCATGCCAGAACTGCTGGAGCTTTGGCCACGGTGCAGGAACTTGTAAATCTTCCACTCACTGTTGCAGTTACTGGGCTGATTATCTGTCCTGCCAGTGTATTGCGGATAAAGTTACATGCTTCCTCTATCGAGTTGCTCATCCAGCGAACTACTCGAATTTCCCAGCCCGGGCAGCGCAAGGCAGTGTCTAGGAAGTGCTGGAGAAGCACCGTTGTTCCCCCTCTGAAGCGGTAAGTATAGGGCATACAGGTGACGCCGCTTACAACAAACCAACCAATGAGGCTGCACTTGCGAAAGCAAGAGCGTTTGCACTGAAATAGGTATGGCCTGAGTTCTCGGGACAAATGTCTTGTCGGTGACGGAACGGGTTTTCTTTCTTGGTTAGCCCAGACTCAACAAAGTGTGCAAGTCCTGTCTTTGCCAGTGTCGGTTTCATAGGAGCAGGATTGCTCGCATACTTTGTCATTGACTAACTAGGATCAAATATCCAAGGATTCATAGGTTCAAAGGGATAACCTCACGAGAACCCTCCATCGATAAGCTCACTCCAGAGAGTTACTTCCGACAAGGCTATTAGCCAGGCTCTGATGACGGCCTCAGCTTACAAGGTTTCGGCTTCTTTCGCTCTTGTGGATTCACAAGGTCAGCCTTGCTGCCCAGTTCTTGGCCCAGATGGTAATTTCGAAATGAAACTAGAGATAGTGGCTGCGTCAATAAGGCGCTCCCAAAGTAAACGCGCAACTTCATCGATTTCGCAACAATCCACTTCCCCCACAGAATCGAAATCCAAAAAATTCTGAAAAAAGTGAAACAAAGAATAAACTTAAAAATTTTTGAGGCAGCCATAGCTGCTATTCACTCACCTTAATGTCCCTCCGCGTTCTTTAATTATAATGGTCGTTCGATAATTTCGGCGCTCACAGATCTTAAATGTGTCATAACAATCAATGCATGATATTATTTTCCCTCCTAAAATCTTTGCTGCTTTAGGATAAGCCATTTATTCTTCCGCATTTTTGTGTGTTTGAATTAGATAGGGTGAACCGAGATGGTCGAATGAGCCATTTACTCTTCCACTTGTTTGTGTGCTTGGATTAGATAGGGCGATCACAAATGGTCGATCAGTGATTCTGGTATCATTCATATTTTGCCACAAAGCTAAATTCTAATTGCAGTCATTGTCACCGGACTGTGAACTGCTGGCGATACATATATGCCTCCCTGGATGGCTTTCTTTTTCTTTAGTTATTGCACATTATTGCATATGTCACAAGGAGAGGAAGAAGGGTGCAGTAGCGGAATGCGCCGCTGTAGGCCCGATTATCAACGGAGAAGCTGTGTGTGGGGAGTGCAGCCTCTGCGAACGCTCTGCAATAGCTGCCATGTAAATGATGAATTAGGTCATCTCCTCCTGTAAATAGATCGCGTCATCATGTTCCAAGGTTCGCCTCATTGCCTCTGCCGCCACGTAACAATATTTTCCGAACGGAGTGACTAACACAGGCCCCCCTGCTCTTGCAGTTTCGTCCAGTAATCAAAACATCGTGATCGTAGGTGACTTCACCTCAGATCACATCAGTTGGGGCTTCAAAACAGTCAGTTGTGGCTGACGATTGTTAGACTGGACATCCACCAATAATCCTCTTTGTTACAACACGGGTATTGCGATATTTGTACGGAGCCGAATGTGATCGGTCTTGAAATACACATTTGCAAAGAGCCTTTCAGTCTCGTCGTGGAGAACAGTATATTCCCCTACAAATAGCGACCACATACCAGTAGTATTCCAAATTGCTGTCTCCTCAAGTACACGGAAAAGTGTATTGCGGACGTTGGTAAATTACGAAGTTACGAAAAAGAAACTGCGTTCGGCTATCATGTCTCCAGTGAATGAGTCTGAGGGAAATAGGGCTATGAAAGTGACAGCCGTTGTGAAAGACGCGCTCAGTCGGAATTCATTGTAGCTTCACGCAAAAGAGATGGTAAAAGCCCTTGGTGGGACCAGAACTTTGCGAGAGATTATAGGCGTAGCAAGGCGGCGGGGACGAAGTTTATTCATGATCAGGGTCCCGATAACATGTCAAATTTTAAATATTATTCCGCTATTTTCCACCGAACTATCTATACGGCGAAGAAACTGCCTCATTCGCCTTGTTTCCCGGCTCTCTCAGAAACAAAAAAAACAGGCGTGCTCTCTTGGCTTTCGTGATTGATTGTGGGGTTTATCATTGCAACGGTTCACTGGTGATGAAGCACGCTGTAGTGGAGGGTTCCGGTTTAATTTTGACCACCTGGAGATCCCTAACGTGCGCCGAAATTACGAACACAAGGGTGTGTTTGCTTTTCGCCTCCATTAAAAAGCGGCCACCGCGGCCGGGAAGCGAACCCGTGCCCTCGTGCTAAGCAGCACAACGCCTTGGGCCATGAGCCACCGCGGTGTATTCTCTGCTTTCTTGCGTAACCGAAAGAGTCTCGTATTCCAGGCCCACCAGAACCCCATTTTCGGCAGCCCGGACATGGGCCGCACTAACTAGTTTGACCTTTCTGTCTCTCAATAACCGCTCTAACGATGTTGCCTTTGCCGAAACGTCTGATGAAATCATGAATTCGCTCGAAAAGGTCGCCCAGGACTTACAAATCAGGTCATTGGCGCAGAAAGTGTACCAGTTTTAGACTTCTCCACTGCCACGATGAGAGATTGGGATGCGGTTATGCGGCTGCTGGTAGCCTCCCCGGGAACAGATGGGGTCTCTACTCACGCGATGAAACTTTTATTTGAGGAATCTTCTGACAGCCTGTTGAATATCACACATCATTAGCAAAATCATTAATTCCGGCAGATGGGAAAATTCCATAAATTGTCCCCTTCTAAAAAACCCCAGCTAAGTGTTATTCTAGAAAAGATTTGCCAAAATGCGCTAGCTAGTAACCTAGGCAAATTGATAAAGGGAATTTTGTGCGGCCGTGTAATCCAGGTTTTGAACAGTAAAAGTATTCTGAGCCTTCATCAAATTGGTTTCCGTCCTGGTTGCTCCATTTGGTCGAGCCATGTTTACTTGGAGAGCAGTACTCAGTTTGCGCGCAGAAATATGCAGCTATGCGCGCTCCTCGCACTGGATGTGGCTAAAGCGTATGACAGTGTAGACTATAGCGTCCTGAGAATGTGGGTTGCCCAAGTACATCCTTTCATGGATTTAACAATTTTTAATCCGACGTAAGATCTTTTGCTCAAAAAATTGCTTGAAATCATGGACTCCATATGTGACAAGAGCGGTCCCCCATGAATCCGTGCTTTCTCCTGTCCTATTTAATGTACTAGTGAGTTCATTTGCCATAAATCAGGGAGTTTGCACTTATGTTTACGCGGTCGACATAGCCGTTTTCTCTCCTGCTCAGGACATTGATGTTCCTTAATTAATGCTACATTACTGTTTGTTTTCACTGTAAAGGTAGATTACAAAAACTTAAATATCAAAATTAATGTCATCAACTGCGCTGTCATTGTGTTTCTAGTACCCGCTCCAGTTACCCTCTGCCGGAAGTGTCGGGAGGAGCTATCCCTCAGGAGACATCTTTAGAGTACTTGGGTGTAATGTATGGTAACACATTGGACTGGCGACCTCATATGAAGCATATCGCTACCAATGGGAAATGGGCACTTGGACTGTTCCGGAGACTTAGCGATAGGAGTTTTGCAATGTGAGGGGACACATTACTTTTTATTTATAGGGGGTACATGTATTCTATTTTAGAGTTTGGGTGCGTCCTCTTTTCTTTCTCACTAGCTTGCCAACTCAACAAGCGTATTACGTTCCAGCATCGTGCACTGAGGTTGTGCCTCGACCTCTCAAGGTGCGTTGCCAATAAAGTGGACTGTTGCGTTGCACAGTCCACTTTTATCGGCGCGGTATAAAAGTGGACTGTGCTGCGGCGACGGGAGCAGTTCGGCAGCGGTGCTCCTAGAGCGAACAACTGAAGTAGCCTTGCTGTATTTTTCACGCAGGTGAGCTTCCTTTTGTGGTAAAAAAAAATATATATATTGCTTGCTGCACCGCTGCCAAACACTTCAAGTGACCCTTCTTTTTTGCTTTGTTGTTGTTCGCTTGTTACTTTTTTGATGACGTTTTGATTTAACCATGCCAAAGGGGAACAACAAGATGGCAAAGCTGTTGGAAGAGTTTAAGAGTGAACTCCGTCAGGATATTCGCACTCTTACGGAGAGCGTTAAATATTGTTCAGATACATGTGACGGTGTGAATGAAATCCAAAAGGACATGAAGGAGCTGAAGATGGAAATCAGGAGGCTTGTCGATAAAAACCTTGATCTCGAAAAGGAAAACAAGAACCTTCGTGACCGGTTAGACGAACTTGAACAACACCACAGGCTAAACAATCTTGAAATAAAAGGACTGCCTGTAGATTGTGACGAAGTAGAAATTGTGAAAGAGATTGGCAAAAAGTTAGGGGATGAAATTGTCGATACTGACATCGACATCTGCCACAGGGTTGACATACCACACTCGAAAGACAGAAATGTAATTGTTCGTTTCACGCGTAGAAGCAAGCGCAACGCGGTACTTGCCAAGGCAAGAAAAATGCGACTAACTACCGAAGCCCTTGGCTTTGAACGAGCGAGTAAGCCGGTGTTCTTGAATGAACACCTGACCCAGAAGAATAAGCGATTGCTCGGGGCGGCTATCGCAAAAAAGAAATCAGTTGCCTGGAAGTATGTCTGGACTAGCAATGGACAAGTTTTGGCACGCCGAGGCGAATCGACGCCGATTCTGCGCATTTTCACGATGTCCGATGTCGAACGCATGAATGCGCAATCGCCTGCGGCATCTTTATCAGAATGATAGCGCCGAGCACGTCAACCTTTCATGCATTCAGTTAAACTGTTCGCCTTGAAACTTTATTATTTTTTCTCGCGCAGTTTGCAGCGAGTTCATGAGTAGTACCAGGTTTGATTTCGATAGCTTCAATGAATTAATAGCTAACAATAAATGGTCACGCAAGTCTGTGTCGTTATTTCACCTAAATGCTAGAAGCCTCCGTAACAAAGGTGAATAACTTGATGTGTATTTCGAGCAACTATCTCTAAAATTTGATTTTTTGTGCTTTGCAGAAACCTGGTACGCAGATGCCAGCGATGTGTATTTGTTTGATGGCTGTTCCCATGTCGGGTTGTTTAGAGCTGAAAAGCGAGGTGGTGGTGTTTCAGTTTACGCCAAAGCTGGGTTAAAATGTGACCTAATGATGAGTATTCTGCCATCACTAGTGATTTTGAAGTGATCACGATACGCTGCTGTAGCGTTTGTATAGTGCTCATGTACAGGCCCCCGTCTGGCAAAGTAGAACGTTTTCTAGACTATTTGGACAAAACATTAGCCCATGTATCTTCTTTAAGTCTATGTGCGATACTTGTAGGTGATGTAAATATTGATTTATTAACACGTAGTAATGCCCAATGTAAATTTTTTTTCGACTGTGTACTGTTATGATTTTCAAAATCTTGTGAATTGTGCTACTAGAGTCACTGCAACTTCCGAAACTTTACTTGATGTTTGTTTTACGAACTATGGTACTGGAAGAGTGATTTCTGGTGGGCTTTGTGCGGACGTGAGTGACCACTTGGCTGTGTTTTGTGCTCTAGAAATTCATGTTGGTAGAACGAAAGCACCTACTTACAAAACAAGGGTAATAAATGATACTACTGTAGAAGCGTTTGTGGAACATGTTAGGCAGGCAGATTGGTCTGATGTATTGAACGAGGAGAGTTCGAGTACAAGCTTCACAATGTTCTATAGTAAAATTAAAGACATATACTATAAGGCTTTTCCGGAGTATTCTTTGCGGAAACACAAAAAACCGAGAAAGCCTTGATATGTGCAAAACTTTATAACAAAATTCAAGAAAGAAATCGTTTATTTCAGCTTTGCCTGAAGCTCAGAGATGATACCAAATTTAAGGAATTTCGAGTTCTTCGTAATAAAGTAAATGCCGAAATAAAAAGAGCGAGGGATATGTACTACCGGCGTAAGTTTGAACAAGTTGATCAACCACATAAATTTTGGAGAGTCTTCAATGAGTTAGGTAATAAAAAACCGAGTGACGTTTTTCCAGATTTTTTAGATATAAATGGTGAGCCTGTTTCCGGAACTGAACTGTGTGAGCGCTTGAATGAGCATTTCGTCTCTTGTGTTACAATTCGGAAAAAATCTTGCCTAGTAGCTCCTGACCCAATCAAATATCTGAAACCGGGTTTGTCAGGTACAATTTTCATTTCCCCGACTGATGAGCCTGAAATTATGACTACTATCCTTTCATTGAAAACTAGCAGTGCTGCTGGTCCAGATGGTATAAAAGCGTGGCCAATCAAGTTAATCGCCCCCTTCATAGCAGTACCTTTGGCTCACGTATGCAATCGTGTGTTTCACGATGGTCTATATCCCAGTGAGCTTAAAATTGGTCGGGTAACCGTAGTGCACAAGGGTTTGGGGAAAAATGATTTCAACAACTACGGGCCAATTTTCCCTCTTAAGCATTTTTTCAAAGGTTTTCGAATCATTAATTCTTAAAAGAATCACCGATTATGTAAACCGCTTAAAAATAATTACACCAAAACCCAAATTTGGCTCTGTAAAGGGAAAGTCTACGGAACTGGCCCTACTTACAATCAAGGAAAAGCTTATTGAAAACATCGAAAAAAAGCTTTACACAATTGGAATATTCCTTGATATAAAAAAGGCATTTGATTCCGTAAATCACCGTATATTATTGAAAAAGTTAGACAGCTATGGAATAAGGGGAAATGTGCAGAGCCTCATTGAAAGTTATCTTAGTAATCGTAAACAGTATGTAATGCTCGGTGAATATGCATCACAATATCAAAATATCACGAAAGGTGTCCCACAAGGTTCCATTTTAGGACCTCTCCTTTTTTTACTATACATAAATGACATATGCAATATACCGCAAACGCAAGATATTATACTATATGCAGACGACACTAACGTGTTTTTTACTGGGGATAACATGGGAGATCTTGAAATAGTAGCGGACGATTGGCTTAAGGAACTCTCCGCTTGGCTATTTGACAAATGACCTGGAGCTAAATACGAAAAAACAAAGTGCGTAATTTTCAGAGCTAGAAACACTCCTTTAGATAAGAATCCTGAACTCTATTTTTCAAATGAAGGTATTAAATCTGTAAACAGTATCAAATTTCTTGGCGTATATTTTGATGAATTTCTTACGTGGAACGAGCATACTAATCAACTATTACTGAAGCTATCTAAGGTTACTGGCGCACTATGGAAAAATCCGTGATAAAATTCCCAAGAGTTTCAGACTAACTGTGTATTATGCAATGTTCCAATCACAATTAAATTACTGCCGTTTAGTCTGGGGCTTAACAAATCGTTCTAATATTTTAAAGCTAACTATAACGCAGAAAAAAGCTATTCGGGCTCTAGAAAATCTAGGTTCCCGACACAGTACCAGACAGTTCAGAGAAGCACATGAAATACTGAATATACAACAGCTACATATGTACAACTTAGCATTATATGTCTACAAGGAAATGCGCATAAATCGTCATGAATTTCAGCAAACATATCTATCAATGAATGATAGTTTTCAATTCAGAAAAATAAACTACAGGTTACCCCGTATTAGAACAAACTATGGCTTAAAGACCATGCACTATCTCATTCCTAAATTCCTAAATGATAATGCAGATATCGGTGAGATTATCGAAACATGTCCTCCAAATTCCTTTAAACGAATATTACGAGAATACTGTTTTGCAAGATCTCTATTTTGACTTATTTTATAAGTAAATTTAGCTATTGGCATCCTGTGTTGTATATGTACCTCTCTTTTTTGTATAAATAATTCCCTTTGAATTTCCGTTCTTTGTAAGTTTATATATATGTTATTGTGTGATGATATGTTGTGTTATGCTCACACTGTTACGCGAAGTGTTGCGAGTGCTTGAAAATTTGTTGTTTTTTTTTTGTTTGCTCGGTTACCAGTTGTACTGAATTTTTTTTTCTCCTCTTGTAACTTTGTGCTGCTGCTGATGTCTCAAAGGGAGCAGGGACCCAGTCAGGTACTTATGTGTACCTTTTGTCCCCGTACCCTTAGTCTTTGTTTATGAAAAATAAAGATTTTTTACATACTGAAAAAAAAACAGATTGTATTTGTAAGCCCGCATGCCGTGTCTGGAGTCTCGGTTTCGGCTGCCAACAGTACTGATGGAATCTCCACAAAGCAGATTTTTTTCATTGATGGTTGCTCAGCCGGCAGTCTTTTTCAGCGCTTGGTGGCCTCGGCACATTTGCCAACACATTACTCTCTCCATCGAGTACCAGCATTCCCACAATACTGGCAATTCCCTGTGAGGTCCCTCCTTCGCCTCTAACTTTCCATTACATTATCCCCAGTAATGATTCGCTTATGTAGCCATTTTAACGCGACTACTTTTTAACACGACTACATTTAACACGACTTTCAGCAAGCTTTAATGATTAATTAACAGTAGCAACAGATGCATACCAATGTGAGGAGGGAGCAGCTGTGGGAATCTTTAGTCCATACCTTAACTGGTCAGTCTCGTTGCGTTTTCCCGATATGACACCGATAATTCAATTTGAATTCCTATCGTTAGTTCTGGCCTTAAAAGAAGTACCTCCGCGGCACTTTAATGTGGCTATAATTAGTGACTCCCTATCAGTTTGTTCTGCTCTGCCATCATCCGAAAATTCCGCTCTTATTCATGAATTCAACTTCTTGTGCCTTCCCATTTGCGGAACATCTGCCTCATTTGGGTTCCCGGGTAACAAAGGGTTACTGCTTAATGAACAGGCTGACTCCTTGGCGTGATCGTCATTGGATGGCCGTGCGGTAGTCCTATGCTCTATTCCATTTATTTTAGCCGGAGCAAAGCTTCGTGCTGATCAACGCCTAGCAAGTGTGCAGGAAGGGGTCGTACCTAATTTTGAAAATTATGTTCATTTAAAACAAAACAGGAATACCCGTTTTTCGGAAAGTCGTCAATGGGAGGTCACATACCTACCTTATATGTAGAGTCCCCCAAATCAACTTTTATATGCACAGGGCTGGTCTCGCCTCCTCCCGATGTACTGTTTGCGGTGAGCATGATACTTTAGAGCATTTTCCTTTGGCATTGCCGCGGTTTTTCTATGGTGGGGCAACGTCACCCTGCCACGCCATTTATACGAATTGGTCTTCCTGCTTTCATACCCGTACTACTATCGTGTGGGGCCACATCACTGGGATATTGTCACTGAAAAGTGGCTGCAGAACTTCATGCGTACGTCTCCTAGACCAGCCACCTGCCCTGTTAGCTTTGAGTCATGTAAGTACTTTTTCCCGCCTAAAAAGCTATTTTTTCTCTTCGAAACTCTACTTACAATTCTCAACCAATCCTGTTTTGTATTAACGCTGTCTTTCTGCATATACATCGCTGGGTTTATAATGTTCCGTTGTTTTAAGCGGGTGCAATAACTGTCCTAACGCCCTGGCCAGTACTGCGCGTGGGTATGTGTTAAGTGACCAAAAAGAAGAACAACACCACCGCCCAGGCTTCTGGGCTTCAAGGCCGCAGTCTGCCAGCGCTGCTCAATTGGCGGGCTCCTGCTGCCCTAGAATCTCCAGTAGTTTTTCTCGTGACCCGAACACAGTACAGGCAAACACGAACACTGTTTTCCACAGTTCATGAGAGACGGCAGTAGCGGCGGGCGTTAATTCTGAGACAGGCGTGGTGGTAGGAGTAGATGCAAGTCTTTAGATGCCGAACAGTTCGTTTTGTACTTTGCAGCTGCTGCGGCTTGGGTCATCGCTGGCGGGCCCCACGCGGGTGCGCGTTCGAGAAGGCGGGCTTTCCGTAAAGCACAAGATTACCTACCTTTCGCCACACTACACCAACTTGTAGCATGCGCGAAAAGGGTAGCGGCACGCGCAATCCCAGCACCGGCCGTGCGAAATGCCATATATAGGTAATCCTATTCTTCTTCATTACATGATAATTAGCGCGCTACAGTGGTATAGCTCAATATATCTTGTACAATAGGTTATCAGCCACACGGGCATAACAGGGTACTACCAGTAGTTTACGATAATATAACGAATACGTAGGCTAACTGTGCGAATGCATTTTTGTAGCAATATCGCTTCCCCTTGGGCCAATTATCTCATTTTTCAATTTTATAACAAATGAATGCGGAACTCCGCCAATTAGATGTTTATTGCAAACGCGGGACGTTACACTGTTTTGTTTGTAGTTGGCTAAAAATTCTGCGCTTGAGCAGCTTCTTAAATGACCTGCCTCACCTCCAATGCCGGAGGAACCTAACTGCAGGTCCTCAGGCTGTTTTCCAGCCCTAAAAAATTAGGCGCTAATAATTCTTGGGTCCGGACAGGCCCCATGAGTAACTTCAAGTAGGCAGCTTTCAACGCGTAACTCTCCCTACTGAAGAAAGTTTGCTGTGCAACTAGAGGCAAAGAAAAAACAGCGCAAACGACAGGACGAAGAAAGAGATGACAAAACCACAGTCGCCTGTGGTTTTGAAATCCCTTTCTTCATCCAGTCCTTTGCGCTGTTTTCTTTAGTCTAACAATGTACCAACTGGCCCGTCAGCATACCCTTCTGGAACTAGAGGCCCTCTCTGGCTTCTCCGCAGTAGGACGGTGGGAAATCGTTGAATTACGCGAAGTTAGAATTGGAACAGGTTTCTTGGTGCGGAGTATCAGATATATTGTGCGATCTCGAGGGTGTAAAAACAGAGGGAGCACGGGGGGATCCCTGATCTATAGATAGGCAGCAGGGGAAATTTATTGAAAATGTTCGTATTACGGAAGACTGCGTCATTGCAGCAGGATAACCTAACAATACAAGGTAGAGTGTACTATCGGGATAATTTGAATTACGAGCAATGGTGCGCATGGTTTTTAGTATATGATCCACATTCTAAGTGAGGGGCTGCGCCTCCGGGGTAAGAATAAGGTAATAGAGGGCTTTGCCAACCTTACGCCAGCTGTGCATACACGGCCCGTCGCCAGGGAGGGCAGCATGTCCTGAAAAACACGCACACCGCAGTTCGTATTTCAATTTATCGCGATTGTACAAGCCTGGGCACCAGCATGTAGCTAAGCTGGACTGATAGATGGACGGACAGACGGATGGATGGATCCTTGGATAGATGGACCGACGTACGAATGAATGAGGATGACGGATGGATGGACTATGGACGGATGGGGGTGGGTGGATGGAAAGATGGGTGGGCGGGCCATGGACGGATGGGTGGAAGGGTAGATGAATAGACGGACGGACGAAAAGGGGTGGGTGTGTGGAAGGATGGGCAGATACAAGGATGATGGGTGGGTGGTCGGAAGGGCGGATGGATGGATGGCTGGGTGTACTGAAATGAATAAGGGGGAATAGGGTCGAATGAGGGGCTTAAGAGGCGTTAAGGGAACGAAGATAGATTAAGGGGTGGGTTTTAGTGAATTAAGATCAATCGAGAAGCCCTTTGCCGAATAAATTGCAATAAGGTGAACTAAGAATCATTATTCTAGAATAAAGTGGATAAGATGTCTTTAGGTATTTTGTATGGCACGAAGAGGGATTAGTATTGAACAAGTGGAAGACCTTTAATGAGGCCGAATTCATCATCAGTAAGCCTATCAATAAAATTAACCTTAAAACGTACCTCCCCACACCTTAACCGATCCATAAACTCTGAAGTGGCAACATTAAAAGTGCGAGCAATAATTCCTTAATGCTGTTACGGGGAAAATGGTATATTGCAGGGGTAATTAATTATACCACGCGGTGGGGAACACAGCAGCACAGTCTCAAGCGGGTGCAGCCAGAGAGCGAGATGTTTCGTCCTCTTCCTCTTCGTCGGTCAACCGTCCACCACACCATCTGTCCGGGCTGGGGCCAATCCCTCGGTGTCCGTATTCCTTTCAACGGTGCATACCCATCCCGTGACATAACCCCCGCCGGAAGAAGCACCGTCTCGGTGCTCATAAGCCTGGTGCGGAAGTTTGGCGATAGGGCTTGAGACGAGAGACATGCACGATGTCTGTAAGGATGTGGCGCGTTGTGTCAGGTTTAACTGGGGCAATTTCGTATGTTACGGGGGTAACTTCACGGAGTATACGTTAAGGCCCAGAATACCAGGACAAGATTTTTTCACAAAGTCCCACACGGCGTGAGGGCGACCAAAGAAGTACTAGTGACCCCGTTGCAAAGTGGCGATCTTGGTGCCTGCTGTGATAATGTGTCTTCTGGGACTGTTGGGATGAGCAGAGGCGGATACGAGCAACTTGGCGGGCGTGATCAGGGCGAGCTATGGCCGTCCGGGCATAGTCGGACGTGTGTACAGTAGACGGCGAGACTGTGTCCAGCAGCAATGCTGGTTCGCGGCCGAAGATCCGATAGAAGGCGGAGTAGCCAGCAGTGTCGTGACGCGACGAATTGTAGGCAAAACTAATGTAGGGCAAAGCCACGTCCCAGTCGCGGTGGTCTGCGGAGATGTACATGGACAGCGTGTCTGTAATTGTTTGGTGAAGTCTTTCAGTCAGGCCATTAGTTTGAGGATGGTAGGCAGTGGTGATCTTCTGATGAGTGCAGAAGAAGCGAAGAATGTGGGCAATAACTTGCGATAGAAAGGAGCGGCCACGATCTGTAAGGAGCTGTCGAGGGGCCCCGTAAAGAAGGATAGTGTCACGAAGCAGAAAATCGGCAATATCAGTAGCGCACCTCGTAGGAAGGGCCCGTGTTATCCCATAACGCGTGGAATAGTCGGTGGCGACAGCTATCCATTTATTGCCGGATGTGGACTGGGGAAATGGACCGAGCAAGTCTAACCCAACGTGGAAGAATGGTTCGCTTGGTATGTCCACTGGTTGAAGAAGCCCAGCTGGAGGAGCATTGGGAGTTTTCCGCCGTTGGCAGAGGTCGCCGGAGCGCACATACTGCCGGACAGATGGGTAAAGGCCGGGCCAGAAGAAGCGGCGTCTGATGCGATCGTAAGTGCGGGAAACACCGAGGTGGCCAGCAGTTGGGAGGTCATGAAGTTGTTGGAGAACGTCCTGACGAAGGTGCTCCGAAATGGCAAGTAATAATTCAGGGCTGTAAGGGCGAGGTTCCGACGATACAGAATTCCGTCTTTCAGTTCGAACATGCGAACTGAAGGCGTCGAAGGTGTAGCAATAAGGCTCTCGATAATGGAGCGCAGACGAGGATCCCGTCGTTGTTCGTCGCCGATGTTGGTGAGGGTCGAAAGAGACATTACGGGCGCAGCAGCAGGAGCTGGGTCATCTGGATCTACTGGGTACCGCGGTAAGCAGTCAGCATCCTGATGCAGGCGTCCAGACTTGAATATGACAGAATAGAACTCCTGAAGGCGCAAAGCCATCGACCCAGGCGCCCCGTTGGGTCTTTCAGCGAAGCCAACCAGCACAGAGCGTGGGGGTCAGTAATTACTCAGAAGCTGTGGCCATACAAGTACGGACGAAACTTAGCCACGGCCAAACTAGGCAAGCATTCTCTCTCAGTGATGGAGTAATTGCGGTCAGATTGAGGAAGAAGGCGACTACCGTACGCAATGACGCAGTCGCATCCGGCTTGTCTTTGGATGAGAATGGCTCCAATGCCATGCCCACTGGCATCAGTGCGAACCTCGGTGGGAGCGCTGACGTCGAAGTGGGCTAACACCGGGGCAGATGTCAGCCGGGGGATTGATGCGTCAAATGCCTCACCTTGCTCACAGGCCCACAAAAATCTGGCGTCCTTCTTCAGTAGATCAGTGAGTGGTTTGGCGATGTTAGTAAAGCCTTTTATGAACCTACGGAAGTAGGAACGAAGGCCAGCAAAGCTGCGAACGTCGGCCGTAGAGTGAGGCACAGGAAACTGCTTCGCGGCTTTGACTTTATGAGGGTAAGGCTGCACACCTTGCGTGTCAACAAGATGTCCGATAATGTCTATGCGGCGCTTGCCGAAGTGACATTTGGCAGAGTGTAACTGAAGGCCTACTTGGCAGAAAAGGGCGAGTATATCAGACATGTGGGTAAGATGGGAAGCAAATGAGGGGGAAAAGACTATAACCTCGTCCAGTAGCATAAACACGCGGACAATTTGAATCCTCGAAGAAGAGAGTCCATGATGCGCTCGAATGTTGCATGCGCATTGCAGAAACCGAAAGGGATTACCTTGAACTGCTACAGGCTATCAGGGGTGACAAAAGCGGTTTTTTCTTTGTCGCAGTCATGTACAGAAATCTGCCAATAACAGGAATGGAGGTCAATGGAAGAAAAGTATTGGGTACCATGGAGACAGTCAAGGGCATCATCGATGCGGGGCAGGAGATATACATCCTTCTTCGTGATTTTGTTGAGGTGGCGGTAGTCGACGCAAAAGCGCCACGTGCCGTCTTTTGACGCGGGCCACGGCTCACGTCGCGTCGGTTTTGCAGGCTAAATAAACGTTTCTTCCACTCCACTCCACTCTTCACTAACACAACTGATGAGGCCCGTAGACTGCTGGATAGTTCAATTATGTCCTTTTTCAACATTTTATCGACTTCGCTTTGGATGATGGCGCGCTCGGCATGCGACACGCGGTATGGTCGTCGGTGAATGGGACTAGAGTCACCACTGTCGATACGGTGCTTTACAGCCGTTATTCGTCCCAAAGGACAATCGGGGAAGTAAAAAATGTTGGAGTAAGAAAGCAGCAGGTGGCGAAGATCATGGGCTTGCTCTTGTGAAAGGTCCGGGCTCAGCATTGTCATCACCTTACCAGTGGACGCAGGGGCAGCTGCATGAGTAAAGTCACAGTCTGGGGGAGTGGTGGCCAAAGTTGAGACTTCGCAGTCGTGTAAGGGGCACACTGAAGCAACCTAGATTCCTTTCGGTAATACTTGTGCGAGAAAACCGAAGTTCAGGATAGGTAGAGACAGTCTGTGCCAGTGATGGAGGCGACTGAGTGAGGCAGCGTTACATTTTGCGTCAGCAGAACGTTAGTCATTGGAGTAATATCATACTCGCCATCAGCAAGATGGCTGGGGGCTGCCAACGAAACATACGTGATGGCCTGAGGCAGGAGACGGATGTGCGTTGTTGAACACTAGCGGGTCGGGTGAGTGCCATCGGCCACCGGCGCACTAGGTAGCTACAGACTCAGGAATCCTGTGGCACAGTCTATGAGCGCTGAATGGTGTGCTAAGAAGTCAAGGCCTAAGATCACGTCATGTGCGGAGTTTTCTTATAGGGCAAACAAAACAGGTACAGTACGGCCAGCAATCGTAACACCAGCAGTACACATTCTAGGTATTATGGGCGTCCCACCATCAGCTAGTCGGACATGAGATAGGGCAGGCGTCAGGACCTTATGAAGGCGAGAGCGTAGATTTGAGCTTATCACCGATATTTTCGCCCCAGTGTCAATGAGAGCACGAACAGGAATGCCGTCAACCTCAATTTTTAGTAAATTGTCCTGTGGTAGGGGGGTCAGAAGAGGATTTGCGGGCCAAGTCGAGAATGCAGCTTCACCTCCGGGAGCTGCATTCATTAGTTTTCCGGCGAGTAGCGGTTGGAGGTGGTCGAAGATGATGCTTTCGGAGACTACGGCGAGTGAGACTGACGTCGGGGCGGTGAAAGCGAGCGGGCGAATCGGGACGACGAAGGGCCGGTGGAATGATCTGGTTGCTGTTTGTTTCGAGGTGTAAAGCAGTGAGGCGTACTGTCGAAGTGGTCTGGAGAGAAGTTATCACGAGGAAACTGGAACCAGCGTAGCTGACAGTAGCGAGCAACATGTCCCACACTCCCGCAGTTG
>CM023450.1:191258873-191511951 GCA_013339765.2 Haemaphysalis longicornis | reverse complement strand
TAGCTCGCTTGCTATCTGAACAATAACTTGGAAGAAGGCGTAAAGACCTCATTTGGATACTCTCATGCAAAGCTATTGTTGTCGCTGGTTGCGGCACAATGACCCTAAACAAAGGGATCTCCAGAGTGGAGAGACGATAACACCTGTCAATAAACATTGCAGATATATTTTCCTCCGGGAGTAGATAGGACGCGTCACGTGCACCATCTGCCGCTTATTCAAACGAGGCTAAGTGGTGGTAAAGTGGCTGATACGGAAAACTAGGCCGCCAGTACGAGGAAGAAAAATGGAGCAGCAGCGCACTAGAGTTATCACGTGGCATTTCGGCGCGTGCCTAAGTGGAGTAGGCGCTGTTGCGAGGGGCGGTGGTTTAGCTCCTACGAATTGCAGTGTTCCTGCATTTGCATAAGAATCAATGCTGTGGCATAGCCACAAGTGTTATTTGTTGCCATTCAGTCGTACAGAAACGCGGTGATCCGGCACCTCCTTATTTGGGCGCAAATAAGTTTAGGCTGGAGTACACTGAGCAAGCACTCCCAAATAAAGAAAAATAAGGTACCGCAGTCACTCAAAAGAAGAATATTCAATCAATGCGTACTGTCGATGATGACATGTGCAGCGGAAACTTGACACCGTATTAGCAACTGTAAAGCAACCTTAGGTAGGCAAAACGGGCCATGGAACGACGATTGGTAGGAGTAACACTTAGGGACAGGAAACGAGTTCCCTGGAACAGAGAACTAACTCTATTAGATGACATCATGCTTCAAATAAATGAAAACAAATGGAGTTGGGCTGGCCTTGTAGTGAGACGAAATGACAAATGGCGGACCACCAGGTTAACAGTGTGGATAACGAGAGACGGCTATGAAAGAAGGCGAAGGCCATAACACGATGAAGGTATGAAATACGAAAATTTGGGGGCAAAGAATGAACTCGAACAGCGCTCGACAGGAGCGGTTAGAGATCATTGACAGATACCTTAATGCTGCAGTGGACATATGTACGTGTTGATGGCGATGATGATGATTAATTAGTTCGGTGGCGGATCGTTAGCTCCTCACCTTTCTAAATGACCACTGGAATGGCATCCTTGTTTCCAACCGGATGGCTCCTCATCTCTAGAGTACATTCAGCGGCTCCAACTGTATGGATGTCCTTTATTGGAGAAGTAGACCCTCTATATGCAATGGTAAAACCTCAACCTGTGTCCTCAACCCCTGCTGCCCCTTCTCCCGGCAGGGCCTTCTGGCCCCCTATCTTGCGGAGTCATCCGTTTCACTCCGCAGTACAGTTTAAATGCACGGGTCTGGCTTCTACGTGCAGCTTAGGAATTAGCCCGCAGATAAACTACTGCCCCGTTCTCAGCACTCCCACAGCCTTTTATTATGGCCCCACCATTTGTTGTGAGGCCCGAAGAGAATTCATAAGTTTTATCAGGTGCGTCTGTATACTGCTGAGGACTGAATCATCATCATAATGAGCATCTGTGCCCAGATCGCAAGCGGACAAGCTATCGCAAAGAAGCGAGAAGCTGGCTGGAAATTCGTGTGGGTTCGCAACGGTAACATATATGCTCGCAAGTCAGAGAAAAGTAACGCATTAAAAATCGGCAGTGCATCTGATCTCGTGAAAATGACCTAGAACGCAATATGGCAAAACTGAACAGGAGGCAAAAACAAAACAATAATGGGTAGCTGTGAAGAACTATGTACACCCGCAAGTCTTTGTGATTCTGCGAGCAGAAGCACACTCAGGCTCCTTCATTTAAATTGTCGCTCAATTAATAATAAGACAGACGAGCTGCAATTATTTTTCGACACATTCAGGTTTCCCTTCCATGTCATTATGTTCACGGAGACCTGGTATCACGATGACTCTGGTTGTTTTGTTTTAAACGGCTACACGCATTTTACACTTAACAGATCTGACCGTCGGGGGGAGGCGTATCCTTACAGATTCTGAACACTGTTGTTCCAGCAGAAAATAGCAAATTCTTGACTGCTACGCCGGACTTTGAAATACTGACAGTTGAATGTGACAGAAATGTATTTACTGTGCTGTACCGTCCGCCAGACGGCAAGCTAGATTCCTTTTTTTTTCCAGCTAGAAGCTCTTCTTGATCATGTGTCTTTAAATCAACAAATTTTATATCTTTGTGGTGACATGAATATCGATGTTAGTTTTGCTTCCCCCGCACAGCGCTTGAGCTAACCAGTTTATTAGATGCATATGGGTTTCATAATTTCATTGAAGTGCCGACACGCGTCACACTATCGACGTCAACAGTGCTTGACCTTATCATAACGAACACGGAAAAGCAAAATGTACATGCCGGCACGCTTGTGTGCGATATAAGTGATCATCTGCCAGTATTTGCCTTTGTCAACGAAGCTCATTTAAATGCGGAATGCGATTTGCCTCGCGCACGCTATCAACGTATTGACGTGAACACTCTTGAATGCTTTAGGGATAAGATTCGAGCAACGAACTGGGAGGGAGTACTTTCACAAACCGACGCGGATAGCGCGTATGAAGCCCTCATCGACAAACTTAAATCTTCTTATGAAAAGTGTTTTCCTTTCCTGTACCATCGAAAAAGAAAAGCTAAAAAACCATGGGTAACTGCGGATTTACTACAAAAAATCAAAATCAAATTAAAATTATATTCGGAGTTTATGAAGTCGAGAGACATTAATAAATTACGTACCTTCAAGAAATATCGTAATCAATTAAATAAAGAACTAAAAAAGGCGAAATTCGATTACTTTAATAGCGTTTTTTCCTCTACCTCCAACAAGAACTACCGTGACTCCTGGGCTCAATTAAACTCTGTACTCAACCACCGATCAAGAGTGTCACCAAAAACAATTGACCATGATGGCACTGTTTTAAGCGGTAAAGCACTTTCAGACAAATTCAACAACTTCTTCATAAATGTAACGCGATCCTTATGCTGCTCGTCTAATTCTCCATGCGGTTACGCTTATCGGGCTCCAAGCGTCCAGGAATCTTTGTTCATGTCTCCAACCACTGAAATAGAAGTTCAAGAAATATACAAAAATCAGACTTAGCAAGGCTCAGGATATCGATGGTTTTCAAATTCAGCCATTCAATATGTGATCGACCTACTAGCCCCTGCGTTGGCTTTCATTTATAACCTTTCACTGGGTACTGGCATTTTTCCAGGACAAATGCAGATTGCGAAATGTGTTGCCATACATAAAGGTGGAAGCATTTTGATTTTTCAAATTATAGACCAGTTTCGATCCTTCCAGTACTATCAAAAGGCTTAGAAAAGATCATTTACATCCGAATGAACAATTTCTTATCCAGGCACTCCGTGCTTTCAGAGTGTCAGTTCGGTTTTCGGAAATGCAGATCAACAGAGACTGCCCTGCTGAAACAAAAAGAAACAATAATACAGGCATTTGAGGAAAAGCATCTTGCTCTCGGGATATATATAGATTTTTCAAAGGCATTTGATGTAATTAATCACACAATTTTGTTGGACAAACTTTTTCATTACGGCGTCAGAGGCTCGGTAGCTAGTCTTATACGATCATACTTGGGATACCGCCGTCAAGTAGTAGCTCACAATAACATCTTCTCAGACATGCAACCAATCTTGTCTGGTGTACCATAAGGCAGTATTTTAGGCCATTTGCTGTTCCTAGTACACATTAATGATATCTTTTATAGTCCATTGCCAGGTAACATGATAGCATACACGGATGATATCACCATGATAGTTTCGGAGAGCACAAAATCAACATTGTCAGTATATGGCAATCAATTTCTCGAATACCTTCGACACAATGGTGCGAAAAAAAATTACTTAAAAATAAATACCAACAAGACAAAAGCTGTAATATATCGAGCGAAAAAAAAATTATACGTGATACTATTCAACTGGTGCATGGAAATATAGTTATTGATATTGTTTCAAACATAAAGTCCTTAGGCGTAGTCTTTTCAGAAACACTCAGCTGGGATCTACAAATCAACCAAATACGCAATAGAATGAGTAAAATAAACGGTGTAATATGTAAACACAGGTACTCTCTTCCAACGAGAGTGAAGCTAGTTATATACAATGCTTTTTTGCTTCCAGCCATAACATATTGTCATACCGTTGGGGAACAACAACAAAGAAAAATATTCAAAAGTTACTTGCAGCACAAAAAAAGAACAGTTAGACTAATTGTAAATATACCATGGTATGCACATACCGAACGCTACTTCACACAATATCATGTAATAAAGTTAATACCTTATACGCCTTTAGATTGCTAGTTATGTATAAGAATGCAATATCAAGAAACAATGAATCATTTATTTCCATGCCTCAACTCACACGCCATGCCACTTCTTAAACGTAGCGCCAGCGCCTGGCGTGGTTCCTGCCTTTTTTCCGTACTAACTATCGACTACAGTCCTTGTGTTATATTTTACCATTGTATCTAAATTGCCCTGAAAGTAATAATATCTGCCTCGAAAAAACTTCAAAGAAAAAATTGTATACGGTTCTTTACCTGTTCGAATCACTGTGAATTGTCTTGATGAGACTGCATTAAAAGCTTTGTCGAGCAGCAAACTGCGCGAATAGCAAACCCCTTGTGCTATGTTTCAGAATTTTATTTTGGGTTTTATGCTGTGCCTTTTAAGATATATGCTATGATTTTTATGCCTGTGGTTATTTTATTTTGTTTGTTCTCGTAAAGTGTGCTTTGTGATTTTATTTTGTCCTTCTGAGTGACCGGCATATTACGTAGACGTTAAAATTGTGCTTTGGCCAATGTACGAAGCGAAATGTATGTGAAAGAAGCTGTCGAGTTGGGCGTATGGGGTCTTCAAGCTGCGTTGTTTGCAGCTTTTTTCCATGCGTCCTCTCTCTACTGTACCACAGCAAGAGGGAAATAAAGTTTCTATTCTAAAGAAGCAGTCTTTATTAGATCACTAGGATGAAGTGAGGGCAGTAGTATGGTATGCCGACGAATTTGGGGAAAGGGGGGTGTTCGTCAGCGGAGACGGTGAAAGTACGGTTGAAATGACAGACCTACCGGTTTACACTCTTATTCTTTTGGCTCAAAAAGTTCTAAGTCATGTGGGCCAGATGCTGTTTGCGTGTTAAAGGTAGTTACTCTTCTAAAGTGTACTTCGCAAGTGGGTACGATCTCCTTAAGATTTACAAGAAAGACATTGTTGAACCAAACAGGCGTGCAACGCCAATCAAAGACCTCCCCCTCCCTCATCAAAGCATCAACGACTAGGAGAACTCTCTCTCTAGTGTTTTCAAGCGTGTCCTCGTAGCGGTGTCTAGTGTCAAAGAAATTTTGCCACTTAGCGCCAAAGATGCAGGTTTGATTCCCGCACAGCATGCCGTTTTGTGTTACGTGAGACCTTTTCGACTACCCGGGGATTTCTGCTGTAAGCGGGGATGTCTGCTGTAAGCAGAGATCCCGGGTAGTCGAAATTAATACACAGCCTTCATTATGGCGCGTCTTAGAGCCATGATGTAGTTTCAGCGTGATAAGTCGCCAAGATGTCATTTTTTCCGTTGTCATACAGCACCCATCAAAATGTAGTACTTATGAAGCATAAAACTGGAAGTGCGACCATAGAGATTTTAAAGTGTTAATGTCAAGCACAACCGGAGCTCCTTTTTCAGATCGTAAAATCAAGAAGGCCGGCTGTCACGCTAAACAAACCCCCTACCGCAGCAAAAAACAAATTCATCCACTCAGCAGTTTAGAGGAATATTTTTGCAGTGTACGTGGCCTCACCTATTACTCGCATAGGAAGTTATACAATGCTTAGTCTATGATTCTTCTTCACTGCCCTCTGATGAAGACGAGGTTTCGCACGGCCAAATGCTCTCTTTGTTGCGTCGCCGCTTTTCTTCGTGCCATCGATCAAGTACGCTTGGCCAGCCTACTGCTACGCCCTGAATTCTCAGCCTCTTCAGCACTTTTTTTTGCATCGCCCATTCAACTTCTATCGTTTTTTATAGTCCTAAACACACAGAAACGTTTGTCAACCTTGTTAGCACATGGCACAACAAGCTCCGTGTTCAAAGAGATATTTGTTTCAAGAGCACATTCTGAGGCCTCACGATTTCTCCGCTTCTAGAACTTATTGCATACAAATGAGCCCGCAATACAGCTATGCTCGAACTGGGACAACTAAAGAACGTATCACATGACTGGCGCATTGCCTAGAACGCGTACGGTAAATGGCTGAAGTTCTAGCAAGATAGGAAACCCTTAATTGGAGCTTTAAAAAAGTACGGCGAGGCAGTGCTCACCGTAAATATTTCTTTGGTTCTGAAATATAATACTATTCGATACTAATGAACCTGCCATGCAGCTATGCGAGAAGCTGGAAAACTAGAGAGCGAATTCCATGACAGACCCCGTACATAGAACGAATGGGAATTGGCTCAACTTGTATGAACATACGAAAGCCTTCGTTGGAGTTTCATTAAGGTCTGATATGCAGGGCTCACAATAAATATTTCTCTGGTATCTAATGTAATTCTTCGTTGCTTACATTTCCTTCTTACAAGCTTCTCTGCAGTCATACGCTGCCTTAAGACGACATACGCCAGCTTCATAGTGTTTCCCTTGAGAAACTCACACCTCTCGTAAAAAAAAAACCAAAATTAACATGCTTAACGTTTCGTTTTTTTCAACAGGCCGACTTCCGGCAACATTTCGTGCATTTAAATTTTAGCCTAACACCCAATTCATTGTATCGGTCCTAGTTTATTTCCACGGCCATTAAATCACGTTGATACGCGATTGTAAGTGTCCGGAAGACTTCTTTCCTGACAGCCTAGTTCGATATGTTTCTCAAATTTGGGAGGACCAGTCCTATCACCACTCACAGAGCAATTTTACGAAATCCCCAGAGGTTTCGTTTTTTATAGTAAGGAACAAAAATTACAAAAAATAGCTTTAGTAAAATATAAATAAAAATACGGCTAGCTCAATCTGGCTTTTTGTTTTTATATATCTAAAATGCAGACTACAATTTTATCACCAGGTAATAGGACCAAAACTTATTAATAACCACGGGAGGTTACAAAATATATAGGAAGTTACCACAGTAAGTAATTTGAACAAAAAAGAAAACTCCACTCACTTGTCGCCCACTTTGTTTTCCAGCACATGCCCGACCTTCAGATTTGCAATAGTAAGCTCCACGAGCAATATTCCGCTCCGAGTTATATAAGACCGAAATTCGAGGCTTCTGGAAAACAAAAAAACAAACTGATACCTTTTGGAACACGTTGCATCACACACATAATGAAAGCGCCGGCGATCATTTGGCGTTCTCTACTCGTACCACTTGCATCTCAACCGTTCGCCAATTAGAGCGACTGGGAATAGCTTCCGGATTACACTTCCCACCCTCGAAGGGCTCAGATCTTAACACTGTTTCTCTCGAAATAGAATAGTTCTTTCCAACAACGGGCTATATTTAGCCATTTCCATATACTGTCTTGCTTCGTAATAACGCAAGGAGGAAACCCGCGCGGCATGTTCGCCGAGCTCCCACGTAAATTACGGAAACAAGGCGCCTACCCTGTTAGCCTGCGTAAAAATGAGTTTCTTCTATTTTCTTTTGACGGACTACATCATTTTATGCGTCGTTTAGAATTGTAGTATGTAAGTGCATAGTCGTTTCTTTACTTATAAGGACTCCTTTTGTAGAGTAGTAGGTTTGGTCCATTGGCCCTACAAAGATATATGGGTAAGAGGTATAGGTAGGCGTGGGCCATAAGTGGGTATGTGCCAAAAAAGCCTAGAGCTGAGTATGTGCCGTAAGTAAAGGAAATACAACAACACTAACAAAAACAGCTGTTTCTGTTCAAAAACTTTGTTTTGAGCGTGGAGATATGGGAGTGGTCCCTCACTTCAGGGTTCTATGGCACAGCCGTGTTGTGAAATCCTGGACCCCAGCAGTTGCTGGGCCTATTAGCCGGCGCTGGTCATCAGGTTGACTCAAAGTTCCGAGAGGGAAAGAGTAGTAAATAAGGGTGGGAAGGGGGAGTTATGTGTGTACCCCCATATAAGTACTCATTGGGAGTGAGGCAACCACAGCAGCGCTCATTCCTTTAAAGTTGCAGCACCTTCGAATATGCAAGTAGATACAGGAAAATATCTTATCATAGAAAGAACGTCTACTGAGTGGCAGAGCGCACTGCTTCACGTTATCACCTAATCTAAAAGATTTCACTCGAAACCTCTTTTCAAATGTCACGCTCCAGTAGGGCTAACGTGAATAACTGCGGCCTAAACCGTTTATAAACACCACTATTCCCGATACTGGCAATTAGAGGTGTAGACTACAATGCTGCTGTCATGCATGAGTGAAGTGTTCTTTCAAAATTCTCAGTGCGGCGGAAAACACAATAAAACGTAACGTGATTTGGACGATTTCAAAGCGGCTGAAGAGTGTGTTTTGAATGCGGATAACAATATTCCTCTGAGACAGAAACAATCGCAAGACAATTTGTATGACAAGTTCTCACATAGTAGTCTCATACGGGTTCTCATACATCCCACGAGTTCTCTTGCATTATGGATGGTAGTTTGACGTGGGCAGTGAATGATAAATCAACAAATGAATCACCCTTAAGCAAAGTTGCTATGAGGCCTACCATTCTGCTAAATGCTAATCGGTTTAATCACGTGGATTGGGTAAAACACCGTGCGTTCTCAGTGAAACTGGAACCATACGCCGCAAATCTATGGCACCTACGGATTTGTCACAGGGTTACTACACGAAATCCTCCCATACTTGTGGTGCGATACAGGTAAGAGAAAACACCCAACGGCCGAAAAACTGCCGAACGACCAGATGCGGGATGAATTCTAACCACAGCATCGTTGGCCAGAGTGCGAGAGAACGCGAGCCCGGCCTGTGACGACGACTGTGTAAGATTGGTAAGAAATGCGAGAACCCCGAAAGGCAACATCGGATGCCCAAGTATACGCCTCGAGCGCTGCCTGTAGGGGCGCCACTGAAATCTACCTAGCGGCCCGTTTCGACAGCAGTCGCGGGAGTCGTCGGCCCGCTCACCGAATGCCGCCGTTGCTTTTGAGGCACGTTTGCGACTGATATTTTCCGTTTGTATGCGTTGGAAATACATATTTATGTGGAGCAGTCACTCTGTTCGCAAATGTGGTGTATTTAGGGGAATGTAAATGCTTCGGACGCGGCCCTCCTGTGGTACATTCGGTCGGTATAAGCGCCAGGAGTGTGTCACAAGCCGGCGGCACGAAGCCGGAATATATGCATGGAGCTGATGGTAATTCCACGGTCCTGAAATTTACTAACAGTACCTCCGTAAGCAGCGTTCGTTCAGATGCTCGTCTACGGCTATACACTGCGATGTAAATCGGTTTCGTGTGCTTTAATAATCTAGCGGAGCACTCATACCTGACATTGATTTGATTGATTGATTGTAGGGTTTCACGCGCCGACGCAGCGCAGGCGATGAGGCGCGCCGTAGTGGAGGGCTCCGGATTAGTTTTGACCACCTGGGGATCTTTAACGTGCGCCGAAATCTCTTGCACACGGGCGTTTTTCTTTTCGCCTCCATCAGAAAAGCGGCCTCCGCGGCCGGGAATCACACTTATACCTGACAGCCCGCCAGTTACGCTTCATATCTTGGATATTGATCACTACCCTGAACAAGCAAATGTGGCATAAATTGAACGGACATTCTACGCTATAAGTACGATGGATAATCCAAAATTACTTCCGGAAGTCAGCAGAAAGAATTTACGGCTGGTCCGTCTTGTCGCAAGGTGAGCTTTCTCAAACAGTCATCGGTTACATATATCCTCCGCTTATAACCGGGGCCATGACCAAACGCTTCTTCGATACGATACATCATCATATGACACAGGGAGCCTGCAGAATATAGCACAAAAGTAAAATCAGAGGGCCTTATCTGATACCACACTCTTCCAACGACACATTTTATCGCTTGTGAACTTCCTTACTGTATCCTTCAAAAAATGTTTCCGCCGAGTGATCAGCTGTTCGTTAAAGTCGAAAAACAAAACGAAGGTGAACGCGCGGCTTGTGTGCGATAAATAAAACGGTCATTTTTTTATTTCGCTCCGCATTTGTACACAACGATAGTTAGGCGCCCCCTACTCAATATCCCTGTCTTGGAAAATATCAGTGCATTTCGCATCTAGTTGATCTAGTGAGTTCAACCTTGCTTAAGGTAAGACGAACGTCTTCAGGATTTACGAAGGTGTTCTGTGTTTTTTTTAATTCCCGCACGAACTATTACAATGCTTCCGCACTTGACAGACCATTTATATTTCCGTGGTTTTATTAACTATCCTTGGTCCATGCTATAAGGCGGGAGTGGGCACATATTTACGACCCAGAGACTTGGAATATACTTAACATGTTCGCATGCCTCTATTTCTATAAAAGCCACAAGTTATTGTCAGGTATTAGGTAACCGCCTCCCCGAATGCTATTTTTGGACGACGTATACATTCAAAACAAGGCCGAATTCGTTGTCCGCGTTGCAAAACGAAACCAACCTCTCACTGTGCCAATATCAGGTCTAAACGAGGCGTCAATATAATTCACTTGCGCCTGAGATTTACGGAGGTGACAGTGGTGAAATGCCGCTGCCGTCGCCGACGCCCGCAAGAGCGGCGCAGAAGCGCGCAGTACAGCGTCCCCGGTTAGCTCCTGTTGGCGTTCGAGTACCGTAATTACCCGATTCTAACGCGCCCCCGATTATAACACGCACCCGATTTTTCTGGCAAAAAAAACCGAAAAACTTGCACCTCCGATTGTAACGCGCACGGAACTTTGTGAGCAAGAAAAACGAATGCGAGAGAAACGGGTGATTTATTTCTCGAAGTAACCTCACTCATCTCATTCCTCCTCGCTCTCCGCTGACCACAACATCTCGTCCTTGGTGCCGTCAAGCGCGTTCGCGATGCCACACTTCTGAACGAACGTTCAACCATGGTCGATGGGATCGTGGCCCACGCCTCGCACGCCCACCCCGCGAGCTTCTCCAGAGGCGCACGCTTCAGCCGACCGCTCGTTTTGAACGCGTGAGAGCCGCTGCTGCCATTGCTGTTATCAAGCGCGCAAGTGGAACGATTTGACGATTTGTGTGAACGCCGATAGAAAAGCCTAGGCGCCTATGCTATGCTTCCTGCGTCCGAAAAATTGTTGCTAAAAGCTTTGGCGCCATCTTGAGATGGCGATGGCAATGGGTGGGACGAAATTTCCTGTTTTGGCAGTTTCGGTTTCGTATCCGATTCTAACGGGCATGCGATTTTTCGACCTATTTTTCCGGAAAAAAGTGCGTTAGAATCGTGTAGCTGTTTTTTGAAGTGTCCTAAGCGTACTATTTGCTTACAGGCATCACCATAACAACATGTTTGGGCGAGGAAAGGCAAAAGAAGCGAAAGAGAACCAAACACTGCATGAGCCGCTATCAGCTACGAAGCCGACATCCCGTAAGCGCCGCGGAGAAGCGGCGGCCGGCGGCACACCCATCGCGAAGCTCGAGGCGTCTAACCTAGAAGTGGCAACAATACAAGGAAACGGGGCACCAACGAACGCGACCGTTTACGCTCAACATTACACCGCTGATGCGAAGGCTTCACTTCTGAAGGTGACCGCATTGCTCGCATGATTGCGGCCGATGATCGGCAAAATTGTAGACCACAATGCAAGAAGAAAGGTGCATGACCACAAACGATACGAAAAATAACCAGCTCTGCTATCACATACAAAGCACGCCTCAAGATAAGAAACGACTTCAACGAGCAATGCTCTCTAATCTCGCTAAACTGAAACGCGCCACCAGTCAAAACATTAGGAAACGTATCCACGGGCATCAGCCATGCAAATCACGGGCACTTCCATTATACAACCAGTGAATGGCATTACCGATCAGCACTCTAGAGCACCACTATTAAGACCGTAAGAAAAACATGCTTCCCGTGTATGACCCGAACCCACGACCGTGATAATGTAGGTGTGATAGTATCAGTCCTGTACTCGGTGGATTGATGTTTTAAACCGGGGGAAAATGTCTTCCTCCACTTACTTTCTCATTCAAGCATTTAAAAAATGTATGTGTTTCAAGAAGAAGAAATCAGAATAACCTTTTTCTCAATTTCCGTCCTTGGCGGCTGGTGTTTCTAAAAGTGCCGTTGAAAATTATTTTTTTGGATATTTGTATGCGTGCTTTCCTCGCCGAGGACACAGCGATAAAGGACGCTAGGAGAGCATGTTGGGGGGCATAATTGTTCTCGTGAATTACCTAAAATTGTTTTTCTTATACAGTTTCACGTATCTATTTCATAAACCTAATTTTATATGCACCTCAGGCTCTAACAGGCATTCAGGTTTTTGGAAGCAACGTTTCTCTATTGACTAACCTCTTTTCGCAATGGATTTTATAGTAAAAGTTTTGTCTAGGCATTTGTGTGCGGAGTTCCCGAGCCAAACACTATTCGATAATTCACGGAGCCGAATACTTATGGTAGATGCGTAAATCAATGGGTAAATTCATCGTTAAATAAATGTATGCTCAGTTGCCCACCCAGTTATGAAAATTTCATATTTTTTCACGGCGTATAGTGTAGTCCTTTGTGAAAAAAGATAATTGCAATGGTTTTTTGGGCCGTAAGCGCTAGGTTGTTTGAAAAGACAATATTAGAGATTTAGTGCCGAATTTTCGCAATTTGCTCAATCACTTTTCCAAAAGGGTCTGAACAATTTTAGAGATAACATGAGATAAATCAATGAGTGCATCTAGGTGGTGCAGAAGGATTTTAGATCATATATTTTATTTCAAGAAAGAAAATACCACTTTTTTGTTTGCAAAAGATTGGCGGCTTCCGGTGTACTGACTGCAGTTGAAGCTCTCGCAAGTTTGTAAGAAATGTAGGAAAAATATATATAAAGCGCATTTTGTGATGTCCGGATGCACTAGCATACTGGAGGGGAGTTTTATGTGGTTAACGGGGCAAAGCTTCTTTGAGAAGGCCCCGGCTATCCGCAATGAGCCCTTGTGCCTGATATAGAACGGCGAACAAGGGTTCAATACGTCTCATTCGAAAGAATTATTGATCAAAGAGATCCAGTATATGTATTTATAAAGTAAGACCCTAGCTCATTTCACGTATCGCATTACAGCTGCTCCTACTCCCACGCCGTGAAAACCAGCGGCCTCTGGTGTTCATCAAAAAGAATAAACCCAGCTTGATAGGCTACACAAAAGCAGTCGAGAAAATGTGACGCAAAAAAGCTTCTCGATAGTAACATGAAATGAATGAGTGCAATAGTGTCTTTGACCCTAATGCTCCAAACTTATTTTTTGGTTGGTCGGCAAGATGTCGGTTCGCCGCTAGTAAAGCTCATTACTCATGTTTTTCCCGGAAACTAAACGGCCACACACTGGCATCGATCATGTTTGATTGAGAAGAAAAACGCCTCTCACTGCCGCCTCCCTACTTACCTCTTCAGCCTCGGATAGAGCACTGCGCCGCAATGAAGGATACCGGCAGAGGATAGACGCACCGTTAAGTTCAATATTTGGTTTGTTATTTCAGATTGGCGCGATCTGCTCACTTTCTTTGTGAGTGCTCCCTTACTTTCTAGAGATATTTTTGCATAAAAATATAGTTCATGACTTTCTTCTCGAATCTTCGCAAAGAAATCTCCGGGCAGAGGTTCTATCGATAAGGATAAACGCGCGAACAGCATGACCAAAGACACATTCAAAATATTCGTTAGGAGCTAAAGCTTCCTTTTGGGGTAGATTAAGTTGTATCAATCCACACGGGCAAAATCATTCCTCGCATGAGGCAAGAATGTTGCAAGACTCCATGCCGAGAAACTCAACGTCACTAGCAACATAATGAGTAGGTTTGCTCTGGGTTTAGCAGAGCGTGGGTTAAGGTGGCGCGAATTACAGGTAATGCTAGGCGCAAGAGGCGTTTATAGAAAACCGCCGGAGCTCAGGTCCAATTGAGTGGTTAGCAGGGGCTTCTCCTTCCTACCACATGTTGTTCTCTTGGTTTCGCGTGAACAACTCGTCGGGGCTGACTGTTGGAGACTTGTTGTTAATGTTGTCGTCGAGAGCTCGAGACGGAGTGTGCAGTTGGCATCGTCCGCAAGTTTTCGCCACAGATATCCTCAGAGACAGTTACAGGCTCGGTTGATGCAATACGGATTTCTTTCGATCACTAACATTGCTGACAGGGGCAATCAGCCACGAGCCTGAAATACCAGGTTATCGTTCCTTTGATTCGCCTCTCTGGTGTCATTAGAAACAGCGCTTGCACGACGGCGCTAGTACGATAAATTGGTTGGGCCATTAAGGAACTTCAATGAATTCCGGCTTGCAATATGTGCTCTGGATTATATTGCTTTTTTTATTTTGGAACAAACTTAACCAACAAAATTGCGGTTACATGAGACCTCATGATTTCAGAGAATTAACCTTCCTGTTTTCTGTACAGAAGCCTATTGCTGATTTTTTACAATTCGTATTGCTAAAATGGTACCAAGAGCCTTGCGCAGAGTTCGTGATTGATTGATTGATTGATTGATTGATTGATTGATTGATTGATTGATTGATTGATTGATTGATTGATTGATTGATTGATTGATTGATTGATTGATTGATTGATTGATTGATTGATTGATTGATTGATGATTCGATTGATTGATTGTGTGGTTTAACGCGCCGACGCAACGCAGGCGATGAGGCGCGCAGTAGTGGAGGGCTCCGGATTAATTTTGACCACCTGGGGGTATCTTTGACTGTGCGCCCGAATCTCGTATACACACGGGCGTTTTTGCTTTTCACCTCCATCAGAAAAGCGGCCGCCGCAGCAGGGAATCGAACCCGAAACCTCGTGCTCAGCAGCGCAACGCCTTAGCCACTGAGCCACTCGGCGGGTTATGGGACTGTCACATACTCGCAAGAAGTAGGGAACGCCTAGGAAGACAATGGCTATAGCTTCAGCGAAGCCTCCAAGATAATTACGAACGTCTAACTTAGTCTTCGTCTATCTAAGTATAGTTTCCAGTTTTCGTCGATATCGCATTTCCCACAACGGGAAGCTAAGAGCAGATGCATGTTAAAGAAAAAACCTTGCATAACATATAATAGGAATCGCAACTTCTTTTACCAAATTTGGGTACCACTAGAAATTGCTTACAATTTATTGTCCTAACTCTTGGAGTTCTCTGCCCAGACCACTTAAAACGGTTGTTGCTGACACCGCAGGAAAGGCCGGAAACAGATTTTATACCGTCATTTATGTACAACACACTTCACTACCAACTTTAAACCACATTTAAATATTTAATGCCGAAATTCTGCCAATTAACGGCTTTAAACAAAGATTTGCAGGCTATTTGCTTGTGCCAAGCACAAAAAAATTGGCGGCGGCTTGGCTCAGCTAACCTTGGATATGCAAAGCAAAAGCTTAGCTTAATCTGTTTGAGTCTTGGTTTTGCTGATTTAGCTATATTGCCGACCACAGCTCTGCGCTACTCGGTCTCGTGCAACGCTCGCAGAAGGAGGCCCGCCTAGCTTTCATTCGCGGCGAACGTGGTGCGCCTCTTCGCAGGGCGCAATGCGGGTCACGTACCCGAGACGACCCAGTGGTGCATGCGTTGAAGGCGGCAGTAAAGGCCGGCTGCTGACCAGCTGAGCGGCCGCAACAGCGCGCCGCTCAGCTGATCAGTTGAGCCGAACGACTGAAAATGGGGCCTTGTGCGGACCTCCGAAAGCGGCAACGTTGAAGCATGCGATGCGTTTCACAGAGTGTGTCACAGGGGTCTGTCTGAGGTCAAAAGGTGATGTTTGCGCATCCCTGGGAAACCCTAGGATGAAAGTAGCAAAGCTTTGCTTTAATATTGTTTCAAAGCACTATGCACTTGTGTCACATAAAGCGATTGTCATTGCCAAGTATACACTTTTTGGTGTGTAGCTTTTGGTAAGCTTCAGCGCATGCTCACAAGATTCACAGTGATTGAAAATATTGGTTGTCAATTAAACATCGGACTGCTTGCGCTCCAAGTGTCCTTATTGATTATTACTTAACTTCCCGGTGCGCGCCCAGCATGCACAACGGATAGTAGCTACCAGAGGTCGGCGAATCACTCATTAGTCTACTCACTCCGACTCATTTGGACGTAAACAGCGTTGAGTGGAGTTTGAGTGAGCGCGATGCTAGTGTGCATGGGTGAGTTCTAGCTTTAGTGAGTTTGAGCCGAGGTGCGCCCGAAGTGATTTTGAGCAGCTAAGTTTGAGTACGCCTGAGCCCGAGTGACCTCTGAGTCCATTCTGAGCTTTGAGTTCATTTTGAGTTTTGAGGCAATTTGAGCTCTGAGTTCATTGTCAGTTTTGAGTCCATTTGAGTTCCGAGTACATTTGAGTTCTGAATTTATTTTGAGTTCTGATTACATTTTGAGTTTTGAGTCCATTTTAAGTTCTGAGTACATTTTGAGCTTTCAGTACATTTGAGTTCTGAGTTCATTTTTAGTTTGAGTACATTTTGAGTTTTGAGTCTATTTTGAGTTGTGATTACATTTTGAGTTCTGAGTGAATTTGTGTTTGAGTCATTTTGAGTTGAGCTCATTTTGAGTTATGAGTCTATTTTGAGTTTTGAGTGAATTGAGTTCGGAGCCCGACTGAGCTCCTTTTTAAGTTCAGAGTATATTTTTAGCTTTCAGCACACTTGAGTTTTGAGTTCATTTTTAGTTCTGAGTACATTTTGAGTTTTGAGTCTATTTTGAGTTGTGATTACATTTTGAGTTTTGAGTGAATTTGTGTTTTGAGTCCATTTGAGTCCTGAGCTCATTTTAAGTTATGAGTCTATTTTGAGTTTTGAGTGAATTGAGTTCGGAGCCCGACTGAGCTCTAAGCCCGAGTGAGTTCTGAGTTTTGGGCTAGCTGTGAGTTTGAGTGAGCGCAGATATGTTGGTCAGCAACGAGTCTGGGTATGAGTGATTAGTGATTCCAAAATAAATGTGTGAGTGAGTATCGGCGAGCTCGGCTAACTTTCCCGAGGTATGGTACCTACTGTAGCAACGTGAGTTGCAACAACATATATCCTGGCTAACTCCTAAGTTTCGGTACGGTTGAGCCTTGCCATGTGCCACGTAACTTCGTACGCATTTACACCTAGCTGCAGTTACCGCTTGCGATGTTCGTTGTCATTTTTTAGCCTTAGGCATAACGTCGGGCTGTCGCACACTCTCGTCGCCCTCAACCATCTAATGCGCATGGCGCTCTGAGCAAGAAAAGTGTAAACGGGAAAATGGCAGAAGCTTTGCCGATGCATCACGTTTTATATGCGCGAAATCAGCAGATTTAGGCCAGTAGGGCTTTCGCACTGAACATTCAGAAGTTGTGTGGGTTGTTGGCTGGTTTGCATTCGGTAAATTAAGCACGTGATCAACATAAGATTAGTATTGTTCAATGCAGCAAGAATGCCTCTTGTACAACCCTCTAAGCCGTTCCTTTCACACACTATCCGGGAAAACCTATTTCCTCATTTCTTTACGTGGTGCATTCATCAATTTCTCTTTCTTGGTTTTGTGTCCCAGTGCCCCTTTTTTTCAGTCAGATGGCCCTTCCACGTTGCTTTCGAGGCCAAGCTTAACTTCTTTCTTTCAGTTGGGTACAAAATCCACGGCACCAGCGGTGTCCTCTCCGGCAAAGCACGCATGCAATCCCCATCATTACCAATCCCTCGCAAAATGCCTACCATTCACTACCGCTGCCGCAGGAGCAGAGAGCACAATCCCTTCAAAAACAACTGCTCCCTCGGATCTACGTGGCTTATATGAAACCTTTATTTGTTTGCCGTGCCTCAAAGCAACAAAAACCAATATTAGGCGCGGATATTTCATTCGCCAAATAGGAAAGCTTTCACGAGTAATAGAAGGCCGACACTCAACTAAGAAAAAGCTAATTAAGGTACAGCGGGAATCTCTGCGTTTCACCCAGATTTTGTTAGGTAGGGGGCTTGTATTTGGTGCCCATTCGAAAAAGTGCCAGACGCAGCTTTGAATTTGTAAGTCACTATAAATCAGAAGTACGAATGCGAAAAGCGCGTATATACGAGCGACGGTGAACTTCCCGGTGGACTTCATTCCTTCCCCGTAAACAGCCGAGGACAGACAACGGTGGCTGTTTTCTGTGCCCCTAATGCCTCAGCCCCCTCAAAAGAGATGAAGGGTGGAGTGCATTTCCGGACGCAGAGCGAGTCAAAGTGGGCTGTCGCCTCGCGAAGGAAGTACGTAGTGCATAAAGCCTCCAATGTCGACTTGTCATAAATGGGCAACAAAGGGCAGCCGAAACTCCTCTCGGTGTGGACTCACGATCTTTATGTTATCGAGCCCCTGTCAGCTTCTACCTAATATAGGCTGTCCGTGACTTCCGTCTCGCTTGCCGCTTCGGGAGCGAAAGGTTGGCTGCATCAACAAAGCACTTCCGTCTCTCACAGAGAGATTCTCGTTACTTTCGGTATTTCCCAATCATTGGCCTTCCTCTGAGAAAACACCTCAGGGTTACCAGTGTCTCGAGAACGAGCAATCGGTTATCCTGTTAGTGCCCTACAATTTACTTAAACACGTCTTGTGCTAGTCGTACTATTCAATACGTTTGTATTTGTTTATAGAGACATACATCCGCCAAAACTTTAAAGGCCATCGCTTGAGGACAGCATTCATGATGATAATAGTTGAGAACAAAACAAGATACGAATAAACCCGTACTATTTTGTATGTGTTAATGTATATGAATGTATTATACCACATAAGCATTACTCAGAAAGCAAATGTCAGATATCCCGTGTCACGCGAAGGCCGACACAGCTAAAAAAGTTGGGGTCAGCATTTTCCCCACCGAATCTAACCAACCTACCCCTCTTTTTCCATGCCTTGTGTCTCCCCATACAATAAACCACAAGTTCTTACAAAATAATTCTACCAAACCCAGTTCTTACAAACTAAACTATGTACTTTATGATGACAACACGGATAATGGGCCCGTGAGGTACGAAACACAAAGTTACATAGCAAAGCCATATCATATTATCCCTGGAGTTAGATATATGCAAGGTTTACCATTGAGTTTGTTACTAGACGTAGTTTTCTGCTATAATCACTAATAAAACCGGAAGAGCCGAGGAAGCAGTCGTACACCGAGTGCGTGATTGTCAGCCAAAACATGGAGCCGGCGAAACAAATGTCGAGGTGTTTTGTAGTGATGCTTTTCCCTTGGAGTACACCAATACCTTTCTAGCGACATCCGTTCAGTTATCCAGCTATTTAGATCAAAATACAACAGTCTTTGTAAATACTAGACCCAAGTACCACAATTTTCTTTTTCAAGCTATAAAAGCAAGATTCGTCTTTACGGTAGCATGAACAGACGGACAGCAGAGGCATTCATTGGGCAGCCATAAAGCAGGGTGTGCCTCAACATGCTTTCAACGAACAATAAAATAGCTGCAAAGCATAACTGCTAGAAATAGGCAATTGTAAAATTAATATATCAAAATATTTTGAAACCTTTCCTGTGCATATTTGGTGAGTGGAAAAATTCAGCTGAAAATTTACATACTCTATTGTTGAGGAACGACAAAATGGGTAAGCGGCTATTTCCGCGTAATCTATGCAGGGACGCTTTTCAGCAGCAATGACCACAGTTTGGGGTGGAGCGTTGATATCATTCTGTTTACTGTGAGCGCGCCATCTTCACCCCAAGCTGTTGGACATAGATGTATGTATCTTTGTTGCTCTGCCAAATGTTTGCTGATACCAAATGAACATTACGGAAGACGCAGTGAGAACGTCTTTACCCCGGACGGTCATTTTAACACATTCATTCATTGTGACACCCATTTTCCCCGTTAGTAACAGTACTCTAACACAATGATGTTTCTCGCAAACACATTAGTGAACATCCGCTTATATTCGCATAAACAAACTAAATTCCTGGCAAGCACCATCACGTTTGTGTCGCGCACTGTGCACGTTACCCGCTTTTAAATGAATTGCCCCAAATTTTGCTGTTTGACCCGTGAGATAGACAAGCAGTTTTCACACATCGTGCCCAACCAATATGAAAAAACCCTTATGTTTGGGGAAGATGAAATTCGTGCATCCTCCCAAACTAATCTGCTAATAGGTTTTTTTCATTTATTTGACAGTTTCTGTGGCCAGCCTTATGAAACACTCAACAAAAGTCCATGAACCTCGCAACTACTTCGTATGAGCATCAATCGCACGAGCAAATGTATGAAACGTGGGCACGAGTACAGTCACTGGTAAATAGTCACGACAGCAGCAAACTCGAACTTTTGATAGAAAAGAGAAAACATTTGAAAAACGCGGGAATACGTATAGATAAAAAAGCAGGAAGTACTCGGCATCAGCAAAGCAGCGACACTTGGCGGCAAATAGCGGACCTTATCATGTCATCGTTTTATGGACAAGGGTCATTGCTCCTGAAATCAAATTAGAAGGCGGCTCACCGAAGTTTAGACTACAAGAGTAGATCCACGTAAAAATGGTGAGCGCGATTCTCTATAAATCTTCGAATAGCACCGGATGATTGACAGTACCACATCACAATAATGTCTAGAGCAGATGGGGAGCGTTCGGCCGCCTATGCGTAAAATCTGTTGTATTAGAGGCAATATACTGTAGAAGTGACAACTGGGCTAGTTGGTAATACATATGGGACATCTTGAAGGTAGCGCACTTAAACACGGACACTAGGGAAAGAAAACGACAAACCACAGCGCTGAACTTTCATAGTGTGCCTAGTGAATTTCTGCAGGGTCCGCGTTTAAGTGCGCTACCTTCAAGATGTCCAATATGTGTTAGAGGGGTGTGCAGTCAGTTGTTATGATGATTTCTTCTAGGTTTATATTGATGCAGTGAAATATCCCGAATATTGTGCACCGAAAGAACTTCGTCAGGCAGTGCGGAGCGTTCGGGTACTCGTATTTTCATTTCTGCTCAGTAGTGGTTATTGCTATTTTACTCGCCAGAGCTGAAACCTAAGTTGTCCCCGTTACGACACAAGTCAAAGCATTTGCGCATCGATAAAACGGACTATGCCTATAGTCCCTAGTACGTTCTCGACTGAATGACTGAGGCTCATGACACCACGTCTTGTGTTGTCACTTTTATCCACTTCAGAAATTCCCGGCAGTACAAAAAATGACGTTACTACGCAAAGAAAAGAAAACTTTAAAAAGTCTTCTAATCCAAAAAGTAGTTCACGAAATTCCGGCTACGAAACACTTGCTTCAAAGTTCGCCGTTCTAGCAGTGCAAACAACCGGAACAAGTGTACACTCGCTCAGTTCTTGTAGCTGGAACTAGCCGTTGCCGTCCTGAAAAAGACGCTGCTGAGAGCGATGCAATTAGTTTACCGCAATACGACGCTTCCTAATTTCCCGCTACGTTGTTGCTTATGTTTGATTTTCTGTGGAGAGCTTGAAGACGCCAGATCAAAGGTTTTTTTTAGAAATAGGCATATACCATAAAAGGAGGAGACGTGAACCAAAGAAAGGCGCTTTGATAATCCAGAATGTCGGAATATGAAGCTAAATTGCAAGAAAGTAATGAAATGATATATAGCCATTATCTCTGCCACAGGATCCACACAACTTTTATTAGTCGCGGCGTACATGGGAGCTAGTTGAATGGATAATATAAATGTGTATTTCATTATGTAAAAAAACCTAAAAAGTGAGTTCGTGATTGCGGACATTACCGAAACATTGTGATCTAGCGTCAGTGGTGGCGACTGCTTCAAACAGCTCTCAACCCATCTAAGGCGATTGCTTGGAGATTCCAAGATGCGCTCTCATGCTCGTAATTGGACGGTTTGCGCAATCAAGAGGTGTGATTTCAGTTACTAAGACGAGCCAACTTTCGTTTTTCTCTAGCCAGGAACAGACACACATGTGACGCCAGTAAGATGCAGAACAGTTTAAATCATGCGAAAAGCGCAGTCACTAAAAAAACAGCTATTTCCTTCAAGTGCAAGACTTGACTGGCGAAACTGTTGCAGATGAACATTTCCGGTGACAGTTGCGTTTTAGAATCATTGTTTATTTGCATAGTTTCGGTGCTAGTAATCGTCCTCATATGCATCGAAGAGGTCGTCTTTTTGGGGGCAAGTGGTGGATGCAAAGTCATCCTCACCTTGGAGACTTCCACCAGCTCAACTGGCAAAGCTTGTACTATAGAAACCATAGCGGTTCGCTATGGTTTGTACACTTGTACAAACCATAGCGAAGGTGCAGGATTTATTTATACGTGAGCACCGAAGGACACACCACCACACATTTGTACAAGGTTGAATTTGTTTATTTAGGTGTTTCGTCGTTGCTTTCACTGTGCTGGTAGTAGTCCCAATCATATGCATCGATATCAGCGTGTTGCTCATGCCCAACGTCACATGTGCGGCTGCGCTTGGCGAAAGTGGTGGAGATTTTTGTTTGCTTAAGCCATTGCGCGTGTAGGGCACTCGGTTTCACCGCAATACACGCGCTCATGAGCGGCTGGCGTTTCCTCGCTCCTCGTGGGGTTTGCCACTTTTTAAATGCAGAGCATTTCTTTAACTCACGATGTCACCCGGCGTTGTCGGCGTGCCTCGGCGTCCGCAACAGCCGTTCCAGGTGCGCCCTCTCCCCCACTCCTCCTCTCCCGCATCACGCTACCCTCCTCGCTCTCAACGACAGGTCCACACCCCTCCCCCTACACTTTATAAAAAAATAATACTTACCGGCGCCTGGTTTTGATCCCATGACCCTGAGGGCGGAACGCAAGGTACATGGTGCTCTACCCACTGCGCCACAAAGCCGACACAGAATGGAAGGCTACGAACGCGCCTTATATCCTTGACTCATTCAAACTACGTCAAGAAGCTGCTGATACAACGCATTCACTACCTGTGGGCGGAACGCGAGGTACATGGTGCTCTACCCACTGCGCCACAAAGCCGACACAGGATGGGAGGCTACGAACGCGCCTTATATCCTTGACTCATTCAAACTACGTCAAGAAGCTGCTGATACAACGCATTCACTACCACCACCTCCCCAAACACTAAACGTTAACGCAATACTCCCACCCCCTATGCGACGCATTTACTCGAGTCCCGCTCGCGGGGAGATGGGCCCTTTTTGCTAGGGCCTGTGCGCTGCCGGTTACGCTCGGCGGCCGCCGTGAGGCAGACGCTGAAGAGCGCTTCGGATGTTTATTCATTTATTTATTTAGTCAGCTTGCTGCATTCACCCAGGGGTCATTGTTGTACTAGATACATAAAAAGTGAGAATCATGAAAAAACCATGAATCTCGTAATGTACAAAATGTAAAACCAACAGATGCATCTTTTAAAAGCGTTCAGCAAAGAGCATTGTACAAGATCAAACGACACCATAGCTGAAGACAAAAAAAATAATAAAATGAAAAAGAAAAAAGGAAAACAAGACGGAAGGTGAAATAAAAAAAATCGGCATTCTACAGTGGTCACAGTCACAGTGGTCATCAAAATTGCATTGGGCAGCAACACGCAGCAGCAGTTATGAATAAAAAAACGAGAACAAATAAATGACAGGAACAAGATCATGCCAATTCAAGCACCATTTTGACTGTCACCACGCAGATAATACTTTGGAGCGGTGTCAAACCTAACGCCAGATGCGGAAATGACGTTTTCGGGAAGCTTATTCCAATCGCCAATTGTGCGTGGGAAAAAAGATGGTTTAAAAAGCGAGGTGCGGCAATGAATTCTGTGGTCTTTTTTTTCTATTGTCTCTCCTTTTTCGTACGTAAGCAGGCGGTTTTGAAAAATCTGGCGGGTAGTACCTGTTTTTTTGTTAGTTAATTGGTTGAGTAATAGTACGTGACATACTGTGCGACGAGTTTGTAAACAGTTCCAAGAAAGCGCCTTTTTTTGCGGAAACACTGGTATTCTTACCGAACCAACAAGTCACAAAGCGGGGAGCACGGTTTTGAATAGCTTCTAATTTGTTAATGAGTACCTTCGGAAGCCGAGGAACCGTAGAAATCAGGCCACGCGGCCCCATGCCCAGCAGGTGGACGAAAACTCAAACGACGTCCCAAACGATGCGCAGCGTTTTGCGCGTCGCCCGGCGGACTTCCGAACCGAGAAACACGCGCATTTGAGCGTCAGTATTGCGTCACTTCGAAATGGTTGCAGGGGTTTCAGACAATTCGTTGCTGTTCTCAGCCTTGACTCTGCATCCCTTTCCGCCCATTTGAGAACCGTCATTAGGGTTAACCGACCATTGGGAATGCGTCACCTTTGTTTACTCAGAACCCAAAGGAGGC
Source organism: Haemaphysalis longicornis (assembly GCA_013339765.2). Classification (NCBI taxonomy): domain Eukaryota; kingdom Metazoa; phylum Arthropoda; class Arachnida; order Ixodida; family Ixodidae; genus Haemaphysalis; species Haemaphysalis longicornis. The sequence goes on along the minus strand of CM023450.1, from coordinate 191,487,535 downwards.
GGGAGGTGTAATACTGAAATTCTTAGTTTCAACGCTGTAACAAAAACCATGACTTCCCTCGCGTCTCTTCCGATACCGCAGCACTAAATTCAAAAACAGGTGTTGGCCCCCCAGCGTCGTACAGTTCTTGTGGATAATCGGCCGCAGCAATCAAATCCTTTCCTTCATTTCTCCCTCCGAGAAAAGCAGCAGATGCCGTTTCTCAGCATGTACAATAATGATAAAAAAGCAAGCGAGTGGAGGCTTCGACATATATTAAAACCTGTGTTGAAATTTTATCAACGTCCAACGTTTTTAGGATTACATTGATATCCTTCCACTCCCATCACTCAAAGAAGTTTCCCTAGGGATCGACGAGAAATGGCGTTTTTTTTGGCTCTTGCTGTACCCGGGGGAAGGGCGATGCCATGACTGTGTTCTTGGCAGTGCCGTTCATTTTCTGTGGTTCTACTGCAGAGGTCCAAACTCGAACTAGGTACCTTGTTGCCGACGTTGAGCTTGTGCTTGTGAAAGTTTGTTTGGTGTCAGTGCAAGGTAAGGGTTATTTAAGCGAACCTGTGTTCTCACATCCACTATCTGCGGAAAACTTCAATGAAGCTATTCGACTAAGGCTAAAATGGCTGACGCACATTTGGTTTATTGATATTTGTCGGTTATCGTCGTCATTTTGCAAACCATGCAATCACACCCGGAACGCTGCACAGTGATTGCGGTGAGTAGGATGCGGGATGCAAAAATACCCCGGGCACGTAAGTATGCTTGAGGGCGTCCAAGGCAAAAACCTCCCGATTATTAGTTGCCCGGAGGCTACGCATCCGTTAATTTGCCTTTGGCTCGAAAACGACAGGAAAACCATCCGCCATTCGCAAGAAAGCTTTCCCAGAATCAGAGCTCTCCGCAAATGGCCTGCGCCTATTCTACCCATGTGTCGTCACTCTCACCTGCCACGAGGCACCCACCACCCTAAGTATTATTCGCCCTCGCGTAGAATGCTGATTTAGGAGTGGTAATGCCTTCGCCATCTGCTCCGGAGACCTGGGTTAAAGGACGACCGAAGCCAAATGCGTGTTTATTTTATGTTTACAGCGGTCTAAACTAGTTCCGTGGATGCTGATAGCGGCAAGATGCGCTTTTCCGGTTGGATCAGACATGTACGGCCTACTAACACACCTTAATAAGGGAGGGATGTGGGTTTCCACGTATCTATGTATGCTTCTTTTATGTATGTGTTTCGAAGTGGGTTTTTTGTGTTACTTCATTTCATTTGTCAGCTGCTTATTATCCCCCCCTGTATCGGCCTCCTCGGTGATCAGTTTAAATAAATAAATAAATAAATAAATAAATAAATAAATAAATAAATAAATAAATAAATAAATAAATAAATAAATAAATAAATAAATAATATAAATAAAATTAGCCTTACTAATCGTCGTAACTATTTTATCTCCGGGAGGTTAGCTGGGCATACTTGCGATTGGTATTAGCGTCAACGTGACATTCCACTAGTCTGCAAGATTTGCCTTATTGCTGACATCCAGAAGCGTTACATACCGGCTTAAATACAGCGAATGTTTCGGATTGCTTCCCTGGTAATGAGACTTGTGTAGGGAACGCCCACGCAGCTGGTACAGGCATTGGAATGCATAGTACCGTGATGGCTTTGTCCAGCAAGTTCCGTTCGGGTTTGCTTCATTCCAATTACACAAGCGTCATTAGAGCACCCATGCATTCTGTGGGCCAAAACTAACTATATTAGTGTTTGGGTGGCGTAATGTTCTGCGCTTTGTACCAATTTTAAATTAGCTTTTGTTTTTGCTGCTTTTATTACAGTGCACTGCTACTTACTGTTTGCATACAGCGCCCTGCTCCAAATTGTTCCTTGTGACTTCATTAAAAATGGGTTGCCAAAGACTTTCGTTTACGCAGGAACATTGAAAAAAGCACCCTATTCCACACGCAGTGCGCGATGAATAAAGTGAGGATATATATGACTCCTGTGCGCCTTCACTGCATCGAGACTCATTAAAACGCAGTTTAGAGACATGCCTGCTTGAGCGCATGGCCACGCGCTAAAGGTGCCCCCAGGCACTAAAAAAATTCCGCTATCTCCACGAAGTGAATGATGATGAGAGAGGCGAAGCAAAAATGCTTATCGCTAAAACCGTCTAACATTCGCCCGCAAATCATATAAAGACTCGACACGTCAAGCTTTCCACCGCTGGGTTGACAGGCCCGTCGACGACGTTGATGTTTGTGGTGGTTATCTAGGGGTTGTTTTGGATGATGAGAATCTCCATGGGTAAGTTGGCGAATTCGGTGTGTGACATTTTAGCCACCTTGGCCGTCGCCTTCTGCTGAGCGTCTTGTGTCGTGTACCCCTGGTATGTGTCTTGAGCTCGCAGGCAACGCACGACAACCTCTTCTTCTTCCTCTTCTCCTTGTTTGGTAGGAACGAACGCGTTGAACATTTTGCCCTCTTCGGCCAATCTTTGGTTGGGCAATCCGTAGGGGGATCCTGCAACAATCATCAATAATGTGCCGTGCCGTATACAGCAGCAACGAAGGACGGGACAGGGCCCAAGCAAGAGGAGCTTCGTCCCTAATACGCAAATATACACATAAAAAGATAACTCGTGTCTCAAAACATTCATGGTAGTAAAAGTTGGAAAAAGTTAGCACAACAGGAAGGAACGCACGCCTATTGATTTCTCCATCCTTTTGCCAAAATGATAAACCAGCGAATGTGTAGAGAAAATGTAATGAGGATATTATTTTGGCTTTAATAATTCAAATTGTTTTTACACGCTATAACATAGATGGTCCGATTAATATGCTGTCTGGCTAATGAATATTAGCAATCTTGGTGCTTGGAAGGCTGTATCGTTAGGAACGCTTTGAAGTTCCCCTTTTGTGATGCATAGGCTGGCAGTGCCCAATGTATTAACGCCTTACCTCAACCCACTGTCGGACATACCAGCACAGGACCCGCTTCCCGCCACCATTAACTGTGTCACCGTGGCCCACGTGCCAAATTTAGTAGGGCGCCCAACAGATTTCTCCGCCTAACAGCCTAATTGGGTTTAGGAACCAATAATGTACACGCATAGATCTGTTATTGCTTGGGAAGCAAAGTACGTTCAACAAAATCCGTTCGCGATGTGCACTTCCATGTCCTTGGTTTTTATAGCCAGAAAACTGTTGCACGCCTGCACTTCCCGACAATACTGAAATACGCAATGACGTGCACTTCTACTAGTTTAGAATTGAAGGGACGCATGTTAACATGGCCGTTAGGAAGCGTTCATCGTATTATCTTCACCTCAGAAGAAGTAAACTTGGATTTTTATTGTTTTGAATGCAGACACGAGCTTGTTTTTTTCCCTATCTTATTTTCGATTCACCCTCTTCGTGCGGTCGTAGATAATCGTGTATCAAGCTTAAAATGATGGCCCTAACACGGGTGCTGGTTTAACGTTAACTTACGAGTGTATTGGAGTATTATAAAATTTTTACCTGCTCTGAGGCATGAATGTACCTTGAATGCATCGGATTACCTAAGGGTGATAAAGTATGCGCGATTTCCCGACGTACAACTGTGAAAACGTCTCTCAGCTAAGCACAACGTACCAAATCGTACTGCATTGCTTCAAAAATGTTCAGTCTTCTTCCAACATCTCTACGAGGCAATTACAATTAAACAAACAATGTGTTCTGCTTGGCCCGTCGCCCCTTTCCCTGTCACTGCAGATCGCACATTCTTCGTTTGCATGTGCGGTTGTCCCTTGGTAGAAAGAAATGCGCACAATGCCTGCCAGTCGTTCCCTGTGGAGCAGTTCACCCCCAAATTACTCTGCCTGCTTCAAGCGACATCTTTTCCACGAATTCTCGCTCGCACAGTTCGTGTAATGATGTCTCGAGTGACGGAAGCACACGCCAGAGCAAAACAGGCGGGCAGACCCCGGTCGCTTCCGTGGAACGACATTCCGACCCGTTAGGTCCTCGTGTACACGTGCAAACATTGTATAGGCCTATTAAAATTCACCAGACTATGCCCTCGGTGCAGGTCGCCGCTTATTCTAGCGGGAATGCAATTTACAGCACCCTTGAAAGTTTTTGTACTGCACTACGCTTGATGTTCGACCGTTCACTGAGTAGGAAAAACGGAAATTTTGTTTTGACCTGTCACACCCGCTCCCTTTTATGGCGAGGAAGGCCTCAGATTTATGGTCACGGCTATTTTTGCAAGTTTTAGTGGTGACACAACTTCACGTCGTAACTTTAAACTGAAGTGGTGTAGACCAGTCTAGTCCTCGTTTTGGAAACTGTGCACAAAACCACGGGTCAGAGAGCGAGGACACTGTGCAGCTTAGAAACACGAAAAACCAGTCTGACCTCAAAAGTATGGTGTAATCAATGTAAACATTTAGAAAGCAACTAATTTTGAATTGTTTCTATTTACTTCTAGTAGAGGTTAATATCGATTGCAATAACTGCATGGTAAAGCATTTATTTTGCTCTGTAGTGTTCCAAATTTTGGCGCGTTAGATACGAAGGGAGCGCGAAAGTTTTGGTACCCCCTGGAAAGCTAGAAGATAATGTGGACACTGGGAATTCTAGTACCTGCGAGACCCAAAGTCCTATGCCGGGAACAAATTCATGCAGTAAAATACCGGGTTATATGATACCACAAAACCACTGCGTGCCTTGGTTTTAGCAGAGTCCTTCAACGCTTTTCTGGTGACGAAACTCCAGCGAAAGTTTCATTCAGGGTGAAAAGTTGCCGCTAGAACCACCCCTCTCTGGCTACGCCAACCTTCCACGACGCTTGCTCTCCAGCTGTTCCTCCATCGGCAATACGTCTACATTTGTCTGGTCTTCATTTCCACCAGTACAAAAGCTAGCAAATTACGCATATATTCCTGCGAAGGAGCATATGTCTCACACACCCACTTTTCATTCCGGTGAAGGAGACTTACTCGGCCCCACACCGAGCCTCCACCTCACCAACGCTGAGCGCTAAATGTTAACCAGCTCACCTCCAACGATGCCTCTTTCACAACTTGCACAATTGGCGTACAGCGGCGGTAGCGTCGTTATCAGATCATTGCGGAAAATCAACAGAAGCGCGAAGGGCCGTAACAACCACCGAAAGTCGCCGTTACTGAACATGTAGCCGCCGCCCTTGCCCCGTTGTCCCTTTAAATTCCACCTCGCCTAGCAGCTGCGCATCCTGTCCGCTTAAAAAGAAAATTTCTCGTTTGGAACGCCGGCGTGAACCCATAATTCTCCGTCAGCTTCAATGGCTTTCTGAGCGACATTTTCGCTGGGGTATTTCACGCCCAATACTGCGCCCATCACCTGTTGACGGTATATGCGTGCCCGGGTTAGGTGTTGGAGGTTGCAGGACGCGGTGTGCACGCGAAGCTGGGCTTCATGCCATTACCAATGACATGCTCCGGCTGTCGTGGTTCTCGAGAACGACGACAGCCTGAGCTCCGGTACCTGCCTCAGCATCGGCGAGATAACGCAACTTCTGCAGTTTTGTCTGCAAAGCACGTATGTCTGCTACAAGCAGGAATATTTCAGGCAAGTAAGTGGAAACTGCGATGGGAGCAGCTATTTCCGCGACCATAGCCAACCTTGTAATTGAAAAAAATTGAAAGGACTGCTCTGGAAAATTTCCCCGAAAAGCCCAAGGTGTTTCTCCGGTACATGGACGACTGGTTTTGTGTCATCAAAGAAACAACAGCAGACAAGATCCTGTCGCAGCTAAATTCGGTTGAACCAGCCATCGAATTCACCATGAAAAAAGAAACGAACAGCACCTTACCAGTCATCGACGTTTTTATAAAAAGACAGCCAGACAGACTAAATTTCCCAGTATAGAGGAAACTCACCCACACCGGCCGCTACCTGCTATTCGATTCCTGGCACCCCAATTCCCACAAATCATCTGTAGTCTCAGGTCTCTTACTTAGAGACAGATCTATAGGCTCAACAGAAGAGGACCGGAAGAAAAATCCGTAATCGCCGACCTGCAGAAAAATGGATACATGAGCAACTTCATACGACGCGTCAAACGCCGTCTCCCTCAGCCGGGCTGCAATCAAGAAAATTCCTCTGTACTGACGCCGCCGGTCAACAACCCCTCTCCTGTCTCCGCCGTGTGCGCCCCCCCCCCCTCGGCACGCCAACCCACCCGTATTTCTCTCCCCTATGTTAAAGAAACGAGTGAAACATTATCCCCAATTCTTCGCAAGGAAGGCATTTTCATCTCCCACAAGACAGTGTCAACTCTTGGACGGCTAATACCTCTACCTAAAGAGCGGCCGCCAAAACAAAAATCCCAAGGGGTCGTCTACAAAGTTGCTTGCGCACAATGCCCCGCTAGTTACGTTGTGAGTCCATGAACTTCCCGGAACACCTCCGCCAACACAAAAACGACGTTCGCAAGTCCGACACTCAGCGCAGTGCATTGGCCGAGCACTGCGAACAAGCTGACCACAGGATTATCTTTGACGGCGAGCAGGTGATCCGCACCGAAACCAATTACTCACAAAGATTTCTCCTTGAGTCTTGGAACATACAAGGGAACACGCAAGGCCTGAATAGATCCCTCGGAGCCCTTCCAACCATCTACTCCCATGGCCTCCGACGCGCAAGGGCAAGTTTCCAGTAAGAGAAAAGAAAAAGAAGAAGACACCTATATAACCGCTGCTCCTTGTCGTACACAGTCACCCCTGATGAAGGAGCCGAGTTGGCTCCGAAAAGTTGGGACCGTTTTGAATAAACGCCGTTGGTTGGTGTATTTGCCTCTTCACATTTGCAAAGAACATTTCAGTCTCGTCGTGGAGCACAGCAGATTGCCCTACAAATAGCGATCACATACCAGTAGTTTTCGATATTGCTGTCTCCTCAAGTACACGGAAAATTGTATTGCGGTCGTCGGTAAATTACAAAGTTATGAAAAAAAACTGTGTTCGCCTATCATGTCTCGGCTGAATAAGTATAAGGGAAATAGGGCTAAGAAAGTGACACCCGTGGTTGTGAAAGGCGCGCTTAGTCGGAATTCATTCTAGCTTCACGCAAAAGAGATGGTATAAGCCCTTGGTGAGACCAGAACTGTGCTAGAGATTATCGGCGTAGCAAGGCTGCGGGGACGAAGTTTATGCATTATTAGGGTCACCAGAACATGTCAAATTTAAATATGATACCGCTATTTTCCACCGAACTATCTATACGGCGAAGCAACTGCATCATTCGCATTGTTTCTCGGCTCTCTCAGAAACAAACAAAAAAAAAAACAGGCGTGCTGTCTTTGTTTCGTCATTAATTGTGGGGTTTAGCATTGCGACGCTTCACTGGCAATGAGACGCGCCGTATACATAGTTCAGGATTAAAGTTTGACCGCCTGGAGATGCTTAACGTGCGCCGAAATCGCGAGCACACGGGCATGTTTGCTTTTCGCCTCCATAAAAAAGCGGCCACCGTGGCCAGGAATCCAACCCACGCCCTCATGCTAAGCAGCACAATGCCTTAGCCCATGAGCCACCACGGCGGGTTCTCTGCTTTCTTGCGTAACCGAAAGAGTCTCGTATTCCAGACCCACCAAAACTCATTTTCGGCAGGCCGGACATGGGCCGCTTCAAATCAAATTTGATCTCCCTCTCTCTCGATAATCGCTGTAAGGATGTTGCCGTTGCCGAACGTCTGATGAAATCATGAATTGGCTCGAAAAGGTGGCCCAGGACTTACAAATCTAGTTCTCATCTACTCTATCACCCGTGGTCGTAGAATGTGTACCAGTTTCAGACTTCTCCACTGTCACGATAAAGGATATTGGGATGCGGTTATGCGGCTGCTGGTAGTCTCCCCCGGGGACAGATGGGGCCTCTACTCACGCGATGAAACTTTTATTTGAGAAATCTTCTGAAAGTCTGTTGAATATCATACGTACTTCATTAGCAAAATCATATATTCCGGTAGATTGGAAAATTCCATAAATTGTCCCCCTTCTAAAAAATCCCAGCCTAAGTGTTACTCCGGGCAATATTTGCCATATCGCGTTAACTAGTAACCTAGGCACATTGATAGAGGGCATTTTGTGCGGCCGTGTAATGCAGGTTTTAACCAGTAAAACTATTCTGAGCCTACCTCAAATTGGTTTCCGTCCTGGTTTCCCCATTTGGTCCCGCCATGTTGACTTGGAGAGCCGTATTCAGTTTGCGCGCAGAAATATACAGCTATATTGGATGTTGCGAAACCGTATACGCATTGGATGTTGCGAAACCGTATGACAGCGTAAACTATAGCGTCCTGAGAATGGGGGTTGACCAAGTACATACTTTCATCGATTTAACATTTTTTAATTGGGCGTAAGTTCTTTTGCTCAAAAAATGGCTTCAGATCATCAACTCCATATCTGAAAATTGGCGTCTCCCATGGACCGGTGCTTTCTCTTAGCTATTTAATGTACTAATTAGTACAATTCCCATAAATCAGGAAGTTTGCACTTATGTTTTCGCGGACGACGTAGCCTTTTTCTATGCTGCTCAGGACATTGATGTTCCTTATTAAATGCTACATTACTGTTTGTTTTCACTCTAAAGGTAGATGACAAAAACCTAAATATGAATATTAATGTCAATAATCTGCACTGTCATTGTGTTTCTAGTACCCGCTCCAGTTACCCTCTGCCGGAAGTGTCGGGAGGGGCTATCCCTCAGGAGACATCTTTAGAGCAATTGGGTGTAATGTATGGTAACACATTGGACTGGCGACCTCATATAAAGCATATCGCTACCAAAGGGAAATTGGCACTTGGACTGTTGCGGAGACTTAGCGATAGGAGTTTTGCAATGTGAGGGGACACATTACTTTTTATTTATAGGGGGTACGTGTATTCTATTTTAGAGTTTGGGTGCGTCTTTTTTTCTTTCTCACTAGCTTGCAAACTCAACAAGCGTATTACGTTCCAGCATCGTGCACTGAGGTTGTGCCTCGACCTCTCAAGGTGCGTTGCCAATAACACATTGTATTTGTAAGCCCGCATGCCGTGCCTGGAGTCTCGGTTTCGGCTGCCAACAGTACTGATGGAATCTCCACAAAGCAGATTTTTTTCATTGATGGTTGCTCAGCCGGCAGTCTTTTTCAGCGCTTGGTGGCCTCGGCACATTTGCCAACACATTACTCTCTCCATCGAGTACCAGCATTCCCACAATACTGGCAATTCCCTGTGAGGTCCCTCCTTCGCCTCTAACTTTCCATTACATTATCCCCAGTAATGATTCGCTTATGTAGCCATTTTAACGCGACTACTTTTTAACACGACTACATTTTAACACGACTATTCAGCAAGCTTTAATGATTAATTAACAGTAGCAACAGATGCATACCAATGTGAGGAGGAGCAGCTGTGGGAATCTTTAGTCCATACCTTAACTGGTCAGTCTCGTTGCGTTTGCCCGATATGACACCGATAATTCAATTTGAATTGCTATCGTTAGTTCTGGCCTTAAAAGAAGTACCTCCGAGTCACTTTAATGTCGCTATAATTAGTGACTCCCTATCAGTTTGTTCTGCGCTGCCATCATTCCAAAATTCCGCTCTTATTCATGAATTCAACTTCTTTGTGCCTTCCCATTTCCGGAACATCTGCCTCATTTGGGTTCCCTGTAACAAAGGGTTACTGCTTAATGAACAGGCTGACTCCTTGGCGTGATCGTCATTGGATGGCCGTGCGGTAGTCCTATGATCCATTCCATTTATTTTAGCCGGAGCAAAGCTTCGTGCTGATCAACGCCTAGCAAGTGTGCAGGAAGGGGTCGTACCTAATTTTGAAAATTATGTTCATTTAAAACAAAACAGGAATACCCGTTTTTCGGAAAGTCGTCAATGGGAGGTCACATACCTACCTTATATGTAGAGTCCCCCAAATCAACTTTTATATGCACAGGGCTGGTCTCGCCTCCTCCCGATGTACTGTTTGCGGTGAGCATGATACTTAAGAGCACTTTCTTTGGCATTGCCGCGGTTTTTCTATGGTGGGGCAACGTCACCCTGCCACGCCATTTATACGAATGGTCTTCCTGCTTTCATACCCGTACTACTATCGTGTGGGGCCACTATCACTGGGATATTGTCACTGAAAGTGGCTGCAGAACTTCATGCGTACGTCTCCTAGACCAGCCACCTGCCCTGTTAGCTTTGAGTCATGTAAGTACTTTTTCCCGCCTAAAAAGCTATTTTTTCTCTTCGAAACTCTACTTACAATTCTCAACCAATCCTGTTTTGTATTAACGCTGTCTTTCTGCATATACATCGCTGGGTTTATAATGTTCCGTTGTTTTAAGCGGGTGCAATAACTGTCCTAACGCCCTGGCCAGTACTGCGCGTGGGTATGTGTTAAGTGACCAAAAAGAAGAACAACACCACCGCCCAGGCTTCTGGGCTTCAAGGCCGCAGTCTGCCAGCGCTGCTCAATTGGCGGGCTCCTGCTGCCCTAGAATCTCCAGTAGTTTTGCTCGTGACCCGAACACAGTACAGGCAAACACGAACACTGTTTTCCACAGTTCATGAGAGACGGCAGTGCAGGCGGGCGTTAATTCTGAGACAGGCGTGGTGGTAGGAGGAGATGCAAGTCTCCACATGCCGAACAGTTCGTTTTGTACTTTGCAGTTGCTGCGGCTTGAGTCATCGCTGGCGGTTCCCTCGCGGGTGCTTGTCTCAATGTGTTCGAGAAAGCGGGCTTTCCGTAAAGCACAAGATTACCTACCTTTCGACACACTACACCAACTTGTAGCATGCGCGAAAAGGGTAGCGGCACGCGCAATCCCAGCACCGCCGTGCGAAATGCCATATATAGGTAATCCTATTCTTCTTCATTACATGATAATTAGCGCGCTACAGTGGTATAGCTCAATATATCTTATACAATAGGTTATCAGCCACACGGGCATAAAGGGTACTACCGTAGTTTACGATAATGTGACGAATACGTAGGCTAACTGTGCGAATGCATGTTTGTAGCAATATCGCTTCCCTTGGGCCAATTATCTCATTTTTCAATTTATAACAAATGAATGCGGAACTCCGCCAATTAGATGTTTATTGCAAACGCGGGACGTTTACACTGTTTTGTTTGTAGTTGGCTAAAAATTCTGCGCTTGAGCAGCTTCTTAAATGACCTGCCTCACCTCCAATGCCGGAGGAACCTAACTTCAGGTCCTCAGGCCGTTTGCCAGACCTAAAGAATTAGGCGCTAATAATGCTTGGGTCCGGACAGGCCCCATGAGTAACTTCAAGTAGGCAGCTTTCAACGCGTAACTCTCCCCTACTGAAGAAAGTTTGCTGTGCAACTAGAGGCAAAGAAAAACAGCGCAAACGACAGGACGAAGAAAGAGATGACAAAACCACAGTCGCCTGTGGTTTTGAATCCCTTTCTTCATCCAGTCCTTTGCGCTGTTTTCTTTAGTCTAACAATGTAGCAACTGGCCCGTCAGCATACCCTTCTGGAACTAGAGGCCCTCTCCGGCTTCTCCACACTAGGACGGTGGGAAATCGTTGAATTAGGCGAAATTAGAATTGGAACAGGTTTCTTGGTGCGGAGTATCGAGATATTGTGCGATCTCGAGGGTGTAAAAACAGAGGGAGCACGGGGGGATCCCTGATCATAGATAGGCAGCAGGGAAATTTATTGAAAATGTTCGTATTACGGAAGACTGCGTCATTGCAGCAGGATAACCTAACAATACAAGGTAGAGTGTACTATCGGGATAATTTGAATTACGAGCAAATATGCGCATGGTTTTTAGTATATGATCCGCATTGTAAGTGAGGGGCTGCGCCTCCGGGGTAAGATAAGGTAATAGAGGGCTTTGCCAACCTTACGCCAGCTGTGCATACTCGGACCGTCGCCAGGGAGCGCAGCATGTCCTCAAAACCACGCACACCGCAGTTCGTATTTCAATTTATCGCGAGTGTACAAGCCTGGGCACCAGCATGTAGTTAAGATGGACTGATAGACGGACTGACAGGCGAATGGATGGATCCTTGGATAGATGGACCGACGTACGAATGAATGAAAGGATGGACGGATGGATGGATGGCTGGGTGGACTGAAATGAATTAAGGGGGATTAGGGTCGAATGAGCGCCTTAAGAGGCGTTAATGGAACGAATATAGATTAAGGGGTAGGTTTTCGTGAATTAAGATCAATCGAGATGCCCTTTGCCGAATAAGTTGCAATAAGGTGAACTAAGAATCATTATTCTAGAATAAAGTGGATAAGATGTCTTTAGGTATTTTGTATGGCACGAAGAGGGATTAGTATTGAACTAGTGGAAGACCTTTAATGAGGCCGAATTCATCATCAGTAAGCCTATCAATAAAATTAACCTTAAAACGCACCTCCCCACACCTTACCCCATCCATAAACACTAAAGTGGCAACATTAAGTGCGAGCAATAATTCCTTAATGCTGTTATGGGGAAAATCGTATATTGCAGGGGTAATTAATTATGCCACGCGGTGGAGAACCCAGCAGCACACAGTCTCAAGCGAGTGCAGCCAGAGAGCGAGATGTTTCGTCCTCTTCCTCTTCGTCGGTCAACCGTCCACCACACCATCTGTCCGGGCTGGGGCCAATCCCTCGGTGTCCGCATTCCTTTCAACGGTGCATACCCATCCCGTGACATAACCCCCGCCGGCAGAAGCACCGTCTCGGTGCTCATGAGCCTGGTGCGGAAGTTTGGTGATAGGGCTTGAGACGAGAGACATGCACGACGTCTGTAAGGATGTGGCGCGTTGTGTCAGGTTTAACTGGGGCGATTTCGTCTGTTACGGGGGTAACTTGACGGAGTATACGTTAAGCCCCAGAATATCGGGACAAGAGTTTTTCACAAAGTCCCACACTGCGTGAGGGCGACCAAAGGAGTACTAGTGACCCCGTTGCAAAGTGGCGATCTTGGTGCCTGCTGTCATAATGTGTCTTCTGGGACTGTTGGGATGAGCAGAGGCAGATACGAGCAACTTGGCGGGCGTGATCAGGGCGAGCTATGGCCGTCCGGGCATATTCGGACGTGTGTACAGTAGACGGCGAGACTGTGTCCAGTAGCAATGCTGGTTCACGGCCGAAGATCCGATAGAAGGCGGAGTAGCCAGCAGTGTCGTGACGCGACGAATTGTAGGCAAAACTAATGTAGGGCAAAGCCACGTCCCAGTCGCGGTGGTCTGCGGAGATGTACATGGACAGCGTGTCTGTAATTGTTTGGTTAAGTCTTTCAGTCAGGCCATTAGTTTGAGGATGGTAGGCAGTGGTGATCTTCTGATGAGTGCAGAAGAAGCGAATAATGTCGGCAATAACTTGCGATAGAAAGGACCGGCCACGATCTGTAAGGAGCTGTCGAGGGGCCCCGTAAAGAAGGATAGTGTCACGATGCAGAAAATTGGCAATATCAGTAGCGCAGCTCGTAGGAAGGGCCCGTGTTATTACATAACGCGTGGAATAGTCGGTGGCGACAGCTATCCATTTATTGCCGGATGTGGACTGGGGAAATGGACCGAGCAAGTCTAACCCAACGTGGAAGAATGGTTCGCTTGTTTATGTCCAATGGTTAAAGAAGCCCAGCTGGAGGAGCATTGGGAGTTTTCCGCCGTTGGCAGAGGTCGCCGGAGCGCACATACTGCCGGCGGACAGATCGGTAAAAGCCGGGCCAGAAGAAGCGGCGTCTGATGCGATCGTAAGTGCGGGAAACACCGAGGTGGCCAGCAGCTGGGAGGTCATGAAGCTGTTGGAGAACGTCCTGACGAAGGTGCTCCGAAATGGCAAGTAATAATTCAGGGTTGTAAGGGCGAGGTTCCGACGATACAGAATTGTCTTTCAGTTCGAACATACGAACTGAAGGTGTCAAAGGTGTAGCATAAGGCTCTCGATAATGGAGCACATACGAGGATCCCGTCGTTGCTCGTCGTCGATGTTGGTGAGGGTCGAAAGAGACATTACGGGCGCAGCAGCAGGAGCTGGGTTCATCTGGATCTATTGGGTACCGCGGTAAGCAGTCAGCATGCTGATGCAGGCGTCCAGACTTGAATATGACAGAATAGAACTCCTGAAGGCGCAAAGCCATTGACCCAGGCGTCCCGTTGTGTCTTTCAGCGAAGACAACCAGCACAGAGCGTGGGGGTCAGTAATTACTGAGAAGCTGCGGCCATACTAGTACGGACGAAACTTAGCCACGGCCAAAACTATTGCAAAGCATTCTCTCTCAGTGATGGAGTAATTGCGGTCAGATTGAGGAAGAAGGCGACTACCGTACGCAATGACGCAGTCACATCCGGCTTGTCTTTGGATGAGAATGGCTCCAATGCCATGCCCACTGGCATCAGTGCGAACCTTGGTGGGAGCGCTGACGTCGAAGTGGGCTAACACCGGGGCAGATGTCAGCCGGGGGATTGATGCGTCAAATGCCTCACCTTGCTCACAGGCCCACAAAAATCTGGCGTCCTTCTTCAGTAGATCAGTGAGTGGTTTGGCGATGTTAGTAAAGCCTTTTTTGAACCTACGGAAGTAGGAACGAAGGCCAGCAAAGTTACGAACGTCGGCCGTAGAGTGAGGCACAGGAAACTGCTTCGCGGCTTTGACTTTATGAGGGTAAGGCTGCACACCTTGCGTGTCAACAAGATGTCCGATAATGTCTATGCGGCGCTTGCCGAAGTGACATTTGGCAGAGTGTAACTGAAGGCCTACTTGGCAGAAAAGGGCGAGTATATCAGACATGTGGGTAAGATGGGAAGCAAATGAGGGGGAAAAGACTATAACCTCGTCCAGAGCATAAACACGCGGGCAATTTGAATCCTCGAAGAAGAGAGTCCATGATGCGCTCGAATGTTGCATGCGCATTGCAGAAACCGAAAGGGATTACCTTGAACTGCTACAGGCTATCAGGGGTGACAAAAGCGGTTTTTTCTTTGTCGCAGTCATGTACAGAAATCTACCAATAACAGGAATGGAGGTCAATAGAAGAAAAGTATTGGGTACCATGGAGACAGTCAAGGGCATCATCGGTGCGGGGCAGGAGATATACATCCTTCTTCGTGATTTTGTTGAGGCGGCGGTAGTCGACGCAAAAGCGCCACGTGCCGTCTTTTGACGCGGGCCACGGCTCACGTCGCGTCGGTTTTGCAGGCTAAATAAACGTTTCTTCCACTCCACTCCACTCGTCACTAACACAACTGATGAGGCTCGTAGACTGCTGGATAGTTCAATTATGTCCTTTTTCAACATTTTATCGACTTCGCTTTGGATGATGGCGCGCTCGGCATGCGACACGCGGTATGGTCGTCGGTGGATGGGACTAGAGTCACCACTGTCGATACGGGGCTTTACAGCCGTTATTCGTCCCAAAGGACAATCGGGGAAGTAAAAAATGTTGGAGTAAGAAAGCAGCAGGCGGCGAAGATCATGGGCTTGCTCTTGTGAAAGGTCCGGGCTCAGCATTGTCATCACCTTACCAGTGGACGCAGGGGAAGCTGCATGAGTAAAGCGCAGTCTGGGGGAGTGGTGGCCAAAGTTGAGACTTCGCAGTCGTGTAAGGGGCACACTGAAGCAACCTAGATTCCTTTCCGTAATACTTGTGCGTGAAAACCGAAGTTCAGCATAGGTAGAGACAGTCTGCTGCCAGTGATGGAGGTGACTGAGTGAGGCAGCGTTACATTTTGCGTCAGCAGAACGTTAGTCATTGGAGTAATATCATACTCGCCATCAGCAAGAGGGCCGGGGGCTGCCAACGAAACATGCGTGGTGGCCTGAGGCAGGAGGCGGATGTGCGTTGTTAAACACTAGCGGGTCGGGTGAGTGTCATCGGCCACCGGCGCACTAGGTAGCTAGAGAGACAGAACAGTCTTTAATGAAAACTGGCAATGTCAGCCGAGTTAAGATGCCTGGCTTGCTACGCCAGATGAATGCGATGACGATGATATTTATAATGATGAAGAGGAATACATATGATTTTAACTAATTACAAAGTCTGATTAAGACTTGTGTCTTTTAGGTATGCCAATAAGGCTTTCGTTGCACGAGCGACACGTTTGGAAGAGTTCCAAGGACCTAATACGTCCCTGTACGTCTAGTTTTGCGGACAGCGGCCGGCCCAGGGACACTGCGATAGACACTCTTTGTGTAGTAAAGCGCACACAGTCACATATTAGGTTTTGGAGTTCTTCACGCACACCACACTGTGGGCACAGAGGCGAGGAGGACTGATTGATTTTGTAGCAGTAGTATCGCGTGTAGGCGACGTTCAACCGCATGCTGTGCAGTACTGCTTCATCATGCTTGGATAGTCCCGGTGGCATCTTGAAATTAAAATGCGGGTCGATAGAGTAGAGGGGCGCGTAATGGCGGGATGCGTCTGCCCAAAGCGATCACTGCATGCTCCATGCCACACTAGATGCAAGAGCTGAAGCATCTTTGCGAGAAAAGGCACCGGTATTTTTGATCCGCGTTGGTCATGCGCTTTGGATGCTGCAACGTCCGCCTTCACATTTCAAGTTATCCCGCAATGGGCAGGGAGCCACTGAAGTGCTATTTGATGGTGCGCTTGCAGAGCTTGAAGATGTAATGCTTGTACATCAAGCACAAGCTGATCTTTGGGGAAAAACGCCAGACATTGCAGTGCAGCCCGAGAGTCCGTGAAGATGGCCCACGCACGTGCCGGCTGCTCGATGATGTGAGCCAAGGCCATCCACAGAGCTGCAAGTTCGGCGGCCGTAGATGATGTTTTGTGGCTGAGCATGGCACTGAGGGTGGTGCGGGACGAAGGTATCCACACTGCGACAGTGGATGATGTGGATGACACCGATCCATCAGTGTACAGATGTGTATGACCTCCGTATGTGTTGTACATATATTCAAGAGCAAAAAACCGTAGAGGGGCAGGTGGAATATGCTCCTTGCGTGTAATTCCGGGCACCGTGGTCACTATTTTTATGGGCGGGAACATCCAGGGCGGGTGGAGATGAAGTGATGGCGGCTGGTAATGCTGCGGCAGGAAGTCGCACACTTCAGGGACTGAAGTTGGCGCTAAAGGGTGGTCACATTGCCTGGCCACAATACGCAGTCACACGCGGAGAAGCTCCTGCGTGCCGAGAGCCAAGGGTGACAGACGTCTGCATTCCGTCAATGTTCCAACAGTAGAGGTAGTTTTCGGAACACCAATGCAAGTCCTCAAGATCTGTGCTTGCATGGACTCTAGAGCCTTGATAGTTCCTTTAGAAAGAGGGCCAAAATGGCGATGCTGTATCGTATGAGGCCAACGCACAGCGCTTCGTAGAGCCGAAGGAGAGAGTTAACGGAGCAATCGCCGGAGTTTCTGGAGAGCATGCTGAATATACGGGCGATTGAGGAAAGCTTCTCCTTGAGATGGCGGACATGAGGTGACCAGGTGAGTGACCTGTCGAATGTCAACCCCAGAAACCTATAGCTGGGAAGGTATGGGATGTCAGTGCCGCCAACAGTGAGCCGGTAGTGAGTGAGGTCCCGCTTCGTAAACGCCAACGCAGCACATTTGCTTGCCGAAATTTCCATTCCTCGGGCTGCCAAGAACGATACAATGGAGTGGATTGCTCGCTGCAGTCTCGACCGCAGCACACGTCTGTTTCGGCCAGAGCTCCATATGCAAATGTCGTCCGCGTACAAGGAGATTTCAACCGACTGCGGCAAGCATTTTTCCAGGCCTATAATGGAGATGAACAGCGTGGGGCTTATCACCCCGCCCTGGGGAACACCTCGAGTCACTCTGTACAGTGGTGAGTCGCCGCTGTGTGTTGACATGTATACATACCTATCGGAGAGATAGTCTGATAGCCATGCATACATGCGGCCTTCTATTCCTGAAGACTTCATCGCCGAGCGAATAGCATCATGCGCTACGCAGTCATAGGCTGATTTGATGTTCAGGAACACGGCAATGATGATGTTCCGCCGATACTTAGCTTGTTTTATGCTGGTTGCAAGGGCAATGGCATTATCGATGCTGCTGCGGCCCTTGCGGAAGCCATATATCTGTGGTGGGTATACATTTCCCACTGTCAAATCCCAGCCCAAGCGATGCAGCACCATCTCCTCCATCAGTTTGCCGACACAGCTCAGGAGGGCTATGGGACGGTAAGACTCTATGGCCGTTGGAATTTTCCCTGGCTTTAGAACTGGCGCAATGCGGGCGTGTTTCCATTTCGGTTCTAGTCGGCCGGTCTCCCATGAGCTGTTAAAAACGTTTAGAAGGCAGCCTTTCCCCTTTTCTTCTAATAGCGTAAGGGTTGTATAGCTGACGTCGTCCGGACCTGGGCACGTGGATTTTTTGATGGAGGCCAGTGCAGCCAGCAGTTCTGCCATTGAGAATGGAACGTCCATGGCACACGACATCGCTGGGGAATCCTCGCTCTGGGGCGAAGATGATGATGGTACAGGTGTCGGCGCCGTGGTAATTTTCTTAGAGAAGGCGTTAGCGACGTGTAGGTCAGTCGTGTTCGTGCTGAGGGCAATTAAGCTAAAGGGGTGAGTTGACTTGGTGGGGCCCGCAGGCTTCGAAGGAGGCGCCATATTCTGGAAAGCGGCTTCCTCGGGTCCAACCTCGAGCTGAAGGACACCCATTCGAGTTTGGCAAGCTTGGCCAAATGCCTCTGGACCGCCCTCTGAGCACGCCTGGAAGCTCGGATATCCTCAGGCGCTAGCGTCCGACGGGCTCGTCTTTCGGCTCATCGACGCACTGCTCGAAGCCTCTCATACTCTGCGTCAGCAGTGCTGTATTTGGGTGGCAACCTCATCACTTTGGTACTGGACTTACGAGCTCTTGACATTGTATCCACGAAGGAGTCATATGAGCTCACTGAGTCGGCACACTCCTCCATCACAGTTGTAAATGCTTCCCAATTTGAACAGCGAATTACACGCTGTTGGCGGATACCCGTAGACCATCCACTGAAATGTAGGTCGGAACGTGATCACTGCCATGCCCTTCAATGTCCGCTGTCCAGCTCGTCCTAGCAATAAGTTGCGATGAGACGACCGTGACGTCAAGGGCGCTTGATACCTTGCCCCGGAAGAAAGTCGGCTCTCCAGTGTTTACGACGCACATACCGTGCCGTTGAGCAATGTCAAGGAGGCGCCGCCCATTGACTGTCGTTTTTACACTGTCCCAGGAGGGATGGTGCGCGTTTAAATCTCCAGTCAAAATGTGCGGGGCTGGTGTGGCGCTGATGATGCTTTCTAGGCGGTTTGTATTTAATGCCACGCCAGGCGGAACGTAAGCAGCAATTATTGTGAATGATAGACCTGCGCCCCGCACAGTTGCTGCCACGTACATTCGATACGTCTGGTGGTAAGCTATGCACCACTGAAGTGAGGTCGTTTCTCAGGGCCACTAAGACTCTTGATATTTCTACACCAGTTTTCGACTGCACAACTGTGTACCCGGAAAGGCGTATATCGTACGACAATCTTGATTCTGAAATTGCAATCACGGGAAATTTGTGCTTTAGGGCGAGTTTACGTAGATCACAGAGGCGTTGTTTGAGTCCGCAGGCATTCCACTGGAAAACTGTGGCTTTGTCACGAATTTCGTTAGCTCTGGGGGCTGTCACCACACGAGTCGTAGCAGCTACCGCCATTGTGCAAGGAAAGGAGAGACATAGTTTAGGAGAGTCAAGAGCGCCCCGGCTACGGGAGACGTCAGAGGGGCGAGAAAGACGCGAACAGCCTCTACAAGAGAGGACAGCACAGAACACTAGCCCTCGGTACTTCCGTCAACTGCACGCTGCGCTGGCATAGACGTCCGATGGGCAGATTTTGAAGACCGTGCAGCTAGAGTATGAGACTTGGCGGGTGGCGGATGAGGCGCTGCTGTCGATGCAGACGATGACGCATCGTTTGAAGAAGACGCGGGGGTTGCTCTTGGATCCCGCTCTGGCAGAGCTTCTGCAGCAGAATGCTGCTGCTGCGGCTCGCGCCGCAGGACCGGTAGAGCCGGGAAGTCCTCATCGACGTTGGTAGAGATGAGAGCCGCAGGTGGCTGTTCTGGCTTTTCTGAGTCTTTGCGCCCAGTGTGACGCCGCTCTTGTAGGGCTGATTTTGCTGACTTGTAGTCAACATGGTTTGCTGTCTTGAGTTTCAAAATCGCCTTCTGATTACGGCGGACGGAGCAGTGAATAAAGGTAGATTCGTGGGTTTTGCTGCAGTTAGGGCATTTTAGCTTGTCCGCAGTGCAGGACGCACGATCATGACTGCCACCGCATTGGAACAGCGAAGCGGGAATTTTCAAACTTCTGCCACATGTCCGAACCGCTGGCATTTTTTGCATTGCCGAGGTGTTTCCACGTAGTCATTCACACGATAGCGCGTGTAACCAATGACGACGTGGTCGGGTATAGTTTCTGTAGAGAAAACGATTTGGACGCTCTCTGAAGCCTTGCCTAGTCTTCGGGCCGATTGAACTGGCACTCTTAGGCGCAACGCGGCGAGGATTTCAGGATCGAGAGAGTCCCTTGGCAACACCCCTGATTACACCACGCCCGCAGTTGCTGGGCCGTGGCTCATATGCCTTCACGGGAATACCAGCAATAGAAGAGATTTTCAGCCGACGCTCGGCGGCGTCGGCATTGCATGTGTCTATTGCGAGAAGGTTGAGGCGGTAGTTTGGACGCAGTTGCAGCACTCCAGTTGGAGCCAGTGACTCCAATCCGTCTTTGACAGCAAGGAGATTGTAGTGCGTAATGATTTTGGATGCATCAACTGGCTTTATGACAACGACGACGCCATGTCTCAAGGGGCTCGGGACCGTGCTGAGATCAAGAGCCCTGTATGAGCGTTTCGAGGCACGACAGCGCTTCGGGGGTTGCACAGGCTGAAATGGCTCAGTTTTCTCTGCTACCGGAGTGGAGTCATTAACGTAGATGACAGTTTCGGAAGCAGAGTCGGTGAGTTCTGACATGTCGTCCATGTCGTCCGGTAGAGGCTTATCAGCGGGATTAATCACAGGACTCACTTGTCCCGGGGGAAGCGACGACCCACGATTGGTGCTGCAGGGGGCTTGTTGAAACTCCAAGTAGTTCTGAAGAGGCTGCGAACAGCGAAGCGGCAGGGGAACCCGGCTCCATGCTTGGGCCTGTACGTTCACTCGGCGGTTGTTCTATGAGCGACGTTGACGGCGGCAAACACAAAGCCGCGCCCGTCGCAGGGAGCATATCTGATGCTTGAAATACTGCGTAACTTGATCACAGGCTCAACAAATGCCCAGTAAGACGAAAATAACAGAGAGATGATCGAACTAAACACTAGGTAGCTACAGAACTCAGGAATCCTGTGGCACAGTCAATGAGCGCTGAATGGTCGGCTAAGAAGTCAAGGCCTAAGATCACGTCATGTGCGGAGTTTTCTTATAGGGCAAACAAAACAGGTACACTACGGCCAGCAATCGTAACACCAGCAGTACACATTCTAGGTATTATGGGCGTCCCACCATCAGCTAGTCGGACATGAGATAGGGCAGCGTCAGGACCTTATGAAGGCGAGAGCGTAGATTTGAGCTTATCACCGAAATTTTCGCCCCAGTGTCAATGAGAGCACGAACCGGAATGCCGTCAACTTCAATTTTTAGTAAATTGTCCTGTGGTAGGGGGGGTCAGAATAGGATTTGCGGGCCAAGTCGAGAATGCAGCTTCACCTCCGGGAGCTGCATTGATTAGTTTTCCGGCGAGTAGCGGTTGGAGGTGGTCGAAGATGATGCTTTCGGAGACTACGGCGAGTGAGACTGACGTCGGGGCGGTGAAAGCGAGCGGGCGAATCGGGACGACGAAGGGCCGGTGGAATGATCTGGTTGCTGTTTGTTTCGAGGTGTAAAGCAGTTAGGCGTACTGTCGAAGTGGTCAGGAGAGAAGTTATCACGAGGAAACTGGAACCAGCGGCGCTGGCAGTAGCGAGCAACATGTCCCACACTCCCGCAGTTGAAGCAGATGGTCCGGTCGTCTGGTGTTCTCCACTCAGCTGAATTGCGATACCGGGAAGAAGCATAGTCGCTACGGAAAACGGCTCGGGGAGATGCTTGTCGCAGCGGCTGGTGGCTGGCTTACCAAACAGACTGGATGGATGCCCATGTTTCGAAGTCCTCCCAAACAACCACTTGAATAAGGGAAATGGCGGGGATGTTGCTCTCCGTCATGTGTGGTGGAACGGTCGCTGGAGCCATGGCTTCAAGTTCGCGGCGTACAATCCTGGTCACCACATTTTCAGAAGTCCCAGTATTCATGCTGCACGTGACCGAGAGTGGAGGCGGTGGCAAAAAATGCTGCTTCGCAGGTTGAAGTACCAGCGGTATTCGGAAGCCGTGTGAACTCGGCCGTGATACGACGGCTTTTGACTTGTTCAAAGCGCCGGCATTCCTTGATTATAGAGCTGACCGTGTTGCTTTCCTAGCAAACAAGCAGATTGAATGCATCATCAGCGATCCCTTTCAGTGCATGGCCGACTTTTTCTTCTTCATTCATTCTGTCGCCTGCGCGCTGCCACAGGGACAGTACATCCTGTATATATGCCACGTACGGCTCGGTCAACGTCTGAGCGCGAGTCGCGAGTTGTTTGTTCGCAGCAAGCTGGCAGCACTCTTTCTTTCCAAATACCTCACAGAGCCCTGTTTGACGGCGTCCCAACTACAAAGGTCTCCTTCGTTCGTTTCATACAATGTGAGGGCTCCTCCTTCAGGATGGAAGGAACATTTCCGAGCATTATAGTTGGGTCCCAGCGGTTAAGAGCACTTACTCGTTCGACAAGTTTGATGCAGTCTTCAACGTCGGTGTCATCGGTACCGGATAATTTTCCAGGCTCACAAGGATGCGCCATGACTGCGTTGCCCCCGGTACCCGAACTGTTGGCAGTCATCACGCTTGAGCCGATGCGACGCCCGCTTCGGAGATCCTTGGCGATGGAACGTCACCCGGCTCCTCAACCAAAAGATGTTACTGAGAAAATGTTATATTGCAGGGGTAATTAAATATGCCACACGGTGGGGAACACAGCAGCACGCATTCTCAAGTGGGTGCAGCCAGAGAGCCAGATATTTCGTACTTTCCTCCCGTCCGTCAACCGTCCACCACACCAGCTGTCCGGGTTGGGGCCAATCCCTCGGTGTCCATATTCCTTTCAACGGTGCATACCTATCCCGTGACAATATCCAATTCCTTAATATTAGGCAATTCCTTAATACGCAATTTGCGTGACTGTAGGCAAACCAACACGCCTGCCCTTCGGGTGATTCTGAGCTCCGGTAATTATCCCCATTCGTGTTGCGGAATGGGCTTTTTTTCTTTTGGCGTCTGCGTTGAAAGCATGCGCAAGCTACTAAATAAAGCGCCCCCTCCTCATATCTGTGCTACTCGGTCGGGTGAAAAGGAGGACGCCATCCATTCTGCTAATTTGTCTTGAGCTGTGGCTTATAAGAGCTATACATTCTTACGGGGTATTTACGCCACTTGAGCAATGGAAGCCATTGGGCCCCGTGCTAATCGCTCAGGCCGCGACAAAGGGACACAGTAGCAGAGTACACAGCCTGCATAAAACTTGTTCGCCTGAGTGCTCCTTCGCATCAAACTGCGCCACGATGACCGTATCGTCCTTGCATGTGTGGATAACCAGGTGACCATCACATCCCACCAATCTGCCACAGGCCGCACTTTATGCGCTTCCAATGGAAGCAGGTGCCTGTCTGTGACAATATTTGGGCGAAACCGACGTAAACCACCCCATTGCAATGTTTTCGTGCTATTGCCATTCTAATTGGCCTATTTATCCGATCATTCGTTCGTTCACACATCCATCCATTCATCCGAATATTCGTTCGTTCACATCCATCCATCCATCCATCCATCCATCCATCCATCCATCCATCCATCCATCCATCATCCATCCATCCATCCATCCATCCATCCATCCTCTGAAGTGTTTCCTCAATAACCGTCATTTGAAATGTTTTCTCCATTTTGCAATTCTAATTGATCCGTGCATCCATTCACCTGCCCGTTCACCCATCCATCCATCCATCCATCCATCCATCCATCCATCCATCCATCCATCCATCCATCCATCCATCCATCCATCCATCCATCCGTCCGTCCATCCATCCATCCGGCCATTATTTCACCCACCCACCCCCATAGAGCTTCTCAATATAACCTAGAAGCGAAAAGTGTCGCTGCGATACCATGCCGCCACGGCAATTGTGGGTACTGTGGGAATCGGATTGGCAGCAAGTGGCTAGTACAAAGGGCTATGGATTAGGCTTCTCGGCTCTGAAGTGCTTGTTAGTTCTGTTTTCGGTATGCTTATCCGTTTTCGGGATAACACTTCCTGGCATTCAAATGGCTATCACAGATATGTCTAAATAACAGTGTGATTAGCACTTAACGCGTCTGCTCGCGTTAGTGGCTAGTTTCCGAAGAGGAAGGGTGACCACATGCAGCGACGGCGACAAGCAACACGGAAAACGTAACTCAGCAGGTACAACACCAGAGTATACTGGGTGACAGCGACAAGCGAAAAAAAATTAATACACTGCCGCCAATGTCCTTTGTCATCGTCGCTCGTCGCTACAGTCCACTGTATCGGCACTGCCGATCGCTTATGGGCTGCTTCTGGCCAGCAAAAAGCGAGCGAGCGTCCCAGCAGCCTGTTAACATACCGCTTCATACCGCCTGCTGCCGCCACCCAGACTAATGCCGCTAAGTAAGCCACGATAGCTCACACTATCCGTTTTCGGCACACATTCAGTTACGATTTTCGCTTCGCTCGTCCCCGTCGCTGCATTTACTTACCCGTTGAAGCATGCACTGCCTTGAGCAGGTGCAATGAGGCAACATATATAGCTACTCGACAAGCCAGTATTCATTTGCCATTTAAAGCATTCATGGAATTTTATAATGCTTGGCGCGCGTGCTTCAAGACTTACTAGTGGTAATAGGCTTCACCCCGAAGTTTATTTATATCTGCTTGCACAAAACAAATAAATACGACGCGATTACATCATTCTTCCATTTCTACGTTGCACCTACTTCGCCTGCCAAAGCGCGTAGAATACGATATTAATACTGTATTGAAAGGAAGCAAGAACACAGTTTAAGACAATTTAAGTAAATATTTACAGCTAAATAGTACAAAAATCTAAGAAAACCTCCCAAATTTGGAGTATGTAACAATTGAAAAAATATATCCCGGACGGCCCGCTGTATCTGGCGGCGTGAGCCAAAGGGAGGACTTCTTTTTTTTTCGTTGGGACCCACACATTTGTTTTGCAACATAGGATTTCTAACACAGCGTGTTATAAAAAATAAAATTTGTTAAGAGCGGCACTTTTGCCACAAGTTTTTAAACAAAAACTGAATTTGCGTAGCCACAAAGTCGTTGCCGGCCACGCCACGCCAAACTACCGGCCGAACACACTATGGGGGCACCCATGTATACGTAGAGCGCTTTCGCCGAATCACGTTGTAGCTAGCGTCAGATTTCACTCTAGGTGAGCTCATGAGAAACTACGCCCACCCCCACCCGACCTTCAGTCCATCGGCCCTCTCCGTGCGCTTTTCAAAACAGTTAAGTGGGAAACGCAGGTAATGTGTTCATTCTGAACGCATATTGGCGACCTTCGAGACGGGCAGTCGCCTTTGAGGGCACCATCTTAGATTGCGTGAAAGAAGCAAAAAGTAGACCGATATTCATATTAGGAGACATCAACGCCTCTCACATGCAGTGGGGTTACAAGTACTCGTCCCAAGAGGGGGACGCAACTCCCAAAAGCGCTAGAAGACCACGACATGACAGTGGCAAACGAGCCGGGTGTACCGACCAGGACGGGCACAGGCGCGGCGAGAGACACCACCCCGGACCTGACGCTAGTACGGGGGGACCTCGATGTTGCCTGGCAACACACCGGGGAGACCCTCGGCTCTGACCACGACGTTATCTGTGTGACCCTCAGGGGACCCGACATAAAGACAAAACTGGGGTACGCCAGCATCACGGACTGGGACCGTCTGCGCAAGGAAGCCGAAGCGGAATTGGACGAGGTTGAAGAAAGCGACGACGAAGTCAA
Source organism: Haemaphysalis longicornis (assembly GCA_013339765.2). Lineage (NCBI taxonomy): Eukaryota > Metazoa > Arthropoda > Arachnida > Ixodida > Ixodidae > Haemaphysalis > Haemaphysalis longicornis. The sequence continues at coordinate 191,461,406 of CM023450.1, read as the reverse complement.
GACGTATCGTGCGTGGGCTCAGAAGCAACGTGAACTAGTCAAGAAGTGCACGCAGAAGTTAGCCACGACAACGCAGGTTCCCTTCGTGGACAGCAGACTCGCCCACAGGTGGGAGGCCAGGCACGGGCTCACTCGAAGGTGGAAGAGGCAGAGACAGAACAAGAAGCTGCGGAAACGCATACACCACCTCAACAAACAAGCAGCCGAGTATGTGATCCAACTATGCGGGGAGAACTGGATGAAGGTCTGCGACGGTCTCCAAGGCAACTTGTCCACGAAAAAGACGTGGAAACTGCTGAGGCACCTAATAGACAGACTGAAGGGCAAGAGCGCAGGTGCCCGCGACCTCGCCCGAAAGATCAACCGCTACGACGGGGACGGGGACAAGCTTGTCCGAGAACTCACGCGGAAGTACTTCAAAACGGAAAAGAGCGGCAAACCGTCCCTCGACTATGAAGGGGCGAGCAGCGAAGACATGGACGCGGCCTTTACCGAACTGGAGTTGATCGCGGGCATAGACGAGAGCAACCAAGCCAGCGCACCGGGCATCGACGCCATTACCTACAAGGTTCTAAGGAACATAAGCGACAAGAGTCGGACAGAGTTATTGGACCTCGCCAACGCAGCATGGGAGAAGCGCTCGTTACCGAAAGAATGGAAGGAAGCGGAGGTGCGCTTCATTCCCAAGCCGGGGACGCCACCTCACGTCGACAACCTGTGACCGATCTCTCTCACATCGTGCGTGGGGAAGGTGGTCGAACGCATGGTATTTATGAGACTGCAGAAGCACCTAGACACCACCGACCAGATGCCACCGACCATGTACGGTTTCCGAGGGCACCTTAGTACGCAAGACTTCCTAGTGCAGCTACACGAACTAGCGATCAAAAAACCCAAGAACCACACCCCGAGGGCGATCCTGGCGCTCGACCTTAAGGGAGCTTTTGACCACGTAACCCACGACAGCATCCTCCTTAACCTGCGAGACACAGGGTGCGGAGAGCTAATGTTCAAGTACGTCCGGGAATTTCTCAGTAGTAGAACGGCAAAGATTAAGATCGGGGGTGAGACATCACGGGCGTTAGCGCTGGAGACAGGGGCACCCCGCTAGGATCGGTCCTATCACCACTGCTCTTCAACCTGGCGCTACTCCCGCTCCCAGCCCTGATCCAAGGCATAGAGGGCATTGACCACGCTCTCTACGCGGACGACATCACCGTGTGGACGTCTAGAGTGGGGTCGGAAAGCTGGATGGAAAAGACCCTTCAAAGAGCGGCCGACAGAGTACACGACTATGAAAATACATGCGGTCTCGACTGCTCGGCACAAAAATCAGAGCTCCTAATCATAAAGCCCCGAAGAAAGAAAGAAGAGCAAGAGAAGGTTCGTATTACCATAGACGGGACGAATATAACGCTGACCACGCAAGCCCGAATCCTGGGATTGATCTTCCAGAACAATGGCAAGGCGGCAGCGGCGCTAAGCAAGATCACGACCACCACGGAACAGGTCACGAACATGATACGAGGGTCACAAACAGGCGACGAGGATTGAAGGAAGACAACGCGCTCATGCTGGTCCTGGCCTTTGTGACTTTCCGCATCGTGTACGCGGCGCCGTATTTACAGCTACTCAAAAGAGACAGAGGTCAACTGAACGCGATCCTGCGCAAAGCAACAAAGGTGGCCGCTAGGCATCCCGCGCCACTCGTCCACCGAGAAGCTGCTAGGCATGGCCAAACACAACACGGTGGAAGAGTCGGTAGAAGCTCACCTGTTTACCCAGAGAGTGCGGCTCAGCCAAACCTCGGCGGGCCGAACGGTACTGGCCAAGCTGGGCTGGCAAGAGGCCGACTACAAGAAAACTGGACCTTTACCCAAGCTTTTGGGCTCATAAAATCGAGAGCAAACCCCTGCCCAGAAACATGAGGCCGGGTCACAACGACGGGTGCAGAGAGGCCAGGGTCAAGGCCCTCATCGAAACGCTGAGACAAGCGGAAGAACAAGATGAAACGGGGATCACCCTCTACACGGACGCCTCTCTACCCAAGTTTTCAACGCGAGCCGCGATATCGGTCATGGCGCAACCCGCGCTCGTGACGTGCGCATCTCTCAAAACGGCATTGCCGGAAGAACCGGAAGACGCGGCAATAGCCTTCGCGCTCACAGTGCCTAACACGAGCAAAATAATCAGGGACTCGCAAAAAGCGTATGCCAACTATAGAAAAGGGCAGGTGTCTCTGACGGCACTCAGAATATTAGAGGGAGGAATGCGCCGCATACCAGAGCAGAAAGTCGAACTGATATGGACACCGGCTGACTCAGGGCTGGAAGGCAACGAACTCGCCCACGAGCTTGCCCGACAACTTGAACCCCGGGCAGACGAGCACAAGCCGCACGCCATAACGACTTACAAATATATCACCGGCCACTACAGGGAAGGCAGAAGGCGGTACCCTGACTAGCATAAATCTCTCAGCAGAGCGCACCAAACGATCTATAGGCAAATACAAGCAGGATCCTTTCCGCACCCCTATCTCCAAAGCAGAATGTACACCGAGATATACGAGAAAGAGTGTAGCTTCTGTGGGCAATTGGGCACGCTCCCGCATGTCATCGGAGAGTGCGATTTCACCAAGACATTCCCCCCACCCCTTACCCAACCCTCCACCACCCTTCCAACACCCCTTAACGAGCGATGTGACACCTTGCTAACCTGCCCCGCCTTGGAAGACCAGATCGTCCTGATCTACAGGAGCCAGGCAGCCGCGGAAGCATATGGGTCCCGTGAAGAGGGAACCACCCCATCCGGCACGTAGTCGCCGCAATTTTGTGTGGCTAAAGAAAGGTGTTCTCTCTGTCTCTCAAAACAGTTGTTTGGAAAGTGGGTCCGATTTGACAGTTTTTTGCGGAGACCTTATATTTCGTGCTCTGTTCTTCGGTTTAAAGTCTGTTGTTGATTTTAATTTCGCCTGTTTAATTTAAAAATCAAGTAGTAATAATAATCATTATCATCATCAACAGCAAAGTTAATTCAAATATTTTTTAGAAAATTTGGCAATGTCCGCTGGCGGATCGTATTGGCGAGGAGATTGTCCTGTAGAAGTCGCCACTTACGTGATATAGAGGGAAAACAAACTACAAAATACATGGGATTCTGTGGAACATGATCTGAGGAAGCTGACTTATAATGGATAGTACTTATGTGTTGCGGAAACACACTGAAAATTCCGGTGCCTAGCCCTACCTCAGGCTAACGCCATTTTGAAACTTATAAATTTAAGGAATTATGTTCAGGCCGCAAACATCGATGTTAAATTTAGGAAGAAAACAGCTGCATGGCGGTCGCTGGAGAACGATTCACATGTTACCGCAGACTCGTTCACGTGATGAAGTTTCCTGAAGGATATATTTCTACGTCAAAATGCCACATTTTTCATATTAGCGACCGAACAAGAAGGAATGAACAAGAAACACGACCAATACAGTGAACTTCACCAATATGCACTCGCGTTCTGCGTTCTTTACGTTGCTATATAGCATGTCGCAGGAGCATTAAAGAATGCGCATCGGTGACGGTGTTCCTGAAGTGTACGGGAATTGTGTACCTACCACGTTAGAGATGGTCCACAGCCGATCGTCAAAGCGCCACTGAAAATCCCCGGACTTTAGGACAAGTGGAATGCCACTTTCATGACAAAACACCACGAAGCCAATAGAGGTCGGACTGCGCAAACCACAAAAACAACTAGGCGCTGATTGAAAATATTCATCTCGAACTGCCTTCCAGAGTACGGCATGTTTTCTAAACCTAATACAAGCCCCGGTGCTTGCCAGCACGATGACAGGTAATCCGAAGAAATGGGTGTAAGGAGGAGTACTATGCACTCGGTTTAACAAATTGACTTTCACAACTCGGTACGGCAACATGACACAACATCGGGGTGGATCACCGGTAGAGGCAACAAATGCACATTCCAATGGATGACGCTGCTGGCGACAATTTGGCCAGCAAACGGAGCACCGGCACACAGAGTACTCAGGCCACTCTGCTGCAACTTCTGTACATCGTGCTTCAGCTGTTTCTTTTCTAGAAAAAGCACAGCCTTCTTCTTCTGCAATCCCCGCAACATAACGGCGGCACCACCCACCTCACAGTCGGAGTCAATACAAACACCTGGAAAAAACTGCGGGGGTCACGGCCTTCTTTGTTTGCATATCCTGAACAGTCGTTCGAGAGGGTCACGTTAAGTAACAGCGGGAAAGCCGGGAGCACATAGTTCGGGGAGCCTACAGCAGCGCGCGATGAGCAAAGCTTCGATTCATGGGTAAATGGTTAGGTGATTCCGTATATGGCCTGTGAAGTCTTTGATGGTACAATGAAGGCTCCTTAATTGGAAGTTCAATAATTCGAATTTATGAAGAAACACACGGAGGCAGCCTTTTCGAAAGCGATCCATGATTACGCTAGCGGAAAACCAAACCAGGACAAGGAAGAAAACACAAGAACGAGTCCAAGGACGAGCGCTCATCATTGTGTTTTTCTACTAGTCCTTGTTTGTTTTTTCGCAATCATAACCATCGTAACCACAAATTTATGGATAATTGAAACCTTACGATTTGATTCGGCGAAGCTCCGTTGGAGTCAGTGTACACAAAAACCTGTTAGTTTGAACGCGTGTAGGCTTCTTCACCGATAATTCGCACTATGCACCACCGCGCTTCAGTCTGCAACCTGGCCCATGGCCAGAGAAAGGCCCCCCCTAGCATACATATGAGGCCGCGTCACCTTGGGAAGGGAGAGGAGAGTGCAGAAAAAAGTCAAATTGGGTAACGCCATGACGGATGTTTTTTAAGAAGTTTCTTTCAGGACTACGTCGAAATAAGTTCGAGATTGCGGTATGCCGAATGGTGGCATCATTTCTGAGGTTAGAAGCGCACAACCTGTCCCCACCAGTGACCACGCGGAGGGGACGGAGAAAACGCTAGTGCGCTCATCGCTCGGAAGTAACGACCGGGTGGAATGCCGCCCTTCTGATGTTTTAGAGTACATTCGACAAGAAGGCCTTCCAATACATTCTCTGCTGCTCCCTATTGCGTTGTACGGTTTTTTCTCCAGATTCATTAGTGCGAACTTTCACTAATTTGAACTGAGGTGGCGTCCCCTTGCAGCTTTAAATGTCGAGCTTTTTGCTGTATTTTATCTCTACCACAGGTAAGAGATACTCAGTGTAACGATGTATATGGTCTACCACGATGTACACCAGCTAGCCACCAAGTACACAGACGAGGATGCAGTTCTTAATCGAAGTGAAATTTAATTCGAAGGCGTAGAAGCAACACAGCGTTGGCGCCCTGGTTTATCTGCTTTTTTTTTCTTTTAGTACGTTTTCACATGGAGCTATCGTACGTGGTCTGATACTCGCAGTAACAATGGCTTAATGCGGCTGCATTCGTAGAGGGCCGGCAGAAAGTCAGGTAAGCTGCTTTTATTTTGCAAAGAACGCAGTAAATCATCCACTAAAATGTAAGTAGACGATGGGTGCAGCTTAGGTAATTATTTCAAATCAATACATACTCGAAAGCACAGAGTACAATCTATATATATTAAAATATTGGTATGAAGAAACGTATAGGCACCCCTTTGCCCAAATTAATACGCATGTGTCGTCGCCTTTGTTTCTCCTGTACGCAGCTTCCCGCTAGCGCCTCTGTGGTTGACACCCAATAAGCTCCTTCCCAATAGCGTCAATATTGCAAAAGAACCTTACATGAGTTTTTGTCGTAGGTATGCTGCAAGGCTGTGATTACGGATACATAAAGCTACCTTGTTGCCGAATATATAAACACGAAGGCCTTATTATGCCCTCAGAGCAATGTTACCCCAGCGCTAGACGTCTGTAGCAGCCGTGCTCATCAGGCATCAGAAGGACGTCATCATTGTCAACCAGAAATGACAGCGCAGCAGCTACAAACGACCGCCAGCCGGCACGTGGAACCGGGTGCAAGCGCCACGGGGATGCTGAAAGGACGAGGCTTGCAGTCGCCGGTCACACCAATAACTCACTGAATCCCGATAATCCATTGCCTATGCGTCCAATAGACACTATACTAGCGTGGAAAGCTGTTACTCTAAAACCTGAGGATAATTATAAGCAGGGATGACAATGATGACAGTTAGGCAGTCAGTGGGTCAGCCGAATTTAGGCTGCTTCACTAGCAAAGCCAGTAGAGTTGCCAGCACAGAGGAGATAGCGGTAAGAGTAACTCTAGTTTTAACAAGGTTAAGAGCAATGTAACCGTAGCAGAGTAACTTACCAGAGTAACTTTAAGAGCAACTCTACTACCTGTAACCCTACTCTGCTAGGTGGTGAAGATGGCTTAAATAAACCCCTCCGTCGCGATAGCGTGCTCTTTCTCATTGTCGCAGTTGCCGGTTATTTATTTGTTCACGTTATTTGCTTTTTATATATGTTACTAGCCCACCTCAAAAAGGAACCGTTGCGTTCATTATTACTGCTACGTTGTTACACATATCGTTCACTAGATCCACGCTGAGGAAATGAATGGCTGAGATAAGTCCGGGTGTGGCGTTTAGCTAACACTTCGGGATCAGTCACCTGATGCTGTTTCTCACGCCTCTGCTGTTGCATCGCGGTCCTTCTAGCTCGCCGTTCAGCACCAAGTCTCCGAGAACCACTCACATTTTTCCTACTTCTGTTTACTGAAGACTACAAAGACAACCTGGCGATGACCCTGAGCTCTTCTACGAATATGATGAATCGAGATAGCACGTAGCCCTCTGCTGATCACCCGCGAACGAATCACACATAATGTAGTGTTCACGCGCACGCATGTATTGAAGAGTCCGCTGAGAAGCCATGATGGCTTCATCAGCTGAAAAGTCATATATAGATAGAGAGAGGTGTGATGTAGGTGTAAAGTTCGAAAAAGCGTCGCTTTCTGGCGTTGTTGCATGCTAAACACACAATTGCAAGGTGAAAAGGTGATTTTTGTGCAAAGTTCTCACCCCGGTGGTATGGTCTTGTTTCAAGCATATGGGCGCCTAGCGCGTGTTTACGTATTCTCAATGCCTTCATAGGATATTGCTGGAAACTTTGTTCTCAGCTCCCTAACAGCGGAGGTGTTTGAGCTTGAGTTTGGTCCGGCGGCGTCAGCAAACAGATGCCAAGAAAGAAAACTAGGAAAAGAGCGCCTCGCCCAGTGCAATAGCACTCGGTCCAACCTTCGCACACCTGCGTAGAGGGAGCGAAGCCTCACCCAGCTATGACGTCACTGAGCCGACGCGGCGACTGAGTGCCGCCGAAGCGGCAACACACAGCGCCTCCTGATGCCGCGCCAAGCCAATCGTATAGACTCCCACTAAGCATGGATCGGCCGAACAAGTATGTAGCTCCTGAGGAAGAAGCGCAGCGCGAACGTTGTCGGGCCGCTGCTCGAGAACATAGAAGGCGGCTGCGATCCAACACTTAATGTCGTTTGGGGGCCGACCGAAACGGCCTCATTAAATTCAGCTAGACTTGATCTCACCCTTGTGAGGTGCAAAGGTCGTTGTGACGAAGATCACGACGACAGCGTGGCCGAAACGTGCCCTCACAGTACTCGTGGCCCCGAATGCGGGCTGCGGAAGTTCCCCATTGTGTAGTTGCGCCGAGGAAAAAGAAGCGGAAAGCTACACGAGGGAACGACGTAGGCCAATAAGAAGTGGCCACAGGCAATGGGATGGCGAGGCCAGGCTGGAAGGGAGGAGAATGCCGTGAGGAGTGGATGCAGCAGGTTCGAGGAGCGCGACGTCCAGGTGAAAGACTCGAGGCTCGTATTGTTTTCGGGACCCGAGCTTGAGAGGGCCTACCTGGTGCTTTGGCATCCTGAGGTCGAGGCACGCCTCCTGACTTGTGGCGGCGCGCAACGTTGGCGTGTTCCTCCTTGGACAACCCGCTGTCTGCTGCCCGTCGTGGATAAGAAGTGGCCGGTGGTGTTCTTCCCGCTGCTATAGGTCGCCCGATCCTGAGTGTGTGCCGAGCAGACTGTTGTTTGTCTACGAGGACAACGGTGCGTCTTCCGCGTCGACGTTCCGGCACTCGCGGCGCTGTCATTGCAGCCCCTCGACGTCTCACCCTGCATCGTCGCTAGGGCCTACGGTGCTCTACGGACAACGCCTCATCGCCCTGAACACGTCGTGGGGACTTTCTTTGGTGTTTTCTTTGGAACTAGTATTTCTCTGTGGTATGTATATTTGATGGAAATATGAGGTGCAGTTTGCTTTCTGGTGTAGAGAGAAAGAGGAATTTTATTGAAATAAAAATACACAGAAAGGTCGGCCTGATTGCAGTATATCTGGCCAGCTATTCTGGGTGTGGAAAGAGAAAGGGGGGAAGAGCGTGGATAGAGGACGAAAGAGATGAAGATGGCGGAGCCATGAATAAATGGCTATGCATAGAAGATGCTTATACTTATACTGTGCATGTGTTCAAGTTCAGCCGGACGGGCCTCAACTACGATATCGCTGAGAGGCCGGTTTTGCGCAGAAATGTCAGCACTGTTTTAAATGCCTTGTGGGAAAGATGAGCGTCTGGCCAAGGTCCCAGCAGTACTTCATCCAACACCACACGACAGTCCAAACTGGCCAATCATCTCGCTAATTGTTCTCGAGGATGCGCGTAGCGTAGACCATGGCATAGAACATGCGAAATAGTCTCTGGTACATGGCATGTTTCACAATAGGGGTCACTTGTAACGCCGCTGAGGTGCCTGTAGCGACGGGTAAAGGCTACGCCAAGGCGCAGTCGGTGCAACAGCGTAGCGTGGTTTCCCTGAATACCAGGAGGTAACCGAAACTGGCAGTCGGGGTCCAGATGGTGTAATCTTCTCTGACGATTGTCTTGGTTGGACCAGTGACTCACCGAAGCGATGTGGAGGATGGTAGACAGAGGGTCGGTCGTGTCCGTTCTTGCAAAGGGCAGACATACAACATCTGGATTTGCAGAAACCTTCTTTGCCTCCTCGTCGGCCTAATCGTTACTAGCTAGCCCACAATGGCCTGGTACCAACTGAATGGTGAGGACATGTCCTTGTTGCTGTGCCAAGAAGCATAATTGGAGTACTTCCGCAGCAAGGGCATAATAAGGTCCTTGCCTCATAACTCTGTTGTGGACCTGAAGTGCTGGCTTTGAGTCACAAAACAGGGTCCGAGCTTGAGGTGATTCACGGGAGACTAAACGAATCGCCTCCCGTATGACAACCAATTCAGTAGCAGCTAAAGTTGTTTTGTGGTCTAGTGTGAATCCTCGGGTAACGCATAGGCTTGTAATTACCCCAGCCGCGGTAGACCTGGATGCAGTACAGAGAAATCATTATATACATGTACAGTTCCGGCGTACTTGCCTGCCAAGAACGCTAGTCAACTGTTTGAGGGCTACTGATGGCAAAGAGGACTTCTTTCCAATTCCCGGGATGGAAAGGTGGATTGATGGTTTTGATGGTACCCACAAAGTATTCTGTGAAACCACCATTGGGGCGAAACCTAGTGGAATTCTATGTTAATGTCGCAAAATGGCTGCCGCAAAACTACCTCTCGAGCATGTAGTAAGAAGAGCCGGTAATGGATGGTGTTCATGCCTTGTGAAACATCTAAGGTATACTCGAAGGGGTTCGTACAAAAGAAGTGCGTCCACTGAAAACACTACGTGCCTCGGCAATTGTGCCCACAGTAGAGGTACGTCGTGGTAGTCCCAAGCATATTCTGAGAGCTTGTGCTTGCAAACCCTCCAATGTACGCCGGGAAGGAGTTTGCAAGTTTGAAATGGCTGGCAGGCTGTAACGAAGCTACCCCAAAAACAGGCTCCGGTACAACTAACGAAGAGCGCTCTCAGATGGACCCTATGTCATTCACGCCACGAAGCGAAGAAAATGCGCAAGGGTTGCGAGTTTATTCTTCAGCGAGGCGATGTGTTTCGTCCACGACAGACCGCGGTCTATAGTCACCTCCAAAAATCTATGGTGCGTGATGTAAGGTATCAGTGTCCCCTCAATAATGATAGGATTTTGGGGCATCGAGTTTCTGGGGAATACAAGAAAGGCGTTTTTGCTGGCGCTAAACTCAGACCTTGACGGCACAAGTAGTGAGTCGTCGTTGTTGGGGCTCGCTGTGAACGGGCTCGCAGCTGCGGTCGAGTTACACCAGAAGTCCAGATGCAGATATCGTCAGCGTACATAGTGACTTCGACGACTAAAGGCATTTCGTCCACGAGACCGATTAGGCAATAATTAATAGGGTGGGGCTCAGTGCTCCTCCCTTTAGAACACCGCAATTAACCTGGTAGCGTCCTGTGTCACCGGCAGATGTGGACATGGAGATTGTGTGACCAGTAAGGTAACTTGAAATCCTCGCTTACAGCCGGCCGCCTACACCCGCAATCTCTAGAGCATTCATAATAGCAATGTGAAACACGTTGTCATAGGCCCCTTTGATGTTAAAAAACAACGCGCCCGCCATTTGGCAACGGTTTCTTTCTTGCTCCACTGAAGACACCAGATTGATGACACTGTCCTTCTCAAGAATCCGTTCGAGTCGGGCGAGCACTATTCTCTCTATAACCTTTCTGATGCAGCTTGCCAAGGCTATTGGTCTGTATGACGAAAGCTCCAAGGGGAATTTTCCTGGCTTCAGTAGAGCAACCACTCGACTGCATTTCAGTGGTTGGGGACAAAGCTAGAAATCCATGTTGCATTGAACCATAATAAGAAAGCTTTCCTACCTTCGCTGACAAAGTTTCGCAGCACGTAGTACCATACACCATCACGTCCTGGAGCAGATGAACAGCAGGAAGCTGAAAGAGCGGCATCCAGCTCATGCATAGAGTACGGAACATTGAGGCGGTCGTCTGTGATCTGCGGTGTACGCCTCTGTCTACTGGGAAGCAGGGCGTGGGATTCATCAACAAGCATTTTGCAGTATGTTTCGGCTAACTGTGTTCTGACCTCGTCAACGTAAAAGACCCCCTCTCACGCTCCAAGTTTCAAGGTGTTGTTTACAAGATTCCGTGCGCCGAATGCAAATCATTGTACATTGGCGAAACGGGCAATCTTGAAAGAAGGTTCACGCAGGACCGGAACGAAGTAAACAAGGGCCGTGCGAGAACAAGCGCACTGGCAGAGCACTGTGAGAAAACCGGACACGTGGCCAACTGGGACGAGGCGAAAGTTCTGACAACCGAGTGCAATCAGCCTTCTCGATTGCTGCTCGAATACCTCATCCTTCAGACGACGGCCGACACAATCAACAGAACAGACGGCAATCTGAACCGTATCTATGCGACCTCAGTGCGACGCCTCATGCCCAATATACAGCTTCGTTTTCCACGGACATACTCTTTGTGATCAAGGTACCCGTAGGGGTACCGAAACGTCAAACCGCTTCTTTGACTTGGTCAGTGACCTAGGTTTTCTCGTCACAACTATGCTTTTACCTGACCAGACGATATTCCGACAAACTCTGGACTATGCAAATAGCATTTTTTATATATTCGCTTCTGTCTGTTTGCACCTGTTCAACTATAATAATTGTTTCGGCTGCATCCCTGCAATCTTAGTTATGTTTAGACCCGAGACACTTTTCCCTCAGCGTTCGGCTTTTCCCATGTAGTGAGGTTCCAGAAAGGTTTATCATCCTAGTTACGGCGAGCCGTACTTCAGAATTCGGCCGAACGCACATTTTATTTTGATCCACAGAAACTCGAGCGACGCCCACCAAATATCTCTCTGAACTAGCTCGCTAGTTTCTGTTCCTATAATCTCCGAGAGCCGAACAGCCTATCGTTCTTTGGCTAATTTATATGCCCCGTACCGTGTCTCGTTTTAATGAGCGCGCTTTTTTCGCAAATATGGGGCCCGTAGCAACTTCTCTATCGTATTTCCTTCGACTGCACAGAATTTCCTGTGCCCCTACAGAGCCTAATATTAACAATGTCGCCGCCTTTTACTTGAGCTCACTTTTCAGTAGCTGCTCCTGACTTTTGAAATAGTTTTGTTCTATTTTACATAAATTCTCAAATATTTAGGTTTGTTTGCTACGAACATGCAACTGTGCAGAGGTGACCAAAAGGCACAGCATCCGCCTCACGTGCAGAAGGACCGTGGTTCGAATCCCCGGTTCGTGCAATTCCCACTGCATAGAGAAAAACCCAAAAATAGGCGTGTTGATGAAATTACACAAGGAGGCTTAAGGTGCGGCGGTAACGCACTTGCTCACCACTGCAGGATTGGCCACCCTGGTGTAGTAATGGCCACAACCTCTCCTGACTGCGCCAGGGGACCCTCTGCCCTCAGTCCCAAGCGGCTGCGAAGCACCTGACTACGGAGGTGGTAAGACTTGGGACGCAGCAGAGGGTGCTAAGAATCACTGGATCCGGACAGGGCGCCATTGTAATCTGAAACTAGCAACGTTTAACACGAGAACTTTGTCTAGCGAGGCGAGCCTACATGTTTTCTTCAAGGATTTAGAGGCTATTAAATCGGATGTAATAGGGCTTAGCAAGCCTAAGAGGGCAGGTGAAGCCCTTACAGTGCTGAAAAATAATCACCTCCTAGGTTACCTTAGTCTACTGGACAGAAGAGAACTGGGAGTGGTATTTCTAGTCCGGACGTCCACCAGACTTCATGGGGTGGATACAAGGACCACATCAATGCCCCCTGCTTCGATTCCTTCGGGAATCCGGGGTGTATCTATACATTTAATTTCCCCTTATGCTGAATAGCAAACTTCCGCAATAAAAAAGCATAGCTGGCAACATAAACGAATAGACAACAGCATTAACGAATGGGTATAAGGGCTCGTAATTAGGCCTAATGGTAGGTACAAATTCAAGCTGGTACAGGGCTTCCCGCCTACATCCAGGAATGACGACCAGCTATTTGAACGCCTTTCTGAAGATGTGAAATCGGCAATGGGGAAAGTAAAGACATAGCATACCCTAGTCATGGGAGATTTCAATGATAAATTGGCAAGAAGCAGGATGCAGACACAATTCGGAACTAAGTTTCTGTGTTGTAGGAATATTAGAAGGTTCGGATTAGTAGAGCTCGCAAAACGGAATAATCTGCCCATCATGAATACTTCTACCGCAAACTGGAGAGCCGGAAGTCGACGTGGAGGAGCCCGAATGGGAAGAATTAAAATGAAGTAGACCTCATAGCGTGCGGTGAACCTGGAGTCGTCCAGGATGTGAAAGTGATCGGAAGGTGAGAAGTCGTGAAACAGGATGTTAATATCTCAAATTAGCTAAGATTTGGGGAGGAACCGTGACATGCTAGTACGAAAGAATCCGACCTATGAGCTAACACAAAAACTGGAATGTTGAATACATATGGATCGCGCTGCAGAAACGATATACATCTCTAACCGAGGAAGCAGGTTTAAGAAACAGGGAGCGAGCGACACTCTTACGCGCATTATCACGGAGTTGTGGGAGGTAAGATCTCCAGAAATGATATTGTTAAGCGTTCCCATGAGACGAATGATTTCATTAGGGATCGCCAAACCGTTCCACCAGACCATCCCACAGCCTCCACCTCAGGTGACAAAATAAAACTACCGGAGCTTTCGAAGTCAATCAATATTCCCAGGACAGCTCACATACGGCACTGTAACCCTGAGAGGATTGAGCACGCTATACAGAGCGGAGGCAGCCTCAAAGCAGTGAAGGGGCGTAAATGCACGCGGAAAAATTAGATGTATGCATTTAAGACAAGCAAGGCAATGTTATCACAAATAGGGATGAATAGTTATAATAGCGAGGAGCTCTATAAAGAACTGTAAAGGAGCCGCGACATAAATGATTATACCGAGCGACGAAGTAGGTTAGAGGAGGTAGATATCCCACAAGTAACGGCAGAAGTAACGAAGGCTTTCAAAGAAATGAAAAGGGGCAAAGCACCTGCTGACGATCAGATAACAGCAGACCACTTAAAGGATGGCGGGCAAGTTGTACTGGAAAACTGGCAAACCTGTACAACGCAATGCCTAATAACCGGCAGTGCACCGGAACCTTGGAAAAACGCGAACATCATCTTTATTCATAAGAAAGCTGATATGAAGGACCTAAAAACTTTCCGGTTGAGCAGCGCACTGTCAGTCGTCTACAAGGTACCTACCAAGGTAATCGCTAAAAAATTACACCATCTTCCCTTGGGGAACCCTGATGAAGATGCGAAGATGTGCAGTTGAAGATGAAGATGAAGATGTGCAGTTAACGCAATCCTAAAATGAGCGGAAGAATGTTGGAAATGACGATTTCGCCGCTGGTACCAAAGCTGGAACGGGGCATCTCAGCTTGTCACCTATTTTGGGAATCAGCCATCCCGACGCTGTCATCTCTGTTAGGACTGGGCCCTCTCACCGCCGCCACCACTGGTGCGACTGGCCACCCGAGTTTAGTCACCAGTGTAGCGACGTGGCCTTGCTCCGTCCGCTATCGATGCGGCGCAGAGCCGAGCGATGAAGTTCGCGAGCCGACGAAAAGTTGAAGTAACATTTACATGCAGTATGTACAAGGGCAAGCAAACTTTACACGCCTCGCACAAAGGCGACAGCGCCTCTCCACTCGGTGGCTCCGAAAAGTGCCGCCGAAGAATTAACGGACATTTTGATGCATTCACTTCTATCCAGCTTGGTTGACCAAACAGTGCCTTCGAATTGTTCATAATTAAAATTATGGAAGTTCTAATTTCTGAGGGTTCACTGTAGAAGACAAGGTTACTAACTTTAAATCATGCAAAGATGTCTGTAGGGCCCAGTTGTTCTATTTTTCTTACCTTCTGAATTTCTGCATGTCAGCGATGTTTCGATGCCGGAGGACCATCTTTGACATAGAAATTAGAAGAGGTGCTTCGCCAAACCTACTGAACGTATCCAAACTACTGCGCCCAGTTGGAGCAGTCAATCAGGACAGCCTTTGGGGTGCAGTTGGACATTCCGGCTGCCACATTCTGTCGTTTCGGCTCAATGGCCTAATTGCAGTCCCGATTCAACAGAATAGAGACAAATCCTAATTAATTGCTTCCGGCGAAAGGAAGGTTACTCCTGTCAGGGACACCCAATTAGGTCGCGAAACCCACAGTTCTACTTCACTTCTGCTCCACCTTTTCTTTTGTTTTCGTATACTTTTTCGCGTAGTTCACTTCATTTACTTCCGCTGAATGCAATAAATCGAATCTATACCCACGAATCTATATCAACAACTTTGCAAGCACCCACAAGTTCAAATCGGCTTTTTTGCGACCCTTGATGATCTGCGTCAACAGAAAAGTCAATGGGATTTATTAATTACTGCTTCGACGTGTCCCTGTATCACTAGACACAATTGAGTAGCCTTGGCCTGATTACATTATGGTATCATCACAATTTCTCGTATGTTCTAACATAGGGAAACGGCACACGACGCCTCATAATAACTACTCCACGCCTTGAATTGCGTGTTCTATACCCTAAGAACATCTTGGCGAGATTCCAGGTGTTTTACACAGCAGTTCTCTGGTTGCACTTCTGGCGACAATGCAACGAAACCGCAATCAACTTATGTGATTTATTGTAGATATGAAGAAGTGAGAATACAATATAAAAGGGCAGGAATGTTAACCATGCAATGGCCTAGTTCGGCGAGACCTGGATAAAGGACAAACATTCCAAAAACAAAAAGCAAACAAAGAGGACAAATTGTAGAGAGGTGTGCCCAACGTTAGGTTACGAAGCGTTAGATTACAGTGATTGTCTCTAGTGTCTTCTTTGCTACAAATTTTATCCCAAGTTTGCGTTTTCAGAAAGCACATGAGTGGCTTTGTCGCCTGGAACGTTGATAATGGAGTAAGCCAACGAACCAGGATTTTCTTGTCGGAGAACTGTACCCGAGAGTCTAGCTCCACACATGCAGGAGAGGTACGGAAAACGCATGCGCTCACATAAAGCATGCAGTATGGTCTTTCGCGTCACAGATTTCACATGTCTCACTGGCTGTCATTCCGGGCAAAGAGCAGTAAGCAGTTCAGATAACCACTCCAAGCCAGAGGAGACAAAGAACGGTGGTTAGATCCTGCGAAGCCTAATGAAAAAGGACGTTGAAAATGCTGGTCAAAGACACCGGTATGTTCACTCAAGACCTTTCACGTAGTTCAGTTCAACTCGAAGTCAAAGCCAAGTTTATTAATCCATCAGCGGTTACAAACTTAATAGTGTACCGATAAGGGTCCGAGAATACGTAAACTTTAACAGTAGCGTTGTTACGAAATGCTAAACGCTACTTTGTATAAACAGCAAATGAAACAAAGAAGCATGATGACACTTACCTAAGAGAGAAATCCAAATAACAAAGGCTTGGTTGTAAAATGAGCAAGCTTTGCCTTAAAAAATGCATAAAACACAACATTGGAAACAATATTATCAAGAATACCGGGGAGTAAACTATAAAGATACACCAATTCAAACAGCAATAGTAATAATTAAAGAGCGCAAGTACAATTTTTTTAGTTAATTACGAGAAAAATCATTAGGCACTTTGTGTAGCTTCTTAGGGAGGCAAGCGATTTTTGGCGAAGAATAAACTATTTCCCAGTAACATCACAGTGATAGAAAAAGTTGTTTTTCTTTTATTAGTGCGGTCAGTTTGTAATTACAATTTGTTATTGGCTGCGAAAAGGTTGAGAATTTTATTCTCCTACCGATAAGACTGATGGCATCGTATAAAAGGTACCAGTGAAGTAAAGTGTAAAAAATATTCATACATTGTAGCGGAAAAATTGCTTACAGATAGTAAATAGTGTCTGTAAATCAAATATTTCGATACAAGTTGATGAATATTATTTACAGTTCCTCCGCGTTATCAGACTTAGTTCACCTCGTTCTTTTCCCAACATGTACTCCGTGGGCATAATATACATTATGCTCTTGCAGTAAAGAAAATGAAAACAACGAAGAAAATGAAGCACGTAAGGGGACGAAGTACTCAAGAAAATGAGAAGAACGAAGTAAATTAGGCAGGCCAATAATTGATAAAATATACGTCACAACGGGCACCGTCGTAGTCAGCAAAGGACCAAGAGTCCGAGCTGAGAACTCAAGAGCGGTAAACCGCCCCCTCAATCACGGCCGGCGCGTCATTGGTCGTTGGCGACCAGGCCATTTAACATCGCCCAGGTAGGTTGCCGCTGTTCGCTCCGTTTTGCGTAGCTGAGAAACGTCTAAAAACAGAACCGATGCCTCCTCACAACGTATAACGCGTTGGAGTGTATACTCGTGTCAAGCTACATATGGGTTCACTCGTATGCGTTGCGCATTAAATACGTCAAACGCTACGCAACGAATAATGCAAGCCTGCTTCATTATTCTCCAAGCGGGATGAACTACAAACAGCGGCGCTTTTAAAAAGAAGTAACCTTTAAATCGTTGTTCACGACAAACCTACCAACAGGTGCTTAACAAACCACGCCTCTAAAAATTGCAAGCAGGGGTTCAATTATCTAAACCTACGTGCATCGTTTTGCAGCGACACGGTGTTCACATGCAAATACTTGTATTTCAATTTTAACGAATGTTGACTCACCCATTCGTACTTCATAAATGAAGACACACTTGGCCCTTACTGTGTTGTCCTCGGCACAATTCCCACATGAATTCAAATGTTTCAAAGACGATAGTCTTTCTTCGACTGCTAAAACACGAAACTTTTGGTATTGATGTCTGTGTGTCTGTCTGTCTGTGTGTCTGTCTGTCTGTCTGTCTGTCTGTCTGTCTGTCTGTCTGTCTGTCTGTCTGTCTGTCTGTCTGTCTGTCTGTCTGTCTGTCTGTCTGTCTGTCTGTTCATCGATTTACAGCCCGGCGTAAAGTAAAAGCCTATTTCAAAGGAGTTTTATACAGACAAAACATCTTCAAACTAAGAAATCTTGTTGCAATGTTCATACTTTTTAATGGTTTTGAGCAAGAATAAAAGATTAGGCATATCTGAGGCAAACCCTCAATGCCTACGCGATGTTCACATTGTTGATTTATATTAAAAGTACATGGATGCTTGATTTATGGGACACCCAAAAAAATACCATTTAAAAAGATGTTTCAACCATCCGGGCGGCATACCAAGAAGCTGTAGAGTAACAAACGGTTCCAGTAGATGGTGATTCGGCTGTGGCATGCGGCGAAATTGAATTAAATGGAGCAAGCCTCCACCATTTTTATCATGGAAGTTGCGACACGGGAGAAGAAGACCGTACCATGGTGGAGGGGAAAAGGTAGAAAAATATTTACGTGACAGGGGCGGCAGAAGGCTACCGCCTTACATGAAATTTGCAGCAAAATGAGCAGATACGTCGCCACTCGCAAGAGAAGCAAGCATTTTCATACTGGGAAGCAAAAACGACTATCAAAAAACAGTTTTTCACTTAGTGAGGCAACTAGTTCTCTTTAAAAATTCTTTCAACGGAATCCCCACAGGCATAGTTCCGAAAGCGTGTCTTTCCACAGATTTATCCCCGCGATAAAAAAGCAAGCGATGAAACAATTTATGGCCGCTAACTCCTTCGAATACATGAAGGTTTTCGTTCTACGTTATGGTTGAAACAGCATTAATGCGCTGAAAAAGTGCGAGATATTCAAAGGGCTAAAATTTGTGCGTGTCCTTTCGATGAGTCACTTAATTTTCACGGGTAAAAATTTATAAGAACATTTAAACCTTGTTATTTCGAGCACCGGCAAGCCCAGAAATTGCCTCTATTTCCGGCAGACACCGAATCATTTAGTTATTCAGTTTTCTCAGTACTATAACAGAATGGAACGGGATGCAGCCTGATATAGTTTCCCATGATTTTGCGTATTACTTCAAAATGCGTTGATTCAATACTTTATTTAAACGTGACAGTGTTTTTCACCCTCCATTTTTCTTGTTTGCTATATGGCTTTCGGGAATCACCCGCTTTTTGCTGTACGATATGTTTTAACGGCTGGTTTGATGTTTTTTTTTATTTACGTCTTTCCTTATTTGCAATACTATATTTAGGTGTGCTACGTCTTCGTGCTTGTGAATAGTTGCGATCCTAAGATTGAACTCTGCTCTGTTGTTCTCAGAAGTGCTAGTCACTTAAGAAGTTTTCGCACCAATTCACTGTAGCCCTCTCGACGTCTACTCTCGTTCTGTTTACTGTCTTTATCTTGTTTCAGTGTAATTTTCGAGGATTTTGTTGCGATTTTTTCTGCGCGAAGAAGTTGTATTCTGTATTTCTTTGTGATGGTGATTGTGGGGTTTAACAAGCCAAAACTACACATAGAGTATGAGTCGCACTGGGCAGCATTGGGCGAGTTGGTAATCCATCCTAATACTACAGCGCAACAAAAACAGGGACCAACTATGAGCAACACAGGACTAGCGCTCGTCCTATGTGTCTCATGTTTAGTCCTTGTTTCTGCTGCGCTGTAGTATTACTATGAAGAGCGCCATAGTCCAGGGTTCCTGTTTTTTTTTACACCTCGGGATATTTAACACGAGCCGCAATGCCGTTACGGGCGTTTCCGCTTTTCGCCTTCACCAAAAAGCTCGGTATAGGCACCCTGCAATCGTCGTGCGGCGCCTCCGTCGAGCTGACATGCGCGCCACCAACGGCGGCGGCACCAAACACTCAGGCGCTCCGTGAAGTGTTGTGGCCGTGCCAGCATTTATTTGTGGTATGCGGGCAGCTGCATTTAACGATTCTAAACGGTGTGCGGCGCTTAGTTTTTCCGTGCACGTATTCTGGTGCGATTTTCTTTACCAGTAGTTTCGGCTGCATCGAGTGAAAGGCGACAAGCAACCGCGATGTCCCGGGTGCTGCATTGTGGCTTCAAGTCGGTCGACGGCCTCGACCGATACTTTCGGCCGTCGATACTGCGAAAAGGACGCCGCCTGTACGACAACAAGCATGTGTACGGGGTCCAGGAAGTGGACGGCACAGAACTTTCAGCAAGATGCCTTTCCCAACAGGCAAACACGTCTACGAGATTGGTTTGAAGGTAAGTAAACAAACCAACGTGGCCTAGCACATGTACGCACGAGAGATGAGTCTGCATTTCAACAAAGCTCGAGAAAAGTATTTTGTTACGACAATTCTTGCCTTTATTTGGGTTCGCCTTGTGCCTGAGGTATCCTTTCGCCCGATTTAAATTCGCAGCTGACGGTGCAGCCTCGGACAATTGAAAGCGGCCAGTGCAGCTGTCGCTACGGCAGTGCGGGCAACTTTAACCACTGTGCCGCAGTTGCTTTATTTTTGAATAACTTCGACCATGCATCATGCACGAGCCAGCCTCAGGCTTAAGGAAAACCTGCAGGGAAGCCGCTGCTGAACGATAAGGCCAGCATTGAAGAACTTTTCGGAGGTATGATACACTTTGTTTTGTTACATAGATGCTTTCAGGTGCAGCATTGCTTGCATGTGTCCTACTCGTAAGCGTTAGCTATCCCGTATTTGGTTTTATTATCGAGTTTCCAGCTATCACTATTGATGTGGTTCTGTGATCAGCACACTCATTAGCCCTTACATTTTGCCTAATATGCAGTGAATTCGTCATTTTTCCTCCCAGACTACAACAGCCCCTTTGTAGGGAACAGAAAACCCGGCAGAGCTGCCTCCATATTACGTCCCTCGAGTACTTTCCGGGCATTGTCTCCCCATTCACGGAAACACTAGCTGAAATGACCAAGACAGAGGAGGAGTTAGCCTCCATGGAAGCAGAGAAAAAAGCCAGGCAGTTGTTGCTGCTGCAAAAAATTACGCAGCTGCTTCCGACCCTTTGCAAGGCCTTACATGAGCTGCAGGTGTTGGGCATGTACCCCAGGCAGTCTGTTAAGCCAAACGATCACACAGAGGGGATGTCAAAGCAGCAGAAAGCTTTTTACGATTGCAAATGTGTCCTGCACATCACTGTCTGACCTGTGTGTGGGGACCATGGGCCGTCAAGCTGTGTAAGGTATGGAAATGGTGACAGCAGAACTAATTGTTTATCTATTAATTAGGGACATTAGTACTGTGTGTTTCTGACTTCAGGTATGTGCATTCTAATTTAGGTGGCACAAAGAAAAGAGTTCCGGATCAGCAGTACCACTGCCCACAGGATATTACGGGCTGGTAAAAGTCCAGAAGAAGTTGCAAGAGCCATCCTGCACCCCAAGGGCATTTTCCTCTGATGCTACAACGTATGGTATGTGTACAGTTGTAATTTTTTTCTGTTGGAATACGCAGTCACAAATTGGGACAAGCCATTCACATACAATAGTTTCCGGCCTCCTATGATATTTCTTTTCAATGTTGCATATTTAAGGGATGACAATGATAACGGCTTGCAAACAATTTTTATTTCTCGTACTCAATCACAGGACTTCGCACAGAAGCCCTGGCTCGGATGGAGTTGAGCGTCAGCAATGTGTTGAAGTTGTGGAAGTGAGGTGTATGCTTTGTCTAGTCCCTCACAGTAGTTAATGCTTCAGAAAAAAAAATAATAACAGCCAAAGCAAAGAAAAAAAAGGTAAAAAAACTGAAGAATAGTGACAGCACTTGTTTAATGATGGTGATTGATTTTAAAAATGGCTTGGTTCATGTCACTGGAATATAACACTTTGTGGAACTGCTTTGCATTAGGCTTGCTCATGCATTGACCTTGCAGGGATTAATAACATGGGTATTTTTATGGAGTGTTTACAACCGCATATTGCTTGGTCACCTGTTGTGCCTTACTGCAACAATGTCCAACTATTTCAGATGGGTCTGCTCATCCACCCAGACCAGCCTTGGCTGTGCGGCAGCCCAGACGGCATATTTTGCTTGGCCGGGGAAACGTACCTCCTGGAGATTAAGTGCCCCAAAAAGTGCGAAAATGATGGTATGTTCGGCAGCTCGGGGAAGAGCGTCCTTGACTACGTTCAGGGGACTTGCAGTGAATCCAAGCCTGAAGAGGACCCATACCTACTACACTCAAGTCCAAATTTTAATGTACTTGCTAAATGTAAACAAATGCTTTTTTTGTCTACTCAGAGAAAGAAAGCTTAACTGTTCATGTCGACAAGGATGACTCCTTTCTACAGGAGGCAATACCAAGCCTTGAAAAGTTTTACTTCAGTTCGCTTCTGCCTGCTGCAGCAAACTAAAACGTTTTCTGAGTACTGCATCTGCTGAACAAGCAATGAAATAAAAAGTTTCTATTTCGTACTCTTATTGTCTGATAGAAAATATCAGTCTTATGGATACATAGTTGTCAATGGTATTAAACAAAAGTCAACAAAGACTTTATTAGCAAGCAACAGAATGAGCAGTCGCACTAGAAATTGACAAAGGATACGAAGACATGATTTTCACAGCTTCAAATTGTACAGTAATGGAGGGGTCAACACCTTGAAAACACACAACAGGGGTTTGTAACAAGTGCAAAATGCAATATGACCATATGAGCACAAACTAATTGTCCACTAAACACATAGGACAGCGTCATCCACTTGTAGCTTCGTGAAAATGCCACATGACTGATAACACGTAAGTATAGTGCAATGTGCACAAGTTCCGGGGGGCACTGTGGCTTCAGGCCTTAATACATGCGTGTGACTCTTTACAAAGCTAAAACATTTAATTTTGCAGTCCTCTATTCCACGTAAAGAATACCCATGCACAAAACACCTAAATAACATACATACATACAACAGTCAAATGTTTTTTCGAACTCCGAAAATTTGGACTAGCTGGATATTCCGGACTTTCCCGAGGAACCGCCGGTTGCCCTATAGGAGTAATGGCTCATGGAATTTTTGAACTGCTCTTTTATTCGGACTATTTTTTGTTCCTCTCCAGGTCCGAAAAATCAATCGGCTACTATAATTACAAACACATACAATACAAAAAAAAAACAGAGGAAACCTGATCACACCATCGCTTGCAATGTACCAAAGGCAATATTCAAATGCATGAACACAAATGGACAAGAAAAAATGTGTGCTAGTATTTAGCTTCACAATAATCCAATTATGCGCCCAAGTTAAGCCTGAGCTATGAGGTGTGTCTCAGTGGAGGGCTCCAGAAACATTTGACCACGTGGGGACCTAATGTGTGCCAAAACCTCGACACACAGGTGTTGCACTATGAAGCTGCAACCCTCCATCCAGCCCCAGCAGACTTGGGCTCTCTAACCCATGATTGATTGTAGGGTTTGAACGCACCGACACAATGCAGGTGATGAGGCGCGCCGTAGTAGAGGGGCTCTGGGTTAATTTTGACCCCCTGAGGATCTTTAACGCGCGCCAAAATCTCGTACACACGGGCATGTATGCTTTTCACCTCTATCAGAAAAGCGGCCGCTGCAGCCGGGAATCGAACCCGCATCCTCGTGCTAAGCAGCACAACGCCTTAGCCACTGAGCCACCGTGGCGGGTCTCTCTAACCCTTGTGAGTTCTCTTCTGCAGGAAACCGAGAGTAGGGCCAGTGAAGCGTACATGACTCACGATGTGGACGCGGCAGATGCCTGTGGTTGCTCTTTTCGTCTAATTATTGGGGGCTGGAGATTTGCTAGCACACAGCAGACATGAAAAACATAAGCCATGCACGGGATGAGCTCAGTTGGCACTTTGTTATTTAGGATGTTATAAATTTTGATTCTCTGGATCATTTTTTCAACGTGTATCCTCACTTGAGCTATATTGTACGTGTCTCTAACCTCCTCTGGTGTGAACTGAGAGCCATGTAAAAAAGGGGGCATGACAAGAACGGCATTCTGGTTCTCTAAAACGGTTTGAATGCCTGGGAATCCCTTGTCCGCCAGAATGGTATCTCCGGCTTGCACAAGGTCAAGAAAACCAGAATCTACAGTGACGTTGGCATCGGACAGCCGGCCACCATAAGCTTTCGAGCAGAAACAAATCACACCTCCCGGTGTTATGCCCACCAAAAAATTCAACGAGTATGCCCCTTTGTAATGCGAATACAGCACTCTCTCTTGCTGCACAGTTGCTGCTGCTCAGTCCGTACTTCTGTGCAATCAATGATCATCGTGCATCCTGGGTAATGCACCCTAAAGCTGTCCGGCATTGTAGCCTCAATCACTCTCAATGGGGGGCGAAAAATCCACTTTGCTGTTGCAACGGCAATGGCCCTTAAAACGCTCTTAAAATGGCGTGACGCTGATGTCTCGCTTACACAAAACAGGACGGCCAGTGAAGAATAGGTGATTCCAAGCTTCATTTTCATCAAAAATAAGAGAAGCTTGTTCTCAAGTGTCACATCGCATTTCCTCTCCGTTGAAGGGGGCAACATGCTCAGTAGCAACGCAAACACTGTAGTGCTGACATTGCACAAGTCTTGCAGTGCATTGGCCGACTTAGCAACGCTGTCAAAGCCAGAGAAGTAGCTGGTTCGGTGGTCGGGGCCACAGTGCCTGCTACTCACCTCTGGCTGGTGCTGGACTGGTGTCATGCGAGTCGACATGGGTCACTTGCGTGGATGCGCCCATGTCGTTGATGAGGCACAAGAAAACGGAGAATGTCTTGTCTGACACCTAAGCGTATTCTGTTTGTGTTCCCTGCATAAAATTCAAAAACAAAGGAAGAAATGCCAAATGCAGTACAAAGCTTGTTTTAGTCTGTCATAGTGTGCAAGATGATGCAAAGTACGTAAACTTTTCTACTAGCAAATGAAATGCACATTTTTTTGTAGTAAGTGTTACACACAAGAAAAAGAAAGGAACAATATACATAGAGGAATACCGTTGACTTGCTGCTTGTGCTACGTAATAATGCACTGCTTAAATAGGATTGTACAAAAGCACCACATTTTCCCGTACAATTTGAGGCATGTCACTCAAAAGCTTACCGTCGAGGTTGCTGCAACATGAAGCTCAGCAGCAACAGCAGAAATCAGCTGTAGTCCAGAGTTGTCTTCGCACGACTGGTCCGGGTCGGTTGAAACATCAACCGTGGCAAAGCAGCTGGTGCCGCTGGCTTCTGCTGCTTCAGATGTGTTGGCCGAAGCAGGTCCAGGGACAGCAGCTAATGCAGTGCAACAGATGACTCGGCAGCAGTAGCAGAAGCAGCAGGCGATGACAGGGAATGGCGCTGTTTCCACCTGCACATTTAACAATATGTAATGGTACTGTTTATTATAAATATAACAGACTTTTGTGGTTGGTACATTCGCCAGCATACATTTATTTCTTTGGCAGGAACCAACTGCTTCATTCTGGGAAAAAAATAGTTTCAAACATTTAAGTTAAAAAGCCTGGCACACCAAACTAAAGGTTACCTTTTATATCTAGCCACTTGAGCAGTGGGCGAAGTGGATCGCTTCTAGTAGACTTTGGGGAATATGGTGTGTAAATACCCTGGGTGTTCTGAATCGTGCTCTTTTCTCCATTCACAAAATGCTTTAGAGCACACCCTCGAGTCCCGACTGGGGTACCAGGTCGATGAATCCTCCGAGCTGGAACAAGTAAAATATGAGCAGTGACGTTAACGGGCAGTAGTAGGAAGCTGTGTCAATAAAATACGTCATTAAAAACAAATGCAACAGGCACACAATTACTTGTGCAGGCTTTACTACCTCATGCACTTTATACATTGTTTTCCTTGCTTGAACGCTGCTACATGTTTTCGCCGTGTTTAATAATGCACCAAACATTGTTCACTAATACTGCACTTCTGATCAACCGGCATGAATTAACAGCGAAGTGGTCCGCGGATAAAAAAACGCGAGCGACAGCGCCGGGCTTGCGGACGCCAACGATGGCTCACAACGACCGCGCACCTTTGCTAAGCACGTCTATGAGTGGTTAACGCCGCAGGTATGAGAAAACGGAGTTAAGAAAATGGCAAAGTATAATATCCGTGAATTTGATCACAAGTTGCTGAACTACAGACCACCAAATATGCTACGATGTTGAGGTGACCGCTTCGTAGCAAATCCAGACTGAGGCTCAATGAGAAATAATTAACGTCCGTAGTCGCTTTCGGAACATGTTGCGATTTCCCGAACAAGCAAAGTTCACTTACCTTCACTCGCCGCACGGCGACAATCCAGTTCTGTCTCCGTGCTTTCTCCCAAGGCTGCGACGGGAAGCAGTAGAGCTTCACGCCTGGAGTGCCCTCCCGACTGTGGCATT
This sequence comes from Haemaphysalis longicornis, assembly GCA_013339765.2. Classification (NCBI taxonomy): domain Eukaryota; kingdom Metazoa; phylum Arthropoda; class Arachnida; order Ixodida; family Ixodidae; genus Haemaphysalis; species Haemaphysalis longicornis. Next base: position 191,435,245 of record CM023450.1, on the reverse strand, counting down.
CCTTGACGCAACAATATCTGCGCCCACTTTTTTTCCTTGTGACTGTGGGTTCCCCGCATGATTGCGGTGACGCCATCGAGCCGTAAACTGCAGTAACGTCACCGAAAAATGCAAAACCGAGATCAAACTGCCAAATCGCCCACGCTACGCAGCAGCAGCGAACGCGGGCATACGCGAGCGAACGCCTTGAACTTTATACATTCGGCCGCCAGGTGGCGCGACCTGCTCGTCAAACTGCATTGCAGGGAGCCTATTTTGCCACCGCAAATGAAGGATTTTTTTGTGACACGCGCTGTTCCTCTTCTAATAAACCTTCTCATTCATTTATGCGTAATAAATTCAAGTCATCTTCTGGGCTATGTTGCGCATGTGCAGTTACATTTACCTCTCGGCTGCGCCAATTATAGGTCCACTAGCACAGCCCACTGATAATAAGGCAGCTCCCAGAACGAAAAAGTTAAAAAGTTGTGTAGACATTTCGCCTTCTATTTATCGCAGAAGCCGCAGTATAGTTGTAACAAAATAAATACATAAAACTAATAAACCGGTGTAAATAAGAGAGTCATTAGCGGTACAAAATTTTGTTAGAATTACATATGCGTATGGGATTATTGCACGATGCATAGTGACATCGTGAAGTTGCCTAAAATCAAAGAAAGCCGTGATATTTACCTCGATTATAGGGAGCGTTAAGTGGCAAATTAGGATAGACGGTAGGAAGTTGGATGATGTACCAGTAAAAAACTGAAAACACAATGCGAAAATGCGGATGCCAATTGCTCCAGGGATTTTTTGTTGAATCCGGAAAAATTACCGCAACAATCCGTAGGCGTTGGCGGACCCCCTCCCAGTAGCAAATTTGACGTACCCAACATATAAGTTACTTTACACATACTAGTTGAAGAGGTACTAGTAGTGCTACTACTACTACTACTGCTACTACTAGTAGTAGTAGTAGGCCCATTATGGATACGGAGGGCCGAAGGCCGGTTTCGGGAAGAGGAAAGGGAGTACGGGAAGGGAAATGTATGGTTCTTATTGATGGCTGGTAGCCTTGTTGATTACGGCCAGAGCGCCTCCTCATTGGGAACCCGTTTTGTTTTTGTGAGAGACAACGAAAGGGTAGAGAAATGGGAAGTAACACTATGGATAACACCAGAATGCAATGTTTCGGGAGCCAATGATTACATGACATGAGCAAGTATACATAGAGTTTTTCAGAATATCTTTTGCAAGCCACCTGAAGGTGCCAGAACTAAAGGAATTTTTGTTGACAGTGTAATCGCACTGAGGAAATGAACTAGTCTGCCATTCTGAAAAGAATATGTCAACTTTTAAAAACCTGGAACTGTAAACGTGCAATTGGAAGACGATTTTTCCGAAAGTATAGCTGAATTAGCCGAAAATGTACAGCGAAAACTGGAAAAATAATGCAACATTCAATCTCGATTGAAGGGAGTGTGTACTCGTACAATGTGAACCATGACTGTACCAGTACGCACTCGCTTTATTCGAGTGAATGTATCATTATTTTGGTAGTTTTTCCTGTGAAATTTGCGACTTATTCAGCTATACTTTGGGCTAAAAGTGCTCGTCCTCTTCCAGCTGCACGTTTAGCCGTTAGAGGTTTTTAAAAGTGTACATATTTTGTAGTGGTTATATTTGCATTTGAAGTTTAGAAACTTGCGCCTGATAGTGCGGTAGCTCTTCATCCGATTCGGCGAGTTGATTGATTGATTGATTGAAGGGTTTAACGCGCCAACGCAACGCAGGCGATGAGGCGCGCCGTAGTGGAAAGCTCTGGATTAAATTGGACCACCTGGGGATCTTTAGAATGCGCCGAAATCTCGTCCACACAGGGTGTTTTTGCTTTTTGCCACGATCAGAAATGCATCCGCCGCGGCCCGGAATCAAACCCGCGACCTCGTGCTCAGCAGCTCAACGCTTTAGCCACTGAGCCACCGCGCGGGTCCGTTTCGGCGAGTAGGTTCTGCGTCATAGCTGAAGTTTGAAATGAGCAACGATGAATTCTCTAAGAATTATTGGTAATTGCTTTTATCCCAGGCACATCAATTTAGTTAAAGAAATATGTATAGGGTTATTTGGCAATCTGTTCATAATCTTAACAACCTCGACAATCTCATCGTTAGTTTTTATCACAATCAGCTATACTTATGAAACTGAAATATTTGGGCCATCAATCTGGTTGCGAAACTCAAGTGCAGTCCTAACGGCTCTCTCGGTCAAATTTCTTCCATCCATAATGTTAGCAACTTCCCTTGTGAGTTCTGTTAAGGGGACCAAAGTCCTCCGTGACGCTCTCTCTGAAGCATTAACACGTGATCAATCTTATTCGACAGGGTGAACTTTAGGTCTCGTGCACAGACCAGGAGTCGATCAACACTCGCGCACAGCACGCACTACCCGCTAGATCATAAGCCGCGGACCTACGGCCTACGACAAAACGTTTAGCATGTTAACCTACGACAAAACGTTTAGCATGCTACCACACAAGTACCGACAGGCGAGAAATGTGACGATGAAGGCCCGATACATGCATCGCCTACGCCCTTTCAGCGCACGGTCTCAGCATCAATAACAAACCAATTCGAATCAGCAGCCACCAGGAATAAATGAAGCCTAAACATGGCGCTAAATTCAAGCCAAAGTGAGGAAATATAGAATGAGTTAACAGCTGTAGTTTGTAGCCCAAAGCTGTCCGTCCTGACTCCTGACGGCGGCCTACTGTTTCTGAGTAGGCTACAGCAGCGACGCTGCTTGAAGTCAGGCAAGGTTCACGTCAAGCTCTTCTGGCAATTATATGTAGCCAGTGTGATGGGGTAGCAAGTGGAAAACGCAGCAGCTCCATTTTCAGCCGATGAACTGACGCAGAAAACGTGGGTCCTAGACAAGGGCACGTGACTACTACTCAGTTGTGAGTCTCCGCCGCAACGCTACAAACAATGTTCCTACGCAGAAGCCGAAACAAACGCAATGAATGTCATTCGATGCCACGATTAACAACGTCCCCATTTTAAACTCTTCTGGCATAAGGGGGCAGCCGTGCTTGTTTGTAGATCGTGCGTGTGTATGCGCTTGTGTGTGCATGTGCGCGTATGTGCGTACGCGCGAGGATTTGCCTTCGTGTTTGTGTGCGTGCGACTAAGCGTGGGCGTGTGCGCGCGCAACTGTATCGCCCTCTAATATTCCAGGAAGGCCAGCAAGTTTTTTTAATAGGACAATCCTAGTACCCATGATTTCCTCGCAGCAAGAACGACACCAGGGATCCCACCACGGACGTGCTCTGCCGAACAAGACAAATGAAAAGTTCTTTGTTCACCAGTGATATACTTTCGCGAATGTCCTCAGTTATCTGTCCAGCACATGCCACGCATTACGTTTCTCCACTGACATCACCCGGCGACCAAACCAGTGACAGCAGCAACAGCTTCCTGTGAGGCGCCCGCACATGTCTACAAAATGAAAGGGACACCCCAATTACTGCGCTTGAAGCTTGAGGCAATAAAGCCATCCTTCAATGAGTACTCGGCCCGCCAGAAATGACCGCCAGAAATGACGCAAGCAAGATCATACTTTCAACGGACAGTGACAGTGTACTCCAAGCTTTCCTCGTACCTCGTAAAGACATTTCCCTGTGAGAACAGCCAGTGGCCCATTGCGCAATCTAAAGGCACGATTGAATATAATTCACCTGCTTCTGACATTCCATTTAACTGAGCTAGACGGCCGGGTACAGCATTGTAATTATACGTTAACGCATCTGAATAGCAAGCTTGAAAATCTTTCGGAGTGCGAATCCGTAAGGACAGGTATTTTTATGGTTCGTGTTGTAAAAGAAGTTAACTTTAGACTGACGGCGGTTCCACGGTGCCCTCTTCCTTCATTGTCCCCGAATGAACAAGGAAGACACGGAAGACAGACGATATACAAAGAGCAGAAAAACGCCAAAGAAAAGTGTAGCGAAAGTGGGAGGGGGAGCACGGTAAGTGAAGTGGACCCGAGATGCTCCCCGGCGGCCACGCGCCACACTCTAAGAAATCGGGGGAGCAGTTGAAGAGTCCAACCGTCATTTTACTCTTGCAAGCGTTGGTGGACTCCCCTCGAAAGCTGCGGGCAGTTGGATGCAATGCTCGCTCCCCATGAGGAGGAGAGCAATACTGACCGCGTACTCTTCTCGTGCGCGGCGGAGTGCAGCCCCAGTTCTGCTCCCGCACCAGTGAAGAGTAAACCTGCGCATCGTCTCCCATCTCCAGTACGAAGAGTATAATTGCAATTTCATTCTTGTCCAGTGCGGGAGTAAGCATGGAGATGCACTCCTGCCATCTGCGCACACCAACTCATCAGCGATGTTTTTTTGCATACGAATACATTATATAAAGCGGTTGTGTAAAAAGCGCCCGATTACTTCTGCCGCGCATTCTAAACGTGCAAGAATATGAATTCGTGTAACGATTGCTCGCAGCGTTCAGTGGCGGCAGGCGGCAAACCGAAGGAACTAATTTACGGACCGCTGCAGACGGTCGCTTTGAAAGAGTTTGATAGACGTACGCTTGTCCCGCGCCTAGTCGAGCTAAAAAAAACGGATTGTAAATCTGAGATCGATTGAGAAAAATGGTGTGGCAAGAAGTGAAGTCCGCGCTTTCTGATAGCTCAAGCTGCAAGCGCAACACGAACCCGACCCAACAACCGTGGCTAGTGTCGCCGAGATAGGCATGTACATTAGATAGGTTTTATTAGGCTAAATAAAGGAAATCCGTATACATAACTGGTATTAACAGCAATATGGGGCCTATCTCAGATCGGAGTGTGAAGAACAGGCGATACCACTGCGAGGGCATCTCAAATACACCCTCTACGGTGAAAACTATCTCGTCGGCTGACGAGCGACGATAAAAGCGTATACACACCGATCGGTTGCTGGAACCACTGATCTCCACTTAGTTGCTGGATGGCGCTTCGCCGCTGTCGCGGCCGGGCGCGCGCACGGCCACCGGAAGATCAACGGCTCGTCCCGGAAGTCGGGCGTCTGCTATGCTTTTCAACCGCTGATAAGCGTCCCCATTGGCGGATTTTGGCATTTTGTTCTCACTTTATTGCATTTTGGCTGTACACATTGCGTTCAGATCGCAACATATGCTATACCGAAATATGCGACGTTAATATGAAGCAGAATTTAATTGCAAAGGAGAACGAAAATGTCACTTGGGTGTTGGTTTGAGAGACGACGCAGCTCTAACGGGATTTATGCTAGAAATTTATGCTAGGGATTTATGCTAGAAAGAAAACAACGTGGGCACGGCGACAGGCTGTAGCCGAGTTCGTGCGCCCGTTCTGTCAAAACAGTTGTCAGTAAAGTGGTCACTGCAGAGCCTGCTGCCTGGGAATGGAGAGCTAGTTACACGGGCACAGTTAACCGCGGTTAGACAAAACAGCAGTTTGCTGCGTTACACGACAGACGAAACTGCGGTTACGTCGCTAACCATGGTTAGCTCAAACAGAGCTTGGCACCTCAGTTCGGTCACGCTAACCGCACTATCTGCAGCCGCAGTGCTCAAAATCGCACAATTCAGTTCGGACGCAAGTGGCGGCGCATCAGCGGAGGCGAAAAAAAAAATCACCTGGCGTTCGGAAGAGACAAAGGTTCTCAAATAGCGGGCGCCCAAAAGCTGTCCCCAAGACGCGCTTACGTTCTTTGCATCGCTCTCGCAATAAGCGCGACTGCACGGCGTCAGCAGCGGCTCGTTTCCCGATCCGCCCGATCAACTACGACAAACGCCGTGCTAAATTTGTAAATTCCGCGCGTCGTCCGCCAAAAATTCCCCCGCATTTCCCCGAGGGGGAGAATGTGAAAGTGCGAATGCACGGTTGTCGGCCCGCTTGCGGCGCTTGCGCTCGGCCCCCGCAGCCCACCGCCTCGCCGCCTTCTCTTCCATCTCTTCCATCGGGTTTGTAGTATCACGTGTACACCACGCAGTTATCAAGCCGCTATAACGCCGCTGAGTCGCCAACGCACGCCGCTGACGACATAGCTTGAATGCGTTAAAGATATAAGGCGCGTCTAACACTAATATCACCGTCGCGTCCGTGGCTTGGTCGGTAGCGCGTCGCGCTGCGGCCCGCAAAGTCCTCGGATCGAAACCTGGCGCCGGATGCTGTTTTTTCTTTAAAGAGCACTGCGGACGCCGCCGCCGCCGCCGACGCCGGCGGTGGATGGTTTGGGGTCGCTTATAAAGAGCATTCGCTCTTAAAATGGATATAGCAGGCAATCTTGAAGCGTTTTCAGCACACGGAAACGATCGGCGCGCGCCTCGGCCGTGCCTGTAAACACGCCGGCGCGCCTGCCCGCACGGCACTGCTTGCGGCCCGAACCGTCCCAGACCACGGCAGCAACAGCTTACCGCATCGCCGCTCTTCGAAATCAATCTGATCGCGGAAAAGAACTTCTGCATTCGAGAAAATGGATGTTAGTGCGGTGAAAAATTGTGCTATGGATTGTAATTCGCAGTTGTAGAGATAGCGGTGGTCAAATATCTACCATGATGCTAAGATGAAAGTTCCCAACACCGAACAGACCTAAGCAAACCAAGCCGGTTGCGAGCTGTTGGGGAAGCCCCTTTTCCCGCCGCGCACGAGTGGGTTGCGTTGGTGTCATAAGCGAATGTTTTAACGATATTTCTTTTTGTCTACACTGCTTCTCTTTTTTTTATTGTGAAGTTAAAAGTGTGGGAATTTATTTTTGTTGCGCTCATAATCAAGTGACTGCGGTTACCAAACTTGCAATTTCGCGTGCGACATCCAAAACCGCATTTGGCGATAATCGCGGTTAAAGTTTAGTAACCACGGTTAAACTTAACTGCGGTTACTTTCGCCGTGTAACTATATATATATATGTATACGTTTGCCACCCAACGCCGGTATAAATCCGGCTTAGAGCGAGGGAATCTGCGTAACAAGAGCCTCAGCTTAAAAACGACACTGATATGACATTTGCGTTTCGCTGCGTATCACGCACGTGATTCAGAATATTGTAATACTTCCAAGTAGAACGTCTTCCCAGACGACTTCTCTGGTCTGCTTGTGCAGTTGACGGCGCAACAAGCAGGTATTTTTGGCAGAATGCGTGCGAAACCAGCCCATGCGTAGCATGCGCTATGCTGCAACGGCCCGACTTCCGGGACGAGCCCTCGAACTTCCGGCGGCCGTGCGCCGGAGAGCTCGAAGCGCCATCCAGCAACTCTGGTGGAGATCAGTGGCTGGAACTCAAGCGCCTTTGTTAAGCAAAGAGAAATGATGACCCCCCCCCCCCCCCCCCCCCGCGGCGGCGCAGGCGTGTACCACGATACGTAACGCGCCATACATCCGGGGGATCAGGTAACGCGAACCGCCCGAGCAAGCTTGAGAAAGGCACCTTCAGCGAGCCACGAAGTGCGCGTGTTCTGCAAAAACTTACACAGGCGGTGAACCCGCCAAGGCCGGACGGGCGACTTACAGACCGCGCCAGACCGTGATGTCAATGTGCTACGAACGAAGTGGGCTTTCAAGCCAGGGGGGTAAAGCGAGCTCCGAGACTGTACGAATCGTGGGCGCTGACATGATACAATTTCCATGGTTGCCAGATCAATTGTATGCAGTCTTCTAAAAAGTTGTTCCGTAATTATTTAACTAAAACAAAAAATTGAAGCAAAATAGTTACAAATAATTGCTTCAGTACTTAAAACTAGCTTTATAAAAAAACTTTTAGTGTAACTAAGCTCTTATTAGCGGTGAAAGAGTAACTGTGTAGTTCAGTTTTGGTTTCGATTTTCTTTAAGTGTGCTATGAAGTGGCGAGGCCCTTGCGCCTGACTTGCGTAGTGTGTGTGTGTGCAGTGCTCAGATCTGCGTGCGTGCAAAACGAGTACAACTGGTACAACTCGGATGCACGCGCTGAGCAAGTGCGTCCCCGGGCGCTTGCGAGGCTGTCATTCTTTTTTCACGTTAAGCAGCCTATCTATTGCCCCTGAACTGACGCCGGAACAGCGATTCTGATCTGACCTTGACTACCGCAAGTTCACTACAGGCTACGGAGTGGCAGCCAGCGATCGTTCCCGTTGGAAGAGAAATAAAAGGAGCTTTTATAATCGTTCGGTTCCAGTTGTTTTATTCATGGAACTTCTTACAGCACTTCGTGCTTCGAACTTTCGCGCAAACGTTCGTGAAGGTAGAACGAAAAAATAGGTAACGAAATGCGGTTTTTTTTAATCAGTCAATGTTCTCTCCTCGCGCGCTCTGTGAGGTAAATTACTGCCATTCAATACTGTGCATTCAGTCCCGCAAGCTTTCCCTTTGAAGTGGTGGAAAGCAGCTAGAACTTGACGAATACATACAGAAAGGAAAACGGGACATGCTGCGGACTGTATTTCGCATACTCCCTTGGCATGCATTCTTCCACTCCGTTGACATGCGATCGACCGCGCTCTTTCGTTCCTGTGCTTCAAAGCGCCGCGACTCACCGGCAATATCAGCGTTGGCCCATGCGATGTCTTTTGTGTGTGTGTCAATATAGGTTTTACATTGAGCTAAAGCCACAGTCAGTTCACTACACTTCGTTTGAAAAGCATTGAGCGACTCGCAAAATGTCACAGAATGGCAAATAAAGCGGCACAGCGCAAAAATGCACGGAGATCATACGGAGATTCATTATTCTGTGCACCCAGTACGGATCAGCTGACTCCTTGGCGTCCTCGCGCATGCGATCAGTCGCATTCGAGCTTGCGCGCAAGTGTTGCGTGAGCGTTGCCACATCTTGCTCAAATAGTCTCAGTACATACAAGTCGCACGTACGCTAAACCGAAAAAACTTCGCCCAGAGAAAACACGTCGGTTACCTACCCACAGGAGATAAACTACGCAATGCTGTCGACGCCGCCTACACAAAATCCGCCTGGCCAGCGGTCCGCCATGTTACAATTTCTCCCGGCATGCTTCGCTAGCCGGACGCGGAAACACCGCAGTAGCACGTTGCAGGATTACAACCCATCGCTTTCGCCGTTTTTAGTAAGCAAAAGCTCACCTGGCAACATTCAAATCGTTGTATCATGTCTGCCACCGTGTGTCGTACGGTTCCAATGCATTGGCTCAGCGGCGCGCTTTCCCTCTAGAGTCAGTATATTATCTCTATGTTTCAAGCAGACGCGTCGTGCAACATGGGAAGTTGGACCTGCCCTTATCGTCATACTTGCTTCGACACAGTATACGACGCGTGTTGGCTAACTGCTGGCCGCTTGTGCGTCAGCGCGACATCATGCACACGCAAGTCGTATATTCGTTCATTCGTGCGTGCGTGCGTGCGTGCGTGCGTAGTACTAGTTTTTCTTTCGGACGAACATCACACCGGCGACAGCGCTGAGGCCGATTTCGGAACTATGCGCACTGTGTAGCGATGCGCGCGCTATGGCCAGACTGTATCCGCGGCCGTCGCAGGCATCGCGCCTTGAGCTTGGGATCTTTCGCAGCTATTACGACCTTGGATTTATCTACCGGACAAAACGCTGGCGGGAAGTAGAGGTAAGCCATTAGTTAACCTCGTATTCTTGTCTTGTGTATTTAACGAAGCAGAGTTACTCTAGGTAGTTCGGTCCGCGGAAGCGGTTAGTCCTAATGTTTTCTTGACTGATTTTGACCGTTGCTTAGTTTTGAAGGGCGGCTTTTGTACCCGTGTGCAAACAGCGTCGATTCTTGCACCGTTTCAATCCCTTTGATTCGTGAAGTGTTGGTATCCTTGCGGAATGTTTTCGCAGGTAGGAAGCATGGTCGCGCGAGTAGTCGCAGCGCTACACTGTACTTTTAGCTCGGCGGCTAGGGTTAGAGTGGCGGCCGTGCAGTAGCTGTGGCTACCTGCGCGGCTCCAAAGAATTGCGTACAATAGGCTGAGTGATAGGAACGCGTCTAGCGCGTGGTAGTCACTAAATTACAATAATTTTAGTGGCCGCCGCGGGTACAGCAGCAGACTGAAATACTGTTCAGACAAGTTTTTTTACGTTTTGCTTGAGGGCAGGGTGGACGGAAATGGGACTTTTCGGGGAGTACTCACCGCACTGTTTTAAGGGGTAATTACATGCGTCTAAGGCGATGAGCGACGCGAGAAACCTCACTCAGTGTGTACGGCAAACAGGTATTGTGTGCGACACGGCAAGCGAAAATTTACACAGGCCGCTGACGGCGGCGACAGCGGCAGGCGACGGGCCGTCGCCGTCGCGGGTGTATTCCCGGACAGAAGCAGCCCACAAGCGAGCGGCAGCAACGACGACGAAGGGCATTGGCAGCAATGCATTACTTTTTTTCGTTTGGCGCTGTCGCCCACACTGTTTGTTGTACCCATTACATTACTTTTTTCGCGTCGGTTGTCGCCGTCGCTTGAGCGTTCGAGCGTTCTGATCGTTCAATAACGAGCCTATTGGTTCTCATCAAATGTTGCGATCTGCAGCGTGCATGCAACGAAGCGTACTCGAGAATGAAGAAGACAGTAGCTATATGACCCATGGCAACTTTTCCACGCTAGTCTTGTGAACGTATAATTGGCCCTACGTTGCAGTCGGCTGATGACAAAATCCAATGCAAATTATTCAGGGATTATAACCATACAAAAAGAGTTATGTTTCCTTATATTTTGTGCAATGTTTTTATACCGGGAACGATATCGGGGTAAACAGTTGAAGCTACGGACACGTAAGCACTAATGGGTTTGGGGCGCAGTGCGTAGGCAGACAGCTGTAGGGCGCGCTGTCTGACATGACATTGGCCAAGTGGTACAATGAGCGTGGTGGCATCCAAGGTCACCACATCCGCATCTAGACTGGTTACTGCGCCAAGCAGTATGGCATTCCAATACGGGTTCAGTGCGTGCTCTCGGCGCAAATCACCCAATAAACTTCATTTAACGTTGTCAAACTCGTTAATATTTTTTTCATTGTAGAACTTATCTTTACTGTCCCCCTCTTTCTGTCCATGTAGGAACCACGGGAAGACGCTACTTGCCCGAAGATTTTTTTTTTTTGAGAGAGAGGGAGAGATCCCCGAGGCGTCAGCAGCAGTGGCCGTCGCATTCAAGACACTTCTCCTCACACCCTTGGACATCGTGGATGGGTTCCCATTGCTGCTGTCTGTGTTTTGGCCGTTCATTGTGTAATACGCTTCAAAGGCGAAGCGCACCTTCTTGCTTCTGTAGACGTTACTTTGGCTCAAGCACGGTGCCCTGGTCGGTACTGTTCTGAAGGCCGCCACCAACATTATGAAGGAGTCAGCTCGAACGTGTTTGTTTTTAATACCACGTTATGCCTTTTTAAATCTTACTAGCGCATCCTCATTTGAGAACCACCCGCCTAAAAAACCCAGTGGGAATGTTTCCTGCGGTTTCCTATTGTACCACCAAAATATATCTGTTGCAAAGTTGCCTTGTCATTGGCTTTGTATCTTCGTGTTTATTGCACCTTGTAATGCGTAATAGTAATCCACGCTGAATTGTTTTAGTCCCAGATTTTTCTTTCGCAAAATTTATTTGTAAATATTTTTTGTGTGCTAAATAAGAGCTGGCTTTTCCAGTCCATGTGAAGCACTCACTGATGTACTAAGGCCATTTTGTTTTATGTTAATACTGTTAACTATTCTCCCACTGCTGTATTTCTACTGACGCTTTTCGTGCTAATGCCAGTACCTTTTTATTTGTGGATGTTAATGTCATTTTTATCGTCATAATTTAATGTTTGTATTTCAGTGTTTTCAATTGCTTTGCTGCATTTTTATTTGTATATTTTTCTTGGATGTATCCTAAGTAGGCGCAACGTCTCCTGTGTGCATGTGGAGTAGGAACCGTTTTTATGCCGTGATATTTTAATTCCCAATAAATTGCATTTTGTGTTAAATTGCAGAATGAACCGATTGATGTGGTATTTTAAAAATAAAATCTGAGCTTGTTTTTTCTTCTTTTCCATGTTTCAAAATAGCTTGTCCTGTTTTGTTTGCTTGATTGATTGATTGATTGTAGGGTTTAACGCGCCGACGCAACGCAGGCGATGATGCGCGCCGTAGTGGAGGGCTCCGGATTAATTTTGACCACCCGGGGATCTTTAACGTGCGCCGAAATCTCGTACACACGGGCGTTTTTGCCTTTCGCCTCCATCAGAAAAGCGGCCGCCGCGTGTTTTGTTTGCTTGTAACTGCCTATAGTACCATCGTGGGGAAGCGGGGGGGGGGTCTAGTAGCAGGCGGAGCGAAAGCACGCTGCCTCGCGGGGAATAGCAGAACGCTCTTGAGGCGTAACGAGATGCTTTCCAAGACAGAGTAGTAGTACCCGTCTGCAGTATCCGGGAACGCCGCCAATAGAGCTTATTTACGCCTAAAGGGAGTGACGGAACGCTGCCTTGGAGATGGCATTGCAATTCCCACACAGGGTTCAAGTACTCCGCTTCGAAAGCAGCAAGTAAATCCCACGGGGAGTGTTTCGCCTCTCGTTCGGCCGCCACGCGCTACTCCTCGGAAGAGTCGCCCAATGCTTCCAAAGGGAGTGAAATATGGGACAAAAGTTTTTACTCCCAGACAGAGTGCCCAGCACTCCTCGAGTTCTTAGAGTGCACTAGATAACCGCGAGAACGAAGAGGCCACCGAAGATAGATCGAGCGCGACAGCAGAGGATGAAAGTATGGTGAAAGTGTGAGGGGGAGGGCGGTATGCAGAGGACTGCGCGAGATGTGTCCGCTCAATGCGTTTGTTGATGAGGCGATCACTTCCGGAGATACAGTAGGAAAGTGTCGTCTTTGAGAAGACGGCAGTTCGCGCTGCGCACAATTTCGCACTGACGGGTTTGTAATCACCAGCCATTTTTTATCCCGCATATCATCTATTTATGACACTTTTGTACATTGTAGTGGACATATGTGGTTGTTATTTTAAATGCGAATGCATTTCTTAGTCGGGGGTTGTCGTGCTCCGTCGGCGTGCGCCCGCAGGTGTTATCTCTCCGCGCGACCTAGCTCGTGTTCGCGCCACATCTTCCTCTTCACCCGGCACATGTCCATCCTTTCGGATTGTCCCACGCCACTGTTACCCAATTACCACAAGCTGTAACTTTAACTTGCACGCAGACATAGGACTTTCTATTTTAGTCTTTCGATCGCAGCGGCTTTGATTTCGACAGTTCGAAATTTGATTTCGCACGAAGAAAGCTTCGCCTTCAACAACGTCATTAGACGGGAGTGGTGGATGACTTTTCTGCGCTATTTCGCTCGTCAGCGCGCGCCCTTCTACAAATCTAAGCTTCTTCGGCCGGTCAGAATGGTGCAAATAGGACGGACGAGCAGGTGGTAGCTCGGGCGGGAGTAGCAGGAGGGCAAGGGGAGAGGAGGAGCGCGCTCGGGCGTGTGGGGCGCTCGCATCGCGGAGCTCGGGCGGAGTAGCGGAGAGTGAGGGAGAGGAGGAGCGCGCTCGGCGTGTGAGGGCGCTCGCATCGCGGAGCTCGGCGGGAGAGAGAGCTCGCGCGTGGGCTGGCGTGTTGCGTGGGTCTCTCTATCCTCTCCGCGTACCCTCTCTCCGCTCGCTGAGCTCGGAAAATGTATATAAATGCAGTGGAGCGCACGCACTCTCTTCCGTTACTGCTTGCCGCAGCGCACTCATCGGTGCACCCAATGCATTCGCATTTCCGCACGATCCCCTTCGGGGAGGTGGGGGGAGTTTTTTTCTCGCGTTTGGATCAGTACAGCTAGTTTTTTTTGTACGGTTTAGTGGTTCTGTCGCTTTTATAGAAGTTTCGGTGGCTACTTTTGAATATTTGTTTGCGTAGCAATGATGTTCGTGTTGGGTGGGGTTTGGCTCCCATTTTTTTTCACGTTCAGTGGTTTTGTTCACTTTAGGTCGATTTCGGCTGCCCATACAGCTATCAAATCAAAGCCACCTCTGAGGCCCTTTTAAAGCTAATGGATGGTGTCACAGATCCACAATTATTTGTTTTTACATTTTTGCCTAAAACCCGTTTTACACGCGCCCCAATCTTCTATTTGAACTAGATACGAATATTAGAATGTGCACTGGGTTGTTTAATTCGTTTTATATTCGCTTTGGCTGTTATTAATTTGCACTGCGATAATTTCGAGTCCTTTAGGTAGGTTTCTCCTGTGATATAACCCCCGTAGCTCACTCATACAACGCATGGCTGTGTAAGCTATCTTTGGCATGCACGCCACCAGGTCCAAAGAATACCGCATGAAAACCTATTGCGTCAAGCTTCAGCAGCAGCTTGGCACTGCGTTTAAATTAACTTGGGTCACGGGTCACTCAGCCAGCCCTGGTAATGAGGCCCCCCACATGCGGTCGCGAGCGGCCTGTAATTGACACCGCTCGCCAGAGCACGCGCGCCTGTTCCTGCTCCAGCGGCGTAGACAAAATAAGAACTCCGGCCGAGGCATAATGAACGACAGGCGACCTTCACAAGCAAGCACCGCTCATTTGCATCTCTTTAACTGCAGGGCTGCCTAGAGGCTCTCAAGTTTCTTTGTGAAGGCTGAAACAGGCTTCGCAATCACGCCGCACGTCGTAGCCAATTGGCGGCTCAGAAGCATCAGTGTATCTACTTCTCCGATGCCAGTTTCGCCCACGACCGCAGGCGACTGCACATTCTGCAGCGTATATTCTCACACACCCGCAATTCGCAATCTTGGGATTGAGGCTGCCTCAGCGGTATATTGGAGGGACAATTTCCAGATGTGACCCCATAAGAAGAATGACCGACGACAACGCTGAACAAGAAATAGTTGTCATCAGGCCGCTTCCCTTGCGAGGCAACCATGGTTAAACATCCGTAGTTTTGCGCCCGTGCGTGTGCGTGTGCGTGTGTCTGTGTGTGTGTGTGTCTGTGCGTGCCTGTGTGCGTGTGTGTGCGTGTGTGTGTACATGCCCGTGCTGTGTGTGTGTGTGTGTGCGTGTGCGTGCGTATGTATGTGCACGTGTGCATGTGCGTGTGTGTGTGCACGTGTGAGTGTTCTACCAGACACGCGTGACCTTTGACATCTCCAGATGTCCTCCGTAATCGAATATACAGCATGGCAGCAGTGGCCTGTCGGCCCACCAGTGACGTGCATTCATTCTTGCCCAATTAGGTGGCAAACGGGTCGAAGCGTAGCGCCTGGTTGTCAGCTAATTGCAGTCTGCCCGCTCCCACGCGAGAGAGAGTCTGAGTCATTTTTGTTATGTTCTTTGCTAGCCATATGGTTGTGGATGGTGGACGGTGATTCTGCAATGCCTCTTCGGATGACAGCCTGGACCTAACCGTTGCCGTGGTTTCACGCGCGCTTGCACCCTTATAACCCCTGTTCAGCGTCGCCCATGGTTGATTGCCTCCAATCTTCACTTCTGCCGTAGTTGCCCGGCACACTGCCGCAAAGTCCCCGTTCTCTGCCAACGCCGTGCACTTTACTGTAGTACCCTTTGCAGCCTCCATGGGGCACCTTCTGAGATTACGCTACTGCGCCGCATAATAGGCACCTATTGTGATCGTCATAGAGCAAGCTGCCGGGAAAGATAGTCAAGGCTGGCACATTTTCTATCATGATTAAGTCACAGTAGGCCAAGCCCTCCACCGCAACACCGGATAAAGCTTAGTGGCTTTGCAATGCGTGCAGGGGCAAGAACCAAAAAAGTAGAAGACTGCGCTGACAGAAGTACACGTTACTACAAAATACCAATCGGCACTGCATGCTGCAACCAATTGTATCTTCGGGTATCAATCAACATGTTTCGGTAGAACTCATTGTTTTGTCGTTAATTAACTACGGAATTCTTCTTTGGAGCACTACCATGAATGAAGAATTCCACAAGGTCTCAGTTTTTGCAAGCACGAGTTAGTAGTTTGGGGTTATTCCGTCATCGTTCACATAGTGCTCAGGCTTTTGACAAATATGACAATGTTCCCATAAATTCGATATGTAAGATATTCCGTTTTATAAAACACGTTTAATCAGTAATGCCGTTGCACTAACCGGGCTTGCCGGATTGGAAAAAGAATCTATGGAGTCTACAAAACCCGTACGCCAGAAATTTAGAACGTAAATCAACGCGGAGCTAACCACGGTACACAAATGATTTAGCACTTGTTGCCTACAATGTTTAACCTTCATTTAAGCCATCTAGTTTGAGGGTAATCCCTAATATTCTCTGTTTACATTGTTTTAGGCCCCTTTAATGTTTACACGGGCTACCAGCAATAGTTTAAACTCACCCATCGACATTTACGGGACTGTGTTAAGAAAAACATACATCCAGCCACATTAACTAAATCAATTTCACAGGTCTCCAAGTATCCAGTTTTCACCCATAGACTTTCGCGTTTCTCGGAAACAATGCCTCACGGATTTTTTGTAAAGCATCAGTAGAACACTATCCAACTTTGCTAGAATGGTCTTACATATAAATTTCCGCATAATGCGGTAAGAGTAACCGCATATTTGCCTAGCTTCTATGATATTATCCAGTTCGCGATCAATCATGCCATACTTTTTAGAATCTTGGGGGTTGTATTCGTGGCCACCGCTACTCTGGTTCAAACGGCAGTGTGTTTTTGTTTCAGTTAAGGCTGCTTCTGTGGTCCTAAATTACTATTATCAAAATTTTATTCAAACTGGGCGTTGATATGTTTGTTTTATTCATCAAGTAACGTAAGTTCCGAAGTGTGCCATTATACGATCGTAATTTTATAAGATATAAAAGTTATGCGGGTGTCTCTTTGCCTGTTTTGGTCTTGTTTCGACCACTTTTTAGCTAACTTTGGCTCAGAAAATCTCGCCTTCCCAATTTGATTCGCGCTGCTGTCTCATTTCCATTTTTTATACCATTCTGTTACAACCCGCATCGCTTCACTGCTTTCTCTCGTTGTCATCCACCCCCATTTCGGTGGCCTTATTCAACCCAATTATTCAACTGGCTTCCCTGTCATTTCTATTTCGTAACACTGAGCTTCCTATAGTGTTGTGCGGATGCTTAAGGAGTGGTTAATTATGCGACGCCCAAACAAACTATGTTGGGGTCCTTGTTACTTTCCTTCGTGATCTGGTCACAATGTCGCTGGGCCACTTGGCACTGGTCCAACTTCGGAACGCCTTTATAATGCAGGCAGCGTCTACAGAAGAGCCCCCAACGCTGCTGTGCCCGTTGTGGCCGTGTTGCAAGAGCCAACTTGTGTTCAGGCATCTGGCCGTCTGGCCGACCTACTTCCGGTTACATGACAACGCCATCTGGAAACATTGTGGATGTCGTGCACTCCGCCAACTTTGCGTTTATTGTGCTCGGTGGAAAACTGGCGGGTTTCATTTTTTTAGAGGCCAGGCTATTTACCACGGTTCGACAGTATCAGCCCGAAATCCCAACCACAACACCAAATTAGTGTCTTTTTGCTTTCCTGGAGGTTTTAATCGCATAAATAGGAAGGAATTGATTGATTGATTGATTGATTGATTGATTGTTAGGGTTTAATGCGCCCATTTCTCGAAGGCGATGAGACGCGCCCCAGTGGAGGGCTCCCGATTAACTTGTTCACCTGGGGATCTTTAACGTGCGCCTAAATATCGTACACACGGGTGTTTCTGCTTTTCGCCTCCACTGAAGAAGCGGCTGCCGCGGCCGGGAATCGAATTCACGTCCTCCTGTTCAGCAGCACAACGCCTTAGCCACTGAGCCATCCAGGCGGATACAAATAACCAATGGGCTGAAAGCTTTTTTTCTTTGTCTCACCTTGTCTTCTAAACTATTATGGGAGCGACTTTACACTCTTTGAGACGTCTTCCCGGTAAAGGCTTCACAACGTGAGTTTGCGTAACCGGAATGTTCCAGCCAGATGCCTTGCGCGTGCTTTTTTTTTACGCTTGTAATTCTACAGCTTTTGAGAGAATCAAGGAAAAACAGCCTTTCATTGATCATTGCACTAGCATTGATTAACCGGAGGAACATAGCAACATTGACTTATTACTGCAATGATCGTTTCGCCGACTAAAACAGTTATTAGAGAAGATAGGCCTTGTACCGGACCGGACGAAAGATGGAGAATAACGCTACTCATGTAGCAATCAGGTAGAAATTTGGCACGTCTGTTATTAGTAAAATTGGTCGTTCATATTCTTCGCTTTTTTGGGTTTGGTGGGTGTTGGGTGTACATATGTAGAGTATGAATGCAAAATGTTTTGTCATAAATTAGTTGGAACTCAGGGCTCATGTTCCACACCTTAAAGATTGTCGCTGTATTTGACCAATGTACTCAATATTCTTCATCATCATCACCAACATCTCGAGAGCTATCATTATGATTTCACTTCATTTCATTTAACATACCCTTAAGGGTGTGGAGGGGAGGCATTACATAAGGGGGGAGGAGAGATAACAGGGTTTCTAGTAGTACCATTCAACAAAAGAGGCAAAAAACAAGGACAACATGAAAGCTGGAAAATACAAAGCCGGAATACCCTAAATAAAATATACACAAAAAATTGTACAACATTAATAGTGAAGTCAAGCGAACAGAATTTTAAGATACAAAAAGCAGTTGAAGCCCCAATAGTTCGCTTAAGTCATAACAGTATAATTTCATCGTTAATACATCATGTGAACGATTTTTCAAGCTTATATCTAAATTGTTTGTTATCACTACACGTAGCAAATGTCGACGGGTAAAGCGTTCCGTAGAATAATGCCGTTAGGAAAAAAGGACAAGGTAAATGCTGACGTTCCGCCGGTTATCGAGGCTAATGGGTAAGTGGGATTTAAGCGGGGTGATACTCTGTGAGGCGGCCTTAGTAACGTGTGTCTTGATGTGCCCGATAAAAGAAATTGTGGAGGAGAAATGGGCGAGCAATGACGCGGCGTAATTCTCCGGTCGGAAGTGATGGAGATAATTTATGGGCAGTTACGATGAAACTATTTGAAAATTTCGAGGTGATAAAGCGGGCAGCGAAGTTTTGAATGGATTAAGTTTGTGCAGTTAGGTATGCTTGTGATGGATGCCAGATGGCTGATACCTATTCCAGTTATATTTATGCAGTTTTATTTACGTAATATGTAGTACGGAACGCGTCCCGTAGTCTTCCAACTGCTCCAATCTTGTGCTGTTCGACTACATTCTGCGCCACCAATCTTTATCTCACCCCTCTGTGAGGTCACCTGTCTCGGCCGGGTTCGAGGCTATTTCTTCAGTCATTCGTTTACTGCGGTGGTCCACCAGCTGTAAGTTTTCCCAGGCAAGCGTGACTAATCTCTCTCCTTCGAGGTATATAGTCTTTCAATCACGTATGCTGCCTCATTCAAAACGCTCTTTTCTTACGCATGGGCGTTAGTTCCACTATTCTTCTTTAAATGGCTTACAGACTTACGTATGTTTCGATCCACAGCATTAAGAGCGTTTGCAATGGTATGCGCTGCTTTCGGGGCCATATGGAAGTATAAGGCTACCTTGGCCGCTGCTACCTAGAATCAATAAATAAGCTACGCTTAAGAGTAACGCCACTGACTCACGGCTGCAGCCATTTTGGTGCCTGAAGCCAGGGTGGCCAGTTTTATGCGCCCTGTTCATCATCCTACTCCGGGCGCCGCCTGGGAACCGTGACCGCTGTGTTTAATTTCCAAGATTTAGAGAGAGCGCGCCAATGCGATAGTATCAAACTCGATTACGCTAGCGTTGCTTATTCAGTGTCCCTGGGTTCCGCTAGAGACACTAATCAAGCTACGTTTTTATTGGCTGTAGGTTACGCTAGGTTACGACACTGTCGTTCATTCCGAGCGGGAATCGACGCAGGTGTTTTCTGCCTTCCAGCTGGTTGAAACAGCCCAGTACAGAGCAGCACGGCCCCGCTACTTTGTCTCGGAGCTTATAAACTCACTCTAAACGTGTCATACAGCCACACTGCGTTCCGAAAATCTCGACTTATCGAATCGCGCTCGCGCTGCAACACAGAGGCACCAATATTTCGGCGCCCATGGGCCTTCGGGGTAAACAAATGCCACGTGATGCGGCTCGACCAATGTCCGTTGACGGCGGCAAACAACAATGAGAGAAAAGAGTTGCCATACCCTGAAACCTGATATAGTGTCTCTACTGCTACCTGGTAAATAGGCAACAACACTGATACTGGTACTGGTCCAGTGGCAACAACACTGGACTAGCCGAGGGAGTTGGCAGCGGCGTTTGGATTTTCAGGAAGTCCTGACTGTCCAGCGGGGGTCAAGCAACAACAGTCTTCAGAAAATATTACTGCACAGAACGTTGCAAGCAAAACACTGGCTTAACCAGCGGGGAAATAACAAAGTAATGCACATGAACACGACGAATCACCCGGTGCGCACCCCAGCATCAGTCACCGCACCCCGCGGTGGTACGAACAGCCGTTCGGCTACTATCGGGATACGTGGTGCTGGTGGCGGCTGGGCTCTGCTGGCTGGGGACTCTACCGCGGACGTCTGCTCCGCTGGAAACCGCCCCGCTGACGATCAACGCTGCGCATTTGTAGCTTCCACCGCAACTGCAATGGGCCCCTCTATCAGTTAATGCATATATGACGGGCCCCAATACGTGGCCTTCGAGCATAGTAGAGTGCTTAAATTTAGCTACTTTTGAGGAGCAGAATTTTGTGTCCGTCCGCCATCCTGAGTTCGCAATTCATGGAGGAAAGCCACCCGAGACGCAGGTAGGCGTCGGTGCCGTGCGGGCGCGCCAGTGGCAGCGGAAGAGAGGAGTTGGTGCGTGCGTGTGGCAGAAGCTGCGCTATAGTGCCTAGAATTTACGCTGGGTACTATAGCTGGGGAGATAGTGGGCTGCTACTCAGCTGAGTGACCGCCGCCACCGCAACCACCGTTGCTCACTTGAGCAGAACTGACTGAAGACATGGCCTTGTGCGCTGCATTGAAAGCGGGCTTTCCTTTCGTACGGTGGAACTCGCGACATGTGGAACCAGACGCACAACTCTAGCGCTAGGCGATATGAGAATAAATGTTTTCACCACCACCCCCACCGCCTACGCATACAGAAAATCTAGCGCGCGGTGGTTTAAAGGGACCCTGCAACACTTTTTTCAAGTTTTTTAAAGTTTTATATGCTTGCATCATCATTATGAGCAGCACCAGCGTCATCATCCTACTCAGGGCCACTGCAGGACAAAGGCCTCTCTCACTGACCTCCAACCACGCCGGTCCTCCGCTGTTCGATTCCGCAGTTTTCCTCCGAAGTTCCGTATTTCATCCCTCAATCGTGTTATTGGCCTTACCCTTCTAAACCCATCTCTTTGTGTCCACTCTGTTACCCTACTTGTCCACCAGTTCTCGGTTCGTCTCACTACATGGCCAGCCCAAGCTCATTTCTTTCTTCATTTGAACCATAATATCGTCAACTCTAATTTGTTCTCTGATCCAGGTAGTTCGTTTCCTGTGCCTGAGTGTTACTCTTAACAATATTCGTTCCGTAGCCCATTCAGCCGATCTAAGATTGCTTTCTAGTGGTTAACTAAGGTGCCAAGTCTCAGCTCTTGATGGCATCACCGGCAGTATGCACTGGTTATAAATTGTCTATTCTCTGACAGAGGCAGCTTACTTTTCATTATTTGGGTGTGCTTGCCGAGTCCTCCTCAATCAATACCTATTCAGCGCCGGATTTCTCTCTCGTGGTTGGGGTCAGCACTAAACATTTGTTCGAGATAGTTATTCTTTTACCTCTGCTGGCGTTTCGTTTCCTAAGCTGTAAAGGCCACTTTTGGCATGCTTATTCTCACTGCCTTCATTTATTCATATTCATTTTTAGCCCCAATGCCATGCTTTCTGATTTTATTTCCTCAGGCATTGTTTGTATCTTCTCTGCAGTCTCTCTCAGCAATACTATGCCGTCCGCAAACCTGAAATGCCTGAAGTATTCCCCGTTTATCCTTAATCTTAAGTTTAAAAGTCAAGCTTTCTAAGTACCCTCTACAGATATACTGTGAATAGTTTTGGCGAGATGATAAATCCTGGTCTCACTCTCTTTTAGATCGGAAATTTATCGCTTTGCCTGTGGAGGGATATCCCACCTGTTCATTCTTTGTGTATGTCGTCCAGGAGTCTTATCTAGGTGTCCTTTATTCGCTGGCCTTTTAGTAATTACGGTATCAAACGCTTCTCATACTCTATAAATGCTAAGTAGAGGGGTTTAGTGAACTCTGGGGAGTTTTCTACCCCTCTATGTGATCCACAGATGTGATACACGGATGGCATGAATGAGATCCATTCCTTTCTCTGCTGTCTGGGTTGTTGGAAATCTAGGCTGTCATCTGTGCAGCAATATATAACTTTGGCAAAGATCTTGAACAACTGAAAGTAGGCTGGTGTGTCTGTAATTCTTGTGCTGCTTGGAAGCTTCCTTCAGATGAATCAGAATATTGGCATTTTTACTGGCTGTTGGCAATTGAAGAGCATTCAAGCTTTCCGAAAAAAGTGCAGCAAGCTCGTCGAGCCCAATATCTCTTCCCTTCTTCAAACAATCTACGGTTACGCCATCGTCACCAGCAGCTTTTCCTGTATTTATGACTTTGAGAATCCTCTTTAGTTGCTAGTGGGACATCGCAAGTTGAGCTTGTACTCTTAGTAGTTTCCCCTTGCCTAAAGTCGCTGGCATACAGCCTGCAGTAGAAACGTTCTGCTACCTATATCATCTCGTTCAAGTTGTGCGTAATGTTACCCTGCTCGTCTCTGAGTGCGTCTTTGCCGATGGCCAGCTTTCTCTCAGTTGCTTTTATGCTTCCCCCTGTTCGCAGCGGTTTCGCAATTACTGTCATGTTATGTGCACAAATTTCGTTTGTTTTCCTTCTCTTAATCAGTTTCGACAGCTCTGCTAACTTATTCTGATCCGCCGTACTTGACCCCTTCAGGCTCATACATTTGGCAATTGGGCAATTAGCTCTTTTGTGTTCTTAGTTCTCCAGTTTGTTCGTTCCCTACATGCTCCATCTCCCACAGCTGCTGCTGATTCACTGAGTACCGATGTTACACCGTCATTTAGCATGTCTGCTCTGACCTCGCTCTGCTCGTTCAGAAGCGAAAATTTGTCTTGAAGACTGATTTTCAATTCCTGCGATCTGGCTCTGACAGACTCTATGCAGGGTTTGTTAGTTTCCTCGAGTTCTTTCTCTTCTGAGATTCAGCCTTAGCGTGCATCGACCCATCTCATGATAGATGCTCCTAATCTGACTTAGCCCATTTACGTCTTGCACAATACTTGTGTTGTCACTTAAAATGAAGCCAATTTCGTCTTTTGTTGCACCATCGGCAGTTTCCCAACTCGATTTTCTATTCTTTCGTTGGTACAAGAATGTGTTTATCAACCTTAGGTGATTTCTATCACTAAAGCCCACCTGTGTATCGCTTACACTGTTTCGATTGTCAATTGCGAAGTTTCCTACTTACCTTTCTCCCATTTGCTTCTTACCGACCTATGCGTTAACGTGTCCAATCACAATCGCGAACTGTGTTGTTACGTTCTTTATTGCTGATTCGACGTCCTCGTAGAAACTGCCTACGGCTTCATCATCTAGGCTGGTTGTTGGCGCAAAGGCCTGTACTGTCTTTAACCTGTATCACTTGTTTCGCTTGATCACAACAGCTGCGACTTTCTTGCTAATGCTGAAAAAGTCATCCACGTTTCCTGCTACTTCTCTGTGAATTAAGGATGCCCCCCCCCCCTTCCCCCGTGTTCTTTCTTCTGTGGGGGCCACTGTAGCACAAAATATGTCCGCTAGTGACCTCCACGATGCGGTCTCCTGACCTTCTGACTTCGCTTAACACTATAATATACCACCGAATGTCCGAGAGCTCCGCTAGAAGGGCAGCTAAATACTTGCACAACTTAGAAAATAAACACGTCCAGAATTAAGATAGGGGGCCGCAAAGTACCTTATCCACAACTTACTGCTCTAGGCCCAATAGGTGACTTGAAAACCTGCTAAAAAGATTTTTCTTTCTATCCCGTTGTTGTCGTTCTTCGACTGCTGGAATTACGTCATTACAACGGCGTAGCGGCTATTGGCCGGGTTTCTGTCAGTTGCTCAGATAAATGCATTGGACAGCCACTTCAAAAGGACCGCCACAATAGGGAAGCAGAATTAGTAGGCGCATTTGCTGCGACGAGCGAATCAGGCAGTGTGGCTCCGGGCCGGCGATAATTGTAGCTATCGCTGTGTTCAAGATGCGAAGGAAAGAGAGAAAACGTTAACCGGGAATGCTGCAGAGTCCTTTAAATACACAGCTGACAGTTCACAAGAGAGAACTGCTTCAGCTTTGATTAGTTCCGATACTGTGTTGTGAAGCCAACTTGCAATAACGTTCGTTGGAAGTGTGTGGAACGTGCCCAGGCCAAATTTTTTAGGAATTTAAAGAACCAATTTTTTAGACAATCACTAATATGAATGCACAAGTTCGACTTTTCCGTTTTCAATTTAGTGCTCTTGCAGTTTAATCGTTCCAAAAATTTATCTTCAGTTTTTTACGGTACTAATTTCTCGCAATACACTCTTTGGTCGATTTGTTCTAAAAGTGCACCTGATCAAAAGTCTTTATGTGCGTACGTCCACTAAGGGTTGCAGAAAACTGCTGCAGTAACGTGTACTTTTTCCAGGGCCGCGTTCTACTTTTTCGTTGCTTACCTCTGCATATATAGGAAAGTCGCCAAGCTTTACCCTTGCCTTGCGGCGATGTTCATGGCTTAGTACAAATCTGGTCTGTGACTTTATCGGGTAGCAATTATGTCACCCGTGGCCATCCTCCCCGGCAGGTCGTTGTAAGACAATTTCTTTATCAAACAGGCCTATGCGTAAGCACCTTTCCCTTACCAGGCAGGTATTATGGAGAAAAAAAGTACATTGAAATTGCATGTTTCGATTTCACACCGAAGACAAATGTATGAAAGGCAAGTTCACGGGATATTTATACCAGAATATAACGCACTATGAAACACTAGATATTTACAGAAGATCTGAAAGCTATTGTGGCGTAATTGCCGCTGACTCTATGTGTCTCTCTGTGTGTGACATATTGCGCGGATATATTTCAAAAGTTATTATTGTTGAATATTACCGCTAATTACGATTTTCATTACTTCTGGAATTTTTAGCGTTTCTGTATTTTTATTAGCTCAAGTTTCCTTTCTGTGAGATTATTTCGAGAGACAGTAACAAGTTCTTCAGAGTATTATTTTGTTACGGCGAAGTCCTGTAAGGAGCGGTTGAAGCTGTCAACTGACAGGATATATTCACATTTGTAGTTACTTGTAATGGCAATTATCTGTTAAATTCAATCTAACGTGTTCAGTAATAACCTGCGAGGTATAATAGTTTGTGGGAAAGAGGGCCGGAATTTTTTTGACGTTTTTATTCATTGGAGTGTGTAACTTTGATTTTCCTTGCACTCAACATTCGTTCGTTTTCTTAGATTTATATCGAGCTGGTTTTGATAAATTATAGCGGAATAGTGCAGTGTAGTTTTTCGCCATATTTTGCTGCTATCTTAGCCATTTCACCAGCTATTTCGTTGTCGACGTTTTGATTGAGATCTTGTATGTAAGTTAACGTTATTTTGAAGTGTTTTTTCTCTTTTGTTTAGAATTTTTTAAAATTCCAAATACGTTTTCAGTTCGAATATTTGGATTGCTAATGGATGCCTATTATACGGCGCAGTAGCGTAATGGGACAAGGTGCCCCACGGAGGCTGCAAAGGGTACTACAGTAATGTGCACGGCATGAACAGAGACCGGGGACTGTGCGGCAGTGTTGCGGGCAACTAAGGCACAAGTGAAGATTGGAGGCAATCAACCGTCGGCGACCCTGAACCGGGGTTATAAGGGTGCAAGCGTGCGTGAAACCACGGTAACGGTTAGGTCCAAGCTGTCATTAGAAGAGGCAGCGCAGAATCACCTTCCATTATACACTATCATATGGCTAGCAAAGAACATACCAAAAATGACTCAGACTCTCTCTCGCGTGGCTTCGGGGAGGCGGCAATTAGCTGACAACCAGGCGCTACGCTTCTACCAGTTTGCAACCTAATTAGTCAATAATGAATGCTCGTCACTGGTGGGCGACAGGGCATTGGTGCCGTGCTGTATATTAGATTACGGATGGCATCTGGAAACGTCAATGGTCATGCGTGTATTGTCGAATACTCAGACGTGCACACACACGCACACGCGCGCACACACCCACCCACAAACACACTCACACATGCACACACGCGCACACGCACGCAAAACTATAGTAGTGTAACGATGGCAGCCTGGCTAGAGGAGCGGAATAAAGATAACAAGGTCTCTGGTCTTGTTCAGCGTTGCAGTCGTCTATTCTTCTTAGGTCGTCGCATCTGGAAAGTGTCCCTCCCAGATATCCACGAAGCAGTCCCAATCGCACACAACATTGCGAATCCTGGGTGGCGGGAATAAACGTGGCAGAATGGCCAGACTACTGCAATCGGGTGTGAAACTGTAATTAAATTACGACCGCCTCTAGGGAGCCTAATAGGTAAAGAGTTGCAAATTAGCTGTGCTGGCTTGTGAAGTTCGCCGATCGTTTATTATGTCTCCGCCGGTGCCCGTCATTTGTTTATTTATCAAGGCTAGGCATAGCGGCGCGTGCTCCTGCGAGCGGTGTCAATTACAGGCCGCTCGCGCCAGGTTGTGGGCGGCCTCATTACCGGGGGGCACTGAGGGACCCGTGACCCATGTTAATTGAAACTCATTGCCATGCTGCTGCTCAAGCGTGGCGCAATAAATGTCGATGCAGTACTCCTTGGACACGGTGACGCATTTGCGAAACATAGCTAGCGCAGCCAGCCGTCACCGGAGCTAGCCACGGGGCTTATATACAAGTATAAACCTAGCTAAAGCACACGAATTTATCCGAATTGAAATAACAGACAAAGCGAACATAAAACGGAACAAACAACCCACAATGTAAGAAATAACGTAATAACGGCATATCAAATAAAATATTGACGCATATGTAATTGCTAGATAGGGGAAAATGAAAAAATAATTATCGCAGGTTGCACTAGTGGCTGAAGAAAAAGCAGAGCTGGGTGTTAGCCTAGCTCCTCCCCACGCTGAGAGTGAATCCCAGGAGGGAGGGAGCAGAAAGAGTATATGCACGTGCCTCGTATGGCGAGCTGCAACCGAACTGTGTCACCCTCGACATTATCGGCCGTGAACACGTCGTCGCCGGCGACCCAGTCAAGCCGTCTTAAGTCTCTTCTTTCCGACCCACCCAGGACTTCCCCGTGTAAACAACCCCGGCCCGGAATTCCCAAGACCTACCGACCAAAAATGTCACGTGAGCAACACAAAGGCCTCCGGGACCAGTGGTGGAGCCCTGCTTCGACCAGCGCGCAACGGGTTCGCCGCGCCGGAGACTAAGACGAAGGGGGCGGGAGCTCCTAACTTGTCGCTGGCCCACGTGCAAGCCTGGATATCGCTGGGCCCTCCTCATGAAGCGCATGCTACGTGCGCTCGGTATTTTTTTTTCTAAAGCCATTGCGCGAAGGTCATGCCAGGTGCCCCCCGCTAGAGAAGTTTTTTATATCATTTTTTTTGCTTACGCTAACGGACCAAGCTAGAGCTTTAACAGCTCTGCTGTTAAAATGGTGCATATGCAACACCGTCCCACACCTTTGAAAGCCCCTAACAAGTGTCTATAACTTATAGCACATTTATGCTATAAGTTACAGCACAAATGTGCTTCCCGCAGTCGGCTGAGCCAGGTTGTCTCAAGTATATGGGCCACTACAATCATCCTAATGTGTAGAAAATCAGTTCACGTAAAAGAACAAGGGGACCCAAACCCTACTCAACACGAAAAACATCGCGGTGAAAAAAAAAAGTTCAATAACAGTAGCCATAACCGACATAAAATAGATAAAATTACTAAATCTTAAAAAAACAGTGGCTGATGCTGATCCAAACGGAACAAAGCTACCAGATCTAATCCCCTTACACTGCAAAAAAGGTTCATAAATTAATTACACCCGTGACAAAAACTATTTTTGGAGTAAACAAGCAATGAAGGAACAACGCTTATGGGATTTCCAGTTGGGTTCAGCCAGCTTGCCGGCTGTCCAGATGCCAGTGTATCACCACAATAGGAGACCAGCCGGTCCATCTCGGTTGAATAGAATGTCTTCTGATGTCCTGGATATATTCTTGTTGGAAATCAGCGCAAATGCGGCAGTATTTGCAGAAAACTCGGAAGCCTCTATCTAAAGACCGAAGCTCGCGATTGTCCGTTGGGCTGCAATCCTAATGTTTCTCCTATTTAGCTCTTGCACCGCCGGAAACGATGGGCATTCTGTTCGTCTTTTGTCGCTACCAGCTTAATGCGTTACCAAGCTGCTTCGGTGCATATCCCAGCTTCATCGGGTAACCTCTCGCTACATTTACAGTAAGTTTATATACAGCAATACCCCGTTAAAGCCCCATTCTACATGGTGCGTTTTTCGCCTGCGAATTCGGTGGAACGAACATTCGCACTTGCAAAGATCTCAATGGGTGGAAATGTCGTCTACATGGCCTGCGAACGTCACGATTTTCGTACTTCAGAAACCCATTGTATGAGCACCGAATTAGGTCTGCCACGAGCAAAGCTTGTCCTGATGTTAAAAAATAAGTTTTATTTTACTTTCTGTGGACGTTGCTTCAGATTGTTTAGCAGTAAGTACGAGTTTATGAGCTGTTTCATTTAACAATCGCCAATTAGTTTTCAATATACGTACACATAGCAGAGAAGACAAACACACAAAGCCACCCTGGGTACGCTTGTTGTGCGTGCCTAGCACATCGTGGTGCACCTCGGACGGGCCTTCTTCGGTTCTTATGTACTTCTCCTGAACTGCTGTGATGTCCGCGACATGTGCGGACACCGATTGAGCATTTGTTGAAAACGGCGGGCGACATCGTGTTGTGAACACGCGTACGTTTGTGTTGGTGCGCCCGCGCTTATGCCGCGCGTATTCAAGCAACCCCATCTGGTTGCTAAGCGTGCAAATGGTGATGCCGTGACGTGCCGTGACGTTCACCTAGCTGTGTTCCTATTGGCAGCAAGTTCCGGCCCCTCTACCGCCTTCACTCCGCACGAGCGGCGTTGGCCGGGGATGCTCGATCGTTCCTAACATTTGGCACTTTGCCGCAGCAACGAAAAAAGGTCGTTTTGCCGCACGAGCAGTGCCGCATCGTCGAACTCGCAAGGATGATCGCTCTAAGTAGAACGGGCTTAACTCGAACTCGCAAATCTCGAAAAATAGGCTAAGTCGAAATTTTTCGCCGCACCGAACCATTGCCTGTACGTTTCATGTAGTTGTTGCCCTTTGGTTTGAGGTATCTTTGGGCCAAACTGCGGATATCTCGAAATCTTCACTGAGAGTGGAACGAAAAATTTTGCCGTCACGGCCTGTTTCACAAGATTCCCGTAATGTTACCGCACCCGAATCCCCTGATTTTTTCTCGTTTAGTCGCGCCTACCACAAAACCGATGTTTTCCCCGGACGTGAACTGTGCGCCTAGAGGCATGTAAACTTTGTCAAGCAACCGTGGTGCACATCATGTCATGGTAGAGACATGCGCAGAGGTACAGCAGGATATGCCCGTGACAGGATCACTTACGGGCGACGAAATCGTAGAAATGACCGCAAAAGGAGAGGACGGCAAAGACGGGGGCGACGACGACGAACCTCGTCGAGGGGTGCCGACATCTGCCTGAACGATTAATTCGCTGCGCTTGCAGCGAAATAAGGCTGAGTGCAGCGGCGGGAAGATCGGCTCATGCAATGCGCCAAGCAGATAGGGGACTATATAGGCCCGAGTCCGACCGCAAAGCAGATCAGCATTGCGCAGTTGTTTTCTGCGAAGTAAAATTGCAGTTCCACAGAACCCAGCCGGTGAACGTCTCTTGTATGTCCTTTTTTCTCTTTCAAACCTTTATGAAAAGCGAGATTGGAAGCTGCTGTTGAAGAGCTGGTGAGTAGTAGCGCGTTTTTTTTTTTTGCAAACTCGATATTTCATGGCAATTCGCGCAACTTAGCTTATCTCAAAAATCGTTTATCTCGAAATACTTCCCGGTTTTTACTACTTCGAGTTAACGATGTATTACTGTGTTTACATTACAGCATTTATTTACATTACTATTTATTATTTACCGTACTGTTATGTACAGTACGGCTGACCGTGGTTATTGGTCCGTAGTAGGATTGAAAAAAGTGGGATACATGTCAAAATAAAACAAACAAAAGCGAACGCAAGACTTAAGCAATAAAAACAAGATTGAACTGGTTGCCGATTCACAGTGCCGCGCAGGCAATATATGTCGAAGACACAACGAACAAAAAACCGATACACGCATCGCAATACACACACCGAAAATTGAATATTACACAGAAATGCCCGACGCACACATTATAAATCAAGAACCGGAAGACATTCTAGCTCGTATCAAATGCACAACAAGAAAGAAAAGTTTAAAGTCAAGTAGGCTCTCAAATTGGTAATATCAGTTTGCTCGACAACACGACTTTCAAGGTTATTGATTGATTGTAGGGTTTAACGCGCCGACGCAACGCAGGCGATGGGGCGCACCGTAGGGGAGGGCTCCGGATTAATTTTGACCACCTGGAGATCTTTAACGTGCGCCGATATCTCGTACACACGGGTGTTTTTGCTTTTCGCCTCTATCATAAAAGCGGCCGCCGCAGCCGGGAATCGAACCCGCGTCCTCGTGCTCAGAAACGCAGCACCTTAGCCACTTAAGCCTCCGCGGCGGATTTTATGGTTACTCCATTCAATCCCGATCCAGGGACCAAAAGAGTACTTAAAGACACTGCTTTTCTGCTGGATCGGGGTTACGCTCAGCGATCGATGGTAACGTGATGAGTGACCTGAAGAAGAAATATTGAAGAAATAGTATAGATTAGTGTAGGGCTTTTGAGATGGTTCTTGACAATCGTAAAAACAAATGCGTAAGCGGCATAATTTATTTCACTCCGAAATTTCCAATAAACCAGCTTTGACTGTCAACTCGAAAACGTTCAAAGGTTCACTTAGATGCTGCAAGGTATCATTTGTGTTTGCTCATTAGGCAACGCCTGTGCGAGTACCGGTCACAGCTTGGAGTAGCGTTGTCCGTGAAACGTATGATCTTCCTAGTTGCAGAGAAGTCACTTCTGGTGTGCTGAGTACTCATTGAACGGTGTTTTCTATATCTCCTGCAGCTCAAGCGCAGTGAATGCGGCCCCTTTTTGTTTTTATATCTGTAAGCTGGCCCCGCCGGTAGCGCTTACTTTCGCCACTGCGGATGTATGGTTGCCAGGGCCTAAATTTTCTGTACATGGCTGCCGTACCATGTGAGATTTGCGCTTCCATCCACCATCTTGAATTCAAAGTTGTGCGGAAAGCAAGCGGGAAAGCTCCTACAGGCGTGACACCTGTAGGAGCTGCCGCGCCGGTTGCAGCGGCGCGACGAAGTTGGCGCGCGCGATGGTGCCGGCTGCGACAGCCGCAGCCGCTGACCCTCGCACAGCTGAAAAAAAAAACCGTTGGGTTGGAAGCAATGAAAGCGATCTTTCCTGTAACTGTGAAACAGGCGGCGCGGTAACTCGTAAAAATCAGGCCCGCAGTTTTGGCGAAGCTTATACAGGAACTTTAGCAAGCCTCAGGTAGCGTCAGTGAGCATCTTTAATCCATGGTATGTCTCATGAGGAAAGCTAAAGACATTCGCGAGACTAGATCACTGGTTTTTCCGGTACTTTGAACTGGCCTTCTTTGGCAGAAAAGTTTTATCCATAACAGGGAAGACCTGCCATGGCGGTACTCTTGGAGTAGTGGTTTCTACTAGGAAATAATGGGCACTTGAATCGTCAAATTGAAGTGTCTGACCTTTCGGAAATAATAGGCGCCGATCCCCTCCCGCGTGCACGCATGCACGCGAACGCATGCGCGCACACACACACCCGCACGCATTCCGCACACAGAAACACCTTCTCCACTTAAGACAGAACGTTTTAAAATGGTGAAGTTGTTTCTAAAAGCACCGAAAAGTCTGTATTTGGTTTCTTTTGTTTTCTACCTAACTTCAAAATTTGTAGACCTACAGCCACGACTCACAACTCCGAAGTTGTCATTTTCAAATTTCGAGTCCCACAGTTTCGTGGATAACTTCATTGGCTGCCTACGTAGCTAGTGCGGTTTTCGCTCCATAGCTCATAACCTAGACTACTTTTGGTACTGAGAAGAGCTCGACGTGGACCTCACATCACTACAGGCAGCGGCGCCACATGATAATATTTAGAAACAGTTGGCCACTCCAAGGACACATTCTGGCTAGAAACTACAGCTGATAACGTCTTTTTATTATCTAGGTGGGCATTGAATTTAGCTTCACGTTAAGGCTTCATTTTTTCCTAGTGGTTGCTGATCCCAACTGGTTTGTTTTAATTCGTGTGACCGTGTACTGAAAGGGTGCACACGATCCAACTAGCCGGGATCGCATCGGGGCATTCCTTGCCTATCGGTACATGTGAAGCACCATACTAGACGTTTTCACGTATGTTCAAACCATGTCCACGTCCTATGCTCTAGCGCGTACTGAGTGCTGTCTGCGTGTTTTGTTCTTGTCCGTCCTGGTACTTGCGAAATACTTCAATTTTATCACCGCGACTAAGATTGGTCACGTTTTCGTGCTTCTGAGAAATCGTCATGGCGGAACTTTGGTCACGGTGACGGAACGGAAAGTGAAAGTTATAATATCATGGATCAAAGAAACTCGACCGAGAGATCAGTTGGCACTTCACTTGTGTTTCGCAGCCACTTTGGTTATGCAAATATTTCATGTTGAAATCATTCAGGTCAAGCAGACTGTGTGATAAGAACTAACCCAGAGATAGTCGAGGATGTTGGTGATTCTATGAACAGAGTGCAAAATAATCTCATCCCAAATGGTTGAACTAAAGAGGTTGGCGTCACATTACAGCAATTAAAAAGAAATGTTAGAAAGTGTTTTGTTGCAGAGTGCAAAATAATCTCATCCCAAATGGTTGAACTAAAGAGGTTGGCGTCACATTACAGCAATTAAAGGAATTGTTAGAAAGTGTTTTGTTGCTGACTTCGAGCTTGAGTAATGATGCAGAACGTACGCGCTGGATCGGCAGCGCCGACTCATGTTTCTGAACGTCAAGTCCAAAATATAAGCTCCACAAAATGTGTCCACCTTAAAAACCTGGAGCTCAAAATGTGAGACTGGAAGAAGCATTGCAACCAAAACTTTAGCTGGAAGTGTATCACATTTGAGAACTTAAAGCACAAAAAAATTACACCATCTTCCCATGGGGAACCATGAGGAGGATGCGAAGCATCATGGGGGTTCCGTGTACGTTTCATTGTGTTGCCGTTATGTGTTTCATTTATCGGAGCACTAATAGGAACGTAGTGTGAACCCCCATGTAGAGAAAAACAATTGTAGAGAAATGTAGAGAAATATGGAGACAGCGAAGAGACCGACACCCGCGTTACCGGATCGAACACCTCCGGGTGCCTGCCCTCTTCGCCCTCTTCTTTGGTTGAGCTGCAAGGCGCCTGTCGCTTCCCGCCACATCCTTCCCGAAGGAAATTCCACATCCTCCTCTAAAGTTTTCAGTTCGTCCTTTCCGTTGACGCTTAGCTTCGAGTGCCTTCGTTGTATCAGTAGCTTCTTGACGTATTTTGGATGATTGAAGGACATAAGGTGCGTTCGTAGCACATGCTCCCGTCTCGGTTTGTAGCGCAGTTGGGAGAGCGCCACGTACCTCCCGTTACGGCCAGGGATTCGTGGGATCAAAACCGGGCGCTGCCTATTTTTTTATAGTGGGCTGCGCTGCCGTCAGCCCAAACGCTGACGGGGCTGCAGAGACGCGCATGCACAGTAGAGTGCGGACCGCGGACAGCAACAAGGGAGGGAGGGACACAGCCCCGAGCATGAGCGGCTTCGCATCTAAAAAGTGGCCGCCATCCCTCCGAGCGACAGTGGATGTCCAGCAAAGCTGTTGTAAACCACTGCCAATAGTGATTGAGGAGGGTATGGAAATCTTCCTCGATGCCTCGGCGGGCATGTCGGTTGCGCTCGGCAAGTGTCACCAATAAGGATACAGAGTATCGGCACTGTTTTCTGCTATTGTTCTGTGCCACCGCCATGATCCTTGGTCAGTTCGCATTACTTGACATCTGTACACGGTGATGGTTCATGGCCACCGCCATTTTGTTTTTTATAAGTCTTAGTCCCTCAATTCTGGTAGGCTTATCTTGTCCTCCCTGCTCTGCGGTTGCATGCGACTGACGTGTTCTGAATGCCAGTCAAAGATAGCGCTTGTTAAAGCGTTTGAGCCGCAGAAGTATGTCCAAGGATGCGGCAAATGCGGATGCGGATGCTGGGGTACTGCCTCATGCGCTCGGCGCCTTGGGACGAACTGTTCTGTTTAGTGACACTAGTCCTGACAAGCCTTCAAACATAATCTTCAAACATAATGTTCACCAGGAACACGTGGGGTGCGGGGCGCGGAGTGTCCCATTGCTAACAGCCTCCTTATCATCCTCATAACAGGATCTATGTTTTGTGGTTTCCTTAAACGAATTCTGAGCTCTATGCTGAATGCCTGATTAGCCAGATGATTGGGATCAGCGTCTTAGACCGTGGCGCCTGGGCATTTATGACCACGAATATCGTTCTTACCCCCGGCGATGCAACCGCTGAGGGGGGTGATGGAGTGGGAGTAGCGGTATACAGCTCTACATCTACCTCTACCTCTAACGATAATAACGATACATTCCACATTGATTTGAAGTCATTTTTAAGGCAGTGTCTACCTGTACAAAAATGCTTTACGTATCTGTCTATAAACTATTTCCATTTGCAGAATGGACAGTCAAGCTCACTTCCTCATCCAAATACACTATGAACAAGAACTGCCATTTCATCTGGCACCCTCTGCTGGCTTCACAATGAATATATCCTGCGAACATCTATGTATACCTTCTCATTGGAAGCAATCATTTTCACAGAAGCCTGGCCCTCTGGTTTCATCCGCACTGTGAATTTCTATTCCTATACCCTCTTTTTGTCTTTTGCAAACATAAAACTAGTTGCCCATAAGGAGTTTTATGGTTGTGATCAACAAGACCAGTAGTCCCAACGAATCAGTCGTAACCTGTATGTTGGTAATGTCAAACGTGCTACCGGGAAGGGGTCTTCGCCTCCGCTCTGTCCTGCAATTGCCCCACTAGTTTTGTTCATAAACTTCCAGGAGCAAGACCCACCAATGTTTTACAACCTTTCATTCATTTCTACTGTGCCGCCATGTTCCCATCTAGCGGCTTTTCTGATTTATCACCTAACGCTCAACGTATTAGAGGACAATATTTCAGACTTGTGACTTTAGCAAACTTTACGGCGTCACTAGGCACCATGCAAGAATTCGCTGTAAAAATCCTACGTAGATACATTTCTAACAAAACATCCATGCGATAATGCCTGACGCATTTACACTATCGAGTGAATTCTTTTATTTACTTTTTGCTACATTTATACTGTGGTCTCTCTGCGACATCAAAAATGTAGGATTCGCAAAGGAAGAGGAACAGCCTATGTCAAAGAAAAACACATTTGCAGTGACAAACTACAACGCACAACCTGTGTACGAAAAGAAAATCGTATAAAACTCCACAAGAATAACGCTTGAACGAGATAAAGAGGAAAACGATACACAGTGTGTGTACACGTGAAAAGCGGAGTAGTGAAGTGGTGCGAATACTGTCGAAGTGACAAGCACTTTTTAGAATAATCGTGACAACCTAATGTTAACACAGTAACTTCCCATGCAGCAAGAAATACCGTACATCGATTAAGTTTAAGTAGGGAGAAAACCTGCCGAGGAAGCATAGCGTAGCTGAAGAAGACCGGCAATTCATCAGCACGACCTAGCAAACAATCAAAAGACGGAGATCACAAAAAGCAATCACACATTTAAATATGAAATTGTATCAACGCATTTCCACAGCCAGACCCCGAATATTGAAAAACTATATCACGCAGCAGCCCGTTCTAGTCTGTCAATGTTTGTTAGAAAAATGAATACTTAAATGCATTGGTGCGCGCCGGATATTGAGGCAATTTGTGAGCGTGCCCGAGTCGTAGAGCGCAAGATGGGAACGGTGTTAAATATTTTCAAATGTTTATGTTAAGTGACCTATTTGAAATTAGATACAAATATCTCAGCCATGTCAATTTCTACGTTCATTTCCGGAGCCCTAATTCTGTTTCCAGCCATAAGGTTCGATGGAAACGTGCATGCCTCCACAGCTCGGGAGAGTTCTAAGGATTTGGTTTGGTGAGGCTTCCACGAACCATGTGTACGCACTGCTGGAAGGCAGCCACCTGGTTTTCGCGAAATATCTTAAATGCTTTCGGTATCTTATCTGAAAGTGGTCGTCTGTGGAAGTGTGAAAAGGAAGACACAGCCTGAATTATTCAACGAGCATTGGTATATAATGTAATCTGGGAAATGCAGCAATGTCTTACGGCAGTTGCAGCATTGGGAGAGTTTTTGTGCGCTAGGCATCATGTACCGACATTGAAAGCTAACATTAGGACGCTTACCGATAGCGTGCATTTTTAATTTGCCGTGGTCGTTAACAACAAATGCGTTTATCTCCTCAGTTACGCATGTTTCTTTCCATTACGGTTAGTGAGTAAGGTTTGCTATTACACTGAAGACTGTCTTGTTTAGTGTCGCGGTCGCCAACATTCTTTGACGTTTATCTCTCGTTATATCTGTACAACGCAGCGTATTAACGTTACCACTCGTAAGCATTTTCCTGTCGCGGATTTCCTGTCCTTCAGCATGCCGCGTTTCTTGTTAATAAAGTGAAGCTTTAGTCTCCACTCTGATGCCGTTGTACGCCAATAGGCCCTGCAGGAAAGCCAACTTTCTCTGACGATCATTATAAATGACTGTGGGTGAAGTGAAAGAACAAAACGCTTCCCGTGCGCCGGAATCAAAGCTGGATCTCTCGCGTAATGAGGCCGGCATCGATCCGATTGCTCCATTTCGACATGGTGGAAGAGAACATCATGCAGCACGTACCCATGCGCGCCGTACACCCTAAACCCAAACTTTAGACCTACGGAGTGCACAACCGAGAGTTGCTGTGGGTATTCTAGAAAAGTGGTACGTACCTCAAGAGTAGCGCATACTCGCAGTGTGGGATGGGCCAACCAAAGAATTCATCACGAAAAAGCTTCGCGTTTAACAAACCTCGGCGTTACATGTAGGGGTGCAGGTTGTTTAAGTTTTGGGGACAGTTTTATGGTAAATTCAGGTTGTCTCGCATGGGACTATATAAAAGACCCACCGATAGGAATGACTTGCGTCAAGAAATTATTTAACTGTCCAAAGACATATATGTCAAATTACAGCAATGGCGCAATTAAAGTGGAATACAGAAACAGAAACGCGAGAGTAAACGCTGCATTTCGGCTTGCTCCCGTGTCTCCCTATAGATCGGCGGAGACGCACATTAACTCCACATTTATGCACACGGCACATACGTTCCCATTTACTCCGCTTGAAGACGACAGGCCCTGGTAAACAGCGATGGCAGTGTTTACTCTCAGTTTACCCTCCCTGTTGCACCTTTTTGCCTTAGAGTGTGTAAACGATTGCAGGATGAATATTATGCATCAGTGTGGTATAAGAACTTCTCGTTTGATTAGAGCATCATCAAGTAATACTGCTCGGTCACTTAGGCATGTAAGTTTTACCTGGAACCGCGCGTGTTACATGTGGGGTGCCACAAGGCTAGTCTATGCCCAGTAACTGGCCCCTTTTTTGTCCGCTGTATATATTGACGAAATAGCTACCAGTACTACTGTCTTTGCCATTGGTATTCTCGCGAGTGATTCAGTTGTTTACAAAAAATAGCTAACACGGTTGGCGTAGTATATAATCAATGCGATCCAAGCAAGTAAACGGAGTGGTTTTGTACTTGGGAAAATAGAGTTAGTACCAAAAAGACAAAATATGTAGAATTTACAACGAGTAATGTTTTTACCCCTAAGTGTTTCCCAATTAAACACAACTTATTTGAACACGTTCCTACGTTTCGATACTTAGAAGGAATTTGAAATGCTAGTCTCTCACACGTCTGCTACGCAGAAATAACTCGTAAGTGGCAAAGCACTGGAAAAAATTGGTTTCCAAACGGACCAAGTACTAGGATACCATTTCGCATTGGTCAGACAATCATAAAATAATGTATCTACAATATATATACTGCACCCAAAACACCTTAACATTACCAATTTATCGAAACCTGACCAAAATAAGGCTGCAACGTTTATTTTGTACTCTAATTCCCACCCAAAATTTTATCCGCAGTATACGCATCAAACCGAAAAATACAGCCCCGCCTATGCAGCTTGAACCTCGGAGAAACAACAATAGAAAAAGGTTACCAGCCACAAATACTTAGGTAGAACTTTAGATTCGTCTTTGCACTGAGGCCTCTCATATAGAAAAACTAAAAAGAAATTAGCATTGCGCTGTTTCACACTGGTAAGGCACGCAATATTTTTCTCCCCACGTTTTACGCTTATTTACTTTGCCGTGTTTCACAGCCATATGACCTATTGCATTGAGTCAGGGGTGTTCACTTACGCGTCTTACTGCAAATCACTCTGTGTAATCCAAAAAAGAGCCGTTAGAATATTGGCCGGAGCGCCGAGGAATCAGCCATCAGCTATGCTCTTCACCGAATTTAACACATTGCCGTATATAAGAGTCAGGGTCTATAATACTGCTGTAATTATCCAGAAAAT
Source organism: Haemaphysalis longicornis (assembly GCA_013339765.2). Classification (NCBI taxonomy): domain Eukaryota; kingdom Metazoa; phylum Arthropoda; class Arachnida; order Ixodida; family Ixodidae; genus Haemaphysalis; species Haemaphysalis longicornis. The sequence continues at coordinate 191,396,335 of CM023450.1, read as the reverse complement.
ACTTACACAAACAATCCGTACCACTCGTCAACGCTAATTACACCCAAGCAAGATACAAGGCCCGCTGATCACAAAAATCATGACCTGCCAGTACATAATCTATATGGTCAGCGTCTCTTTTCCTTCATGGGAGCAAATATATGGAATAATATACCAAACTCCATCAAAACAATACCAAATATGTTGCCGTCCCTAAAACATTACTTCAAAATTCAAGTACATTAAACCAGAACTGTTAATTTGAAGGTATGTAACACTAGTGTAAAAGCACTAAACAATATAACTTGCTGCCAATTATCTTTACTTGTGTGCGACAACCAATCATTTTGCCCAGGATTGTATTTTTGAAAATATTTCTGTAATGTATCCAATACTGGCCGTACAGGCTGTGGATCCAGGTGCCTCATCAGCATGTTTTTGTGATGGTGGTGTGGTTCCGGAGAAATTATGTTTTTTGATTAAATAAACTAATTTGCTTTTGTTCTTCATCCTCAATAAAGAAATCCCTCGTTCTTTTCACCCAGTCACGCGGAAGAAGATATTCGTGGTATCATTACGTCATTTACGCTTGATATTGTGGGGTTCGTGGCTTTAAACGGGCTGTATTACCCGGCTAGCAAGCTAGAACGCCAGAAACAAAGCCGCAATCACAACCGCAGCGTTGCGTAGACGCTGCTGAGGGTTAGATCCACTCACCGGTGGTCGCCATTGATGCGCTCGGAGGAAGGCGATGTCGACAATCCACGCTTTATTGCTCGGTCAAAATATGCAACACGGACTGGAAAGGCTGTGCAGAGCTTGGTGCGGGAGACGAAGTCTCCGAGAGCTCGTTAACCCGTCTGTGGCCGCCGACTCGGTCCGTCCCCGAGTGGGGGAATCGCCTCGTCTCTGGGTCGAGGAACATCCGAACCCTTGTCGAACCCGCGCGGTTCCCGACCCGGCCAGCAAAGCCCTAAGCAGAGATATGGTGGCTAGAAGGAATAGCAAAGCCATACCAGAGAAACCCTGCGCTCGACGTTATCTTGATTGGGACAGAAGGGTTTCCAGAGGGGGAGGAGGGTGTCGGCGGCTTAGCCCACCACCTCGGGGCCGGCGCTCCGCACGCCGTAATCACCGACGGGAAAGTGCGCCCTACGCAAGCGGCTTTGCCACCGAAGAAGCATCCCCGTGTCCGCGGAGCAGGGCAGTTAACCCTAACAGCGCAGCACGGCTGGCATGGGGACCGACGTGATCGCCAAAATATCACACTGACCACTCATTTCTATGCCTGTACAATCCCACTGGACCTTGTTTCTCAACTTGCCTTGTCCTTGGGCGGCAAATTATTCTTGTATTCACCGCAAAAATTACTGTCACAAAATTTTGGTTACTTATCAGCATTACTGAATTAAAGTGGTTACCACCCCATGTTGCTGACTTTCCTAATACATAAGCTTGTCCAATGATGTTTGTAGGTCTCGTTGAAATTTGCAATTTCTGATGTCCCTCGAGGGAACTTGGTTTCTTTCTTTCGTTTTTTTATGCTGGTGCAGAGTGTGTCTCCTTTATTTATTAGTTTTCGAAATATAATTTCTACATTTTTTTCGTGCGGTTTATTTATTTTTCGGAACACTGTGGATAAGGTGTGTTTTGTGAAAACAATCATCCCTTTTATGATGCCCCTGGGTCATGGGTGCATGTAAAGAAATTACAAATAAATGCAAAATTTTCCCATTTGTTCCTGCGTTTATTTTGAAATATATTTCCTGAGTAACATGCTCTCTCTCTCTCTTAAGAGGGGGGCATTGGCTAATAACGATTAGAGCGTTATTAGCGTGTCCGCTACGGAGAACCGAAACGTAAGTGGGTTACTAATGCCAACTTATTGAGCCTTTTTTGTTTGAATTTCACACGGAGCATTCACTTGGGACTATTGCGAAGGAAAGATTTTCCGCTCGGAATTCAACAAGTTTCGGCATGTTCCGATCGGGTGAGCGAATTTTAAGTATCCATAATCCGAAAAAGCCAGTTCAAAATTTCCTCCCACCGCTGCAGCCCGGATATGTGATTTTGAACCACGGAGTTATTCACATTGGTAGCTTCGAAAGTTTACTTCAGCGGAAGATTTCGTTTTGGAGTGACAATATTTGAACAGTGTTTTCTGCGTCTGTCAAATGTTGCTTTACATTAGGCACACCTATTATTATGTATTTGTGTGTATCAGGGGACAGGCCCCGTTTAACCGCATCCTAGTGTTTCTTTGTCCGTACCCCTGGCATTTGCAACGCTAATGCCGAATGAAGTTTGATTTGATGAAGACTGTCACATCCCAGAGTCATACTACACACTTCTTTAGAGAGACAGCGTAATAAATTTGTGCAAGTTTCATTTTACCGACGTTCCTATATGGCGCTTTTTAGGAAATTCTACCCACCATTGAGCTATTTGGCATAACTCTGCAGCCTCAGTCAAGGTGTACTGGGTTGTAGAACAGCCTTCAGCCTTTCGTGTCCCCTTCACCGACAATTGTAGCACTGCATTGCCGTGATTTCACACACGCGTTTACCATATCGAAAATCTCCAAAACTAGTTTTTCACACATTCCTGGGTAACAACCGCATCCTAGCTTCCTGGCACACAGGTTTAACCGTATAGGCATGGTAGGGAGTCATTCCCATGCTCCGCTCTTTCCAGTGCCTCGTGATAAAAGACTATCAGTAAATAAGCAGGTGAAATAGCGGGAGGATATCTGCATTATTAAACGCACATTTCTCCTTAAAAAGGGCTTCAAAATAGGCGAAAGAAACTCAGAGCTTTACATACTCATTCACGACTACGTTCCGGCGCTAAACACTCTAAAATGTGAACGATACTTTTACTCTTGTTTTGAACCTCCGAGAAATGTGGCTTAAAATATTGTGTACGATCAAGGATGTCTGAAAAAAAAAAACAAGCCCTCTCCTTGCCACGCGTGGTCTTAGAAGGCTGCCGGCATACACCTAAGCGTATGCGATTAGTAATGTGTCCTGACGCTGTCCGTGTTCGACAGAAAAGAACAGTGCATGCTGTGAACCGCGTGTAAATCAGTGTTAAAATAAAACCTTTTTTTCATACGCTGATTGTCGCTGCTTTAGACATTACTTTCACCCCAAAATTTGACATCATTTTAGCGCTTGATGCGATACAACACTTAATCTAGCGCACAAACTGGAAACCTTATTTACAATCTGGGCTCAAAGTGCGCAAAGCATCCACGGATATATTTCTGTGAACCCGCGAACGGCAGAGTTTCGTGCAGCTGCTGTCTTCGCGACAGCATGGATAATCGACGCTGCTCCACTTTTGATTTGCAGGTCAGCATGCAATCGAATTTAAAAGGATACCTCCACATGTTTTAACGCTGTTCTGCTTCAAGCTCGGTGCTTGCATGCGCCCCCCCCCCCTCCGCCCCCCCCATTCCACAAACCATCCTTGGCTACGTTTTGACGACGTTGTTACTCGGCTAAAGGTTCAACCGAGCCTCCGTCTCACCTAGAGGCGTATACATCGGGGTGCGGATGGGCTTCTGTAAACGCACCAGCCACCCGCCCTCAATAGGGCGCCAAACAGGCAGTCACACGTAAGCCCACTTTTATTTCTCTTCCTATTTCTCGATTACAGTGGCGGGACCGAGGTAAAAGCTGAGTTGCTACGCTTGGGTATGGCAGCCAGCACTACACAGACCACCTGGGGTTGAGGAGGCTCTCTTAGTTAAGCCTCCCGGCCGTCACTAGTCGTTAGGACTTATCGAGGAAAGTGGAAACAAATGAGCGCTTGCTTGTCGCAGGTTTGGTACACTTAACTGTGAAAACATTGCGCTGCTTATGTTTACAAACTGAAGTATAAGGAGGAAACAGAGGAAACACTCATGCAGAAGCGGATCGTGCAAACTACTTTATTTTGCGAGCCATTCCAAAAAATGGTGAACCCAAACACCAAAAATTAAAGCCGTTCTCCTCAATGGGAAAGCTGTCGGAAGTTCAGAGCAGTGATTCACCATACTGGACTGTAGCGCCGTTACCCGCTCACTGCTATCACCCAATGCAATTCAAATTTCCCGCGTTCGCGGTGCTCGCGCGCCCTGGGCCTGAAACTGCGCAAGCGGGAGTTCTGTTCTTTTTGTGCTTGCTTTCCTGTCGCATGTGCCGACATTGCACTGCCACTTTTTGTTGCTTACGATCGTAAAAAAACAACCTGACGAGCGTTCCTAACAAAATAACGAGCGCGCTGCCGGCTGATTACGTATATTTTGTTTTAAATGTACCTACAGTTTTCCTTACGCTAAACAACAGGGAGATATATGACAAGCGCCAGCAGTGCACGAGTTTCAAACGCCTATGACTATACGAACCGTTTGTTTCGAAGTCTTTGGGTTACGCCGCGACGACAGCCGCTGCGACGGAACTCCGCTGGGTTCTACTTGGGTCCAGCGAGCGAGGTACGAGGGCAAGGCGAGCCCCTATAGTGCGCTGCACTTTCAACATAGCGCGAAACAGGTTCAGTAATCATGCCTGTATCATCATCGCTTCCCATGTTGCCACATTCCCTGTAATGGCCGGGGACGTGTCAAGCTCCGCAGGAGGCTTTTTTCCTCTGTCCTACCCACTGAAACTGGGCAAAGTAAAGTATTGCAATTTTAAACACCTCAGAAGCGGTTTCTGGGCGGTGCTTTCATGGGACGAAATGTAATGACGTGCTGGAGTGATGTGGAGAGGGCATAGCCTAGAGGGGAGGAGAGCAAGAAGCAAGCTCGAAGCCCAAACAAATGCAGGAAGTTAAAAGAATGCGTCACCATGACGCTTGCACAGGCAAAGCTTTTCGAAACGGCTAAATCTGGCGGCAATGTTTACACTTGTCAACACAGTTGAGCAAAGAGAAAACGTTAACCATATTTTGGGCATGACATCAATAGATAAGTCATATTCGCCTGTTTAATGAAAAATAACTGACTGCTTGATTGTTGCAATAGCCAATAAAAATACAGTGTGACAAAAGAAAGAACTGCTCGTTGCGCCCCCTCGGGACAGGGTTCCATGTTTAAAAGTAAGGAAAGGTTCCAGTAGATAGCGCGAGCAATGGAACACGGCAAAATGAATTGGCGCAAAGGCAATCGATCTGCTTGGTTTAAGAAGTTCTATTAACCTTAGTCTTGCCATTAGGGAATGCCTGGAAGCTTCTTTATTAACATCACCGCTAGCAACGTTAAGTCAGTGTAGCTGGGGTAATTTCTTGATCAGCCCCTATAATTTCAACCGTCCCCTCGACAACGATGGAAATCGATAGCGATGAAACAGTGAAAAAATATCGGGGGCGGCAGAAAATCCCATTTCGCGGAAGGCTCAGAAAATCAGGTGGCTGCGCTTCTGAGTAAGCGTTCCCTTCTTTTCCCCCTTTTTCTGTGCCGGTCAACCTAAGAAGCGCAAGCCCGGGCTGCGATGCGGATTTTAACAAATGCTCCCGAATTTTCTGAGCGCGCCATCTATCTGCTGAACCACTACGTCCAGGCGTCATCGGCACATTTCAATAAAAAAACATCACGGATGAATTACCGTAAATTTCACCGAACAGTGAACTGTAAAAGATGCGAAGCTTTGCAAGTGGGCACGTAGTTAGGATTTAGGAGTAACAGTGTGACCAGGAGGACTAGGCAAGTCCCCCATTTAATTTTCCCTGACGCCTTGTTTTGTAAGCGTACACTGTATGGTCAAGCTTCGCTCGTGGTGGCGCCCTTGAATTACAGGTTGCTTTTAGGCGAGCTCCTTAGGGCGTGGGTCTGTCCATCCTCGACGTATGTATGTAGCCACCTCTAGTTTAGTTCTTGGATTGTTTACTAGATGGCGTGGCTACCTCTAGTTTAGTTCTTGGATTGTTTACTAGATGGCGGTACTTGTATATGAGGGAAAGATGCGCTTGGATTGTTTACTAGATGGCGTGGCTACCTCTAGTTTAGTTCTTGGATTGTTTACTAGATGGGGGAGCGTTGTAATAAAATCCGTTCGCTGTTGGCGCGCGCTCGGAGTCGCCCGATGGATAAGGCTGCAGATGTGCGAGCCCGCGAGGCAGAAGCGCTCCGTGAAGCTGCCGTACGAGAGCGGGAGGCCGAAGAGTGTGTCGTGTGGCTGCGCGACGACGCCGCCAAGATCCCAGCGTTCGAGAACGAGAGGCCCAAGCGTCACGGCAACGGCGCGAGGACCCTGCGTACGCGAAGCGGCACGGCTGGCGCGAAGAGGTTCTCCAAAACGTCAGAGAACGGGAAGCGGCGAGAAAGCCGCGTATCGGCAGGCAGACCCCGATGCAGTGAGAGCTCGTGAGGCGTCTGCAAAACGCATCAGGGAGCTCAGCCCAAGTGCCGACGCGCGTTTAGCGAGACTTCTAGACGTTACGTTCGGACACAGAAGTTGGGCGAACTTTCACTGAAGAGTCACGGTTTTACCGATGATTCCCCTCAGGAGCTTCGCCCACTCATCTCATTCACCCCGTGGATATTGTGAACGTTTTTATTTTGACATTATTTTTTACTTATTTGTTGTATTTTTGCGAGGTGATTGTACGTAGCGTTCCGGCTAAGGCCGCTGTGCAACGCCACCCGTTACAAAGGGAAGCCACTAAGCATCATCATCATTAATATTCGTGCATGATAATCAACTGATTTGCATTATTTATCTGCATAAGATGCAAATTTAGGACGTTGTGTGCTGCGCAGGCCCATGATGACTAGATATTCAGCAAATCTCGTTCCTGCTGAATTTTTTTCAACGGCGTCCTCCAGGGCAAAAGTGACCATTGTCTATGTTGTGCGTTTTTCTGCTGCTTGTTTTCTTCGTAAATGAGATTGATGTGATCTGCCGGACGCGTCTTCTATTTTCGCCCGTGTCAACATTTGTGTCGGTATTGTTAATTACTTGAATATTTTCGCGTATATTTTATTACGAGCTGCAATATTTTCTTTAAAAGTTACGCTCTTCCTGTCATCATGCATGAAAGAGGAAGGTTACAAGCCACTTGAAGCTTGAAATTTGGGGTTGTCGTAAAGGCTTTGCACATTTTAATACGTGGCAGGCATTGGGACATTAAAAACTTGTAATATATGAATGATCGTAATATCAAGTCGAACGGCCGCACACGGTCATTCTATCAATACACTCACGCAAAAATTGATGAAGGTTGCGTGAACGAAGGAATTCTGTTTATTTTCCCTTTAAGACTTCGCCGCCATTAATGTTCGTTTAAAGCAGAATCTGACTAAATGGAAAAGGCATAAATGTTTTCGGTTTCTGCTATAACAACGTTTATGCACTGACGCGTATCACCCAAAAGGGCCGCCTGTCTTCGTCTGCTTTCTCTTGAGTGACATCGTCGACGCAAATAACCAGTACAGTTGGACAGGGCAAAATAACTACGCCCAGCATGGCAGGCTTTAGGAAGCTAAAAAGCAATAGGGACATTTACTACTTAGTGTAACAGGTTTTTTTCTGGTAAACGTTTCTACGCTTCGCTATCATATCGCTGTTGTGCACATTAAGTGGTACGGTTTGCCTTTCAGGGCCATTTAAACGATCCAGGGATATCCAAACTCCACCTTACACTCACTGGCAGTTGACCCGATTAGCTTCAAAGCGGCAGTGTACAAGCGTGCACTAGACTTTCCCCCCCATAGACATTGTGCTGTACTAGAAACGCCACCTGTAAGCTCCCTGGCTTCTCCAACAAAGATTATTTATTTTCAGCCTGTCAGGTGGTGCTTTGATAAGCATTCCAATGTGTTTGTTGGTTTATTGTGAGGCATGTCGTACGGTTGCTTCGTTCGAGAAGGACAGGTGTCCTTAAAGGAGCCATGAAGAGAAACACAAGTTTAGTTCATTCAAAAGATTGCTTCGTTAGAATCATACTGACACCACTTTTAACGTAAAATTCGCTCAAATAAGCTACATAAATAGGAAAAAAGGGAGGGGCCATGCGACAGACTAGCTCATTTCCTGCAACAGAACCTATGATGTCATACCAGCCAGCTCTGCTATTGGCAGAGGGCGGCAAAAGCAAACGCAAATTAGGCAGAGCTTATAAGCTTGCCGAACGAGCGATTTGCGCCTAAATTTAGGGCGCATTCATTTTAAGGCCGTAAGAGTGGTGGAACAAACAGTGGAAGTTACGAAGCACACGTAAATATAGAAGTACCGATGCGTACTGCTGTTGGTACTGCGCACACTATGCTTGGTTTCGCTGCACAGGACTTCGGGGCTTCAGGGTTGTCTCAGGCGACACTGGCCGATTCAGCCAAGCAACGGTGTCTCATGCGACCATATTTGTCGAGCGAGCGCTATGTTTCAAGAAATGATTCTTTTCTCCCTGAAAAAAAAAACAAGTTTAAATACGGTCAAACACAAACCAAATGCAGAAAACGGCTTGCCACGGTATGGTGGCGCCATCTAGGTCCACTAACGGTAAACAAGGCTTCCCAATCGGCTGCAGAGGGGTCGGTTTCTCTGATGTCATTGCAGAACACGAAAACGCATGATTTAGGGGGAAAGTCAAACTTTTAACCTAAATTAATTAATATCTCAGTGAATAAAGCACCGTTTGCATTCGGGCAAACGCTAGGGGCACTGTAAAACACGAAATCTTTCGAATAACACAAACTTGTATTCTCTCTTCGTGGCTCCTCAGAAATTTTATTCCTAAGCAGTGGATAATGGTGGAGGAGGCCTGGATCTGTCGTTGAGAACACTTCGCCCTCCAATACATACGACAGTATTCATATCTAATCAGACACAAATATGTACTTGGATGCGTGATGGGTTTTCAGGAGGAATCGGTTGTTTTCTGCGTATTTTCTGGGCTGCGGAAACGTAAAACGAATAGATCTGCGGTATCCCGATAGGCAGTAAATATTCCTATAAGTAAATATTATAAACGGGACATTTATACCCATCCGAGCCTTGGCAGAGCTTCAGTTTAACGCCCTTCTCTCCTCAACGTAAGGCTCTTTGGTGCTGGGCTGTCATGCGGTCCCTGCGTAACAGCACCGCCTGCCGCCGATACTCAGCTGCCTGCAGCGGGAGCTTGCATCGATCGCTCAAGAAGCAAGAGACGATCGGAATACTTCTAGGCCGGAGACGTCATGGCGACAGAAGGCTGACGCAGACTGTCTCACCTTCCATACGGGATACGGCGCTTGTGATTCAGATGTTTATACAGCAGAGGTATATAATCGCGCCTCCACTGTGAACCCAATACTGCATTGAACTGAACTCTTTGACGCATCCGGCTCTCACATTTACGCCATTGATTTATATACAGGGTGATCAAAGTTAAGTCGACAGGTTTTTTTGAAAAGTAGGCGGATAGATTTACGCGAAGGTTACCTGTGCAGTGAGGTTATGCAGTTTGCATCATGCGAACGGCAATAACGTAAACTTCACCGTTTGATATCTCGGACTACGGATGCGCTAGAAGAATTCTGCCAATTGAAACTGCTTAGAAACATGATTGCGTCTAACTTTCCAATACAAACATGCCTGGTTACGGTATTCACTAAAGGGTAATTAAACAATTTCAGTTAATTAAGCCTCCGAAATCAATGATTACCTCCTACTTATGTGTCCCCCTGGGCGCATAACCTCACTGTAAAGGTGGTCGTCGCGTAAATCTAAGAGAAAATTTATTAAAAAAACCTGTCGCTTAAGTTTGATCACCCCCCCTGTGTGTGTGTGTGTGATGCCCTGTGTGTGTGTGTGCGTGTGTGTGTAATGTCTGTGTGTGTGTGTGTGTTGTTGGTGTTGTGTGTGTGTGTGTGTGTGTGTGTGGTGTGTGTGTGTGTGTGTGTGTGTGTGTGCGTGTGTGTGTGTGTGTGTGTGTGTGCCAAGAAACCCAAGGAAAGCAAAGGGGAAATGAGGGATAGGTCATTTAATCATCACTGAAACCGACAGAGGTTTTGAAAGAGAAAACGAAAGTTGACAAAAGCTTGCCATTCGGGTGGGATCCGAACTCACGACCTCCAGAGTACGCGTCTTTTGCGATGATCACTCCGCTACCGGCGGGTCGGTGCTCCCCTTCCACTTTCTTGGGTATTTATGTTAAGGTAATCGTTACCCTGTACTTGTGGTGGTAGCCAGGGCCACTCCGACTACTCGGGGTGAAGGGGACCGTCTTATTAACCCCCGCGGCATGACTCGTACGACAGGCTTCGACCAGCGTTACCCTCTTAAGCTACCTGAATGAGCTACCTGAATAGGCTTACTGAATGACGTCTTAAGCTACCTGAATGCTAAAACTATGAACGCTCTCTTCGTAGTCGCAACAGGGAAGCGGGATGCTCACAAATGTACCAATAGCATATTGCTGCTAGCAGCGCGAGGAAGGTGCAAGGCTGAGCAAACAAAGTGTCATTCCCGCCAGTTTGCAGGCGACATAAAACGAGTTTGCCCTTTTCCTCGCTGCGACTTTACTGGAGCCATCACGCTACATGAATACTCCACTGCGCAACGGCGAAGGCCCCCACCCGAAGCGTGTAAACGCTTTTCATATCGCAATTTGTTTAACCAAGTTGCACATCTGCAAAGTGTAAATACTTGACGAGTGTGGCTCGTAGGAGTTGCTGAGTGGTTAAGCCATTTGGTGATGACGATAAGGATCCGGGTTCGATTGTCGTCCCCCGCAAATTTTTTTCGGTTGTACTATACGGAAAACCAGAACGTCCATGTGTCGAGATTTTGACGCAGATCAAATATTCCTTAGTGGTTTGAATTACTCTGCATCCTGCAGCATAAGCTTCGCTTCAAAACAGAGGTGTAGCCCCGGGGCATCAAATGCGCCAACATTTTTAAATAGTGTGTTTTCACAGAAAAACAACAAAAATAAAAGGCACCTCACGTGGTTTCGAACTATTAATCACCAAATAACCGAAATTGAACCGGTAAAACCCCAAAATATTTGGCATTGTTGTTTACACTTCCGTTCCTTTAACGTGCCATCAATGCATAGGCAGGGCGTGCTGTGGCTCCTGTTATAATTTTCATTTTTTAGGAAAGTAGAGCGGGCAAGTTGACGTTTTTACAAGATACAAATAATAATAATTGATGTAGTCGGCCAAACTTGTTCACGAAAAAAAAAAACACTTAAACAGATAACCCATGCTCAAAAGGCAGCCCTCTCTTTCTTTCTGCGTATTTTGCAGATTTCAGCTCTGATTTGTCTTCGGCGGTGTACGGTTACTGAATGAAAGACTCGCTATTCTATTGCTAGTTCAGCTTGTTCCGGAGGGGATGCACTGCTGTCGACGAATTACAGAATGTCCCCCCCCCCTAAAAGCTCAGTATCGTGCTTCGCTCTTTACATTAATTACCCTTTCACTTTCTAATTGCATAATTAATGTTAAAATTCGGCAATGTAGCCAACAGAATCATGGCCAGGGGTAAGCGGAACGACTACAATTTAGTGATAGCTATAGACAAATGCATTCCAGTGTTTAGAGCAATAATGCAATGACTGCGCGGTAAATAAAGCTTACTTTAAACAAAATTGTGGCCTACACCCTGGATAAGGTGACAGCTAACAAATAATTGTAGGTGACGAAATAATGGAATTCATTGGTAGCATTTAACAGGCTGCAGAGGAATTTTTTGTTATGCTACATCGCTCCTATTAAACGGTGGTATTAAACCCTGGTATTTTAGCGCGCTAGTACGCAGGCCTAGCTGTAAGGTTTGACGATGATAGCGTAATTGGCCATTTCATAGCTAGGATTTCGATTTCACCAAAAAAGAAAGGGTATGAAATTCATTCCACCGTCGTATGGCTTAGCGGTGGCTTTATGTAGTCCCAAGGAAAAGATGGGGTATGTGCGGAAACGCAGCTGGTAAATCGTCACTACTTTTTCTGTTTTTGTAATGGCGGATTAGGTTGGCCGCTCCTTTCCTCTGGCTGGAGTTCGCCAGATGCCAAGGCGGCTCGCAATAAGAGAGCGAGAGGCAGCGTACCAACCTAATGCATCGGTGATCTCGGAGCAGCTAAGGCCCCTAAAATAAGGGACCTTAGGAGCAGCGCGCCTGTAGCGCCACCGTGCAGCCAGCGCGGGAAGCCGCCGGGTGAACCCACGGCCGGACTGGAGGAGCGGCGAGCGCGCACTTTCATTGTCCGCGCCCGCCGCTCCTCCAGCCTGGCCGTGATGAACCGCGGCGTTTTGTGTCACGTGACCCGTCCTCCCGGCCAGATCGCACCACGCTCTCACATCGAAGTCAGAGCGGTCGTGAGCGCTCCGAGTGGGAGGTTAGAGCTCCGAAAGAAGCAACCGAAGGTAGTTAGAGCGCTCGTATTCTACCAACCAAGGCGCGGCCGCTTTTCAGAGCACTCCAGAGCTCTCGTAAACGCCCAACCGAATACGCCATAAATCTCACCCAATTGTTTAAAGCTTGCTTTGACATTGCGCCACTGATGTCGGGAAACAGCGATATTTTGATTTTTTTAGTATTTTGTTTGTATTGTCGCTTTCAGCCACTAAATTGTTTTTCTCACAGCCGATAATTGATTTCATCGAACCGGTTCCCGACCCGGGTTGGAAGCTTGAACCGGTTCTCGAAACGGTTTGGTACGTGATTTTGTCCAACTGGAACAGAACCGGGACGAAATCAATTCACACGAATCCGAACCGTAACCGAAGCAGTAATTTTTCCTTTTCGACACACAGATATACATACATATGGTGATCAAGTTTATGAGATGAGTCCCTGGTGTCCGATCACGTCGTCTAGCTTGATCAAAGTCCTAGCGAGAATAGCGAACGGGGGCTGCGGTCTGTGCTATGTTTCATCTTGATATTCGCACGCAACAACTGTGAAAACAATGTCCGCCTTTTTGTTCTACTGCTGCCTGAGCGTAATATGCAAAGCATAAGTCAACTATTTTTCCACAATTAAGCAATGTTTTTACAAATTACTTCACTCTGATATTTCATACAATGCTATCAAATGTATTCGGTTAAGAACTAATGCTATTTAAGATTTTCAGCGAAAACACCGTCTGTTTAACAACTGAGCGCACTAACTAAAGCAAGAAAACTTCTTCCTTTCGTGCAGTTTTATTGTAGATTCCAGCCCCCCCCCTCCCGCCTATAAAGAACATTGTCTTAAGGAAGCTATCAGAAGGCTTAAATGACTTTTGTCGCACATTACTACGAGAATCGCACTTTCGTTGTCATGATTTCTGTTTGGTTTTATGTACCTTTTTATAGAACTGTTTGGAATTCGTTATAACACTATTTCCGATAGTTTGTATTAGGTATAATTTAAAGCAAAGTTTTGCCATTTTAAAATTAAGCCTTAATTACTCGAATTCTTTGTTCGTTAGGTGTTTTTATTTTTATTGGTTTTATTTGAATTTTAACCTATTGATCATTAGCTTATAATATCTAGTGCGCTATTACAGTCTATGGATTCTCGGACGTTCGTTCGTATACGGATAAGTTTGTATTTACTGACAGAGAAATAAATTTGACTTGGATTTCGAGCTTGACATGGAACTACTCAAACAGTTCATGAGTGGACGTAATGGTGTACTCTGACCGCACCTTCTGTGTCGCCTTCCATTAGTCCAAGCACGATCTGCCGTACCCTACTTTTTCCATCTCTGGCTGGGAGTGGTATGCCAAAAGGCGACGCTCCTCTTTTACTGCAATGGCCCAGCAGTGAGGCGTGCGAAGTCCTTTGTGACGCCGAAAGACCATTCTGCATGCTTCATGGTAGTCCCGCGTTTTGCTTCGGAGAATGCACAGCTCTCCTACATCTCCCAGGCTAGACGCTCGGGGTCCGTTCTCCTGCAAGAAAGTCCTTCGTCGGGGCATTCTCCCCTTACCAATTTTCAAGGCGGCAAAGCGCTTATGTTGCTTCTAGAAAACTGCCTACCCTGGCAAAATCTGCAGCGAAAAAGGCTATATACATCTAGCCACTCACTGCAAGAGAACCGCTAGAGTCCTAATGATGGGCACATCTTCCGGAATTTCTGTCTTTACCTTCCTTTTTTTTTATTCTTTTTTCTCACTGTTGTTCTTTCCGAACATTGACGTCCGCCAAGGCCATATCACAGGTTAACGTGCCTACATTCTTTTACCTTTTTCTCACTTCATTCTAGTCCCATAAAATCATGAAATCGCATCAGCTGAATGCGCTTTCGTAACCGTCGCCAGAAATCATCGCGGGAAATGTTTTGTGCAGAACCCGGAATGTCGCCAATATGCTCTTCGGGGACGGAAAACGCAGTTTAAAGCTTGGCGCAGTTTGCTGCCACAGCCGAATTGAGAGCGAAGAGGAAGGAGTAAGCTGGCCCGGGCGAATCAGTCGTATGTCGTCGTATAGAGACTCTGTCGAAGAGTAGGAAGAATAGTAGAACAGTTGAATTTTATTATGTGCAGAATGACGAAGAAAGTTAAAAAACGGAATCAACATTACCTGCGCTTGCAGTGCTGTCGGTACATATTAGTGATGGTGGTCGGTTGAGCTGTCTGTGCGTCTACTTATGACTGTATTGCCTTTCACTGAAGCCCTTGAAGTGTCCTGTGCACACAAAAGTACAATAAAACATTATAAAATGAATGGTTGAACAGAAATGAGATGGACAGTTCGTTTGCGGCCTAATTGGGTGCCCACCTCAAAGCAGCAATCTTTTTTTGACCGGAAGCAATTAAGTAGGACGGTGCCTAGCAATAGTGTCTCACTGCAATTAGGCCGTTGAGCAGAAACATGGAAAGCCGTTGCCGGAAAGACTAACCGTGTTCCAAATTCTGTCCAGATAGACTACTCCTAACTGGCTAAGACGTTCACTAGATTTCGCAGACGCCTTTTCTAATGTTTCTGTCAAGCAAAATGATTAAGTTTGCAAGCATCGCTGAAATACACTCAGTTACAAGGTAAAAAAAGAACAACTGGGGCCTCTTGGCATCTTTCTGAGACTTGCACTGCGCAATTTTTTGTGTTTTGCATTTATGTGCTGAAGGGTGTATTTTGTCGGCCACCGGTGCATCGTGGGAAAACTTAATACGCTGTGAGAACAGGTCAGTGTCCGATTTAATTGAAAACACAAACATGCACGGGGCTTCCGTGAATTGTCTCCAAATGCATAAGCGTTCCTACACCACCCCTCAACATTTTTTGTTCGTTTTCAGAGGACGGGTTATAAAGATTGAGATTTTTAAATTTTGTTCGTTTATTTTAATTATGGTGCGGTTTAATTATTCGGTTTTGGAATACCGTCTATCTTATCAGAATTACGAGAGGAGTGACATCACAGGAGATCACAGTCTTACAACACCACAATGGCAGGAATTACCTGTCCGTATGTTTCTACAACACAAAGTCCCTGTATCCACAATTTTATCCTGCATGGTATACGCTCTAGATAGACGCCATAGTCAAGAACACAAATCATTGAACCTATAAAAAAAGTACACTGCTACACTATTTTTGCTCTATAGTTGTTCGTGCTAGATGTATTGCTTGAGTAAGGAAGAGGGTTTAATTTTTAGAGTGATGTGTATCCGGATGCACAGGAAGACTTCATTTCGAGGGCTCATCCCGCTTCCTTATCGAAATATTGGCCGCGTATCTACTGCCTTGGTTGCAAATGTCACCGAAAGACGAAAGCCGCCTGCGCCTTTCACACTTAACACCATCTCCTCTCGCACCTGCCATCCTTTACGCAGTTATCGTTCTCTTCTCGTTTAAAGATGATTGCAAACGGAGTCTGCTGATGGGATTAAATTCTCCCGTGTTCCCACTGATCGCGTACCACATTTTGGGACCTCTTATTTCCGTTGTCCTGAGATGATCTCGAAGAGTGATCTTTTTTAAGTGTTTAATTTCATTTTACTTCGCGTGAGCAAATTTTCGCGTGGTTTGTTTTCACTATCGACCGCAAAAGCGTATCCTACGTCTGTTTAATAATTAAAAGTGTGCTCTTACTGTCAGTTCTGTACGTATGTGTTACCGTAAATGAGCATGTTTTCTTTTTCCATCAGAATTTGACATTCACGACTCGTGCCGCTAGTTTTATTAGATTTGAAAGTTTTCTTTATAAAACGCTGTTTATCAAATAAATGTTATCTTATTTCTTGGCCGGTCGGTGAAATCGAGCGGCGACAGACAGACAGACAGACAGACAGACAGACAGACAGACAGACAGACAGACAGACAGACAGACAGACAGACAGAGTTCTTATGTTTACCAGCCGAAGACAGCATATAGTCTTCAAAACGAGTTTGTCAACAAACTCTTGATAAGAGCAAAAAACAAAATACTTATTAGCCAGGATATACCTAATACAGCAAATTCCTATTTGTGAGAACTACGGCTTAGCCATTACTTTGGAAGTAAACGATGCTTTTGCAAATCCCTGGGTGTTTTATTAGGAATTTAATGCAAACGTTTTCAGTTAAACCGAATATACGGAATAGCGAATTTTCAGTTAAACGAACTTGAACAAGTGGCCCGGCCCTCATTTTGAAATCAGGTCAACGAACTGTTTGCCCTCTGCAGTGCTCGCGTAGCCGATGCCATCCCCACCCTTACTGGCGCAACATAGATGCAGTCACAGCTTCCCGCTGGACAGGCCGAATGACACTGGGGTTAGATGAACGGCGGCAGCGCCGCATCGCTTGTACGTACAGCGTCACAGACGCACAGAGGTCGTTTTGGAGCGGGGAAACTACGCAGATTTCACTTTTTGGTTTGCTGTATGGAGTACCAAAGGCAGTTACACAAAGTATGCCCTCTAGACAGCTATTTTACTTGTTTGCGTTTTAGGAGCGCCAGTAAAATATAAGATAACAGATTTTTACCAGAACGGCTAGTTGAGATTGGGCCTATTCCGTCGGCATTCGCAAAAAAATAAAAAAAAACTCCTCCGGCACGACGCACCTGGCTTGAGCGTGATCTCTCGGGTTCTCTTCTCTTCGCCAGTTCAAATTCGTTCTCTTCTGAAGTGGGGGAGTAAGAACTCTCGCGCTACAGACGCCGAGTTCGCGGCCTGGTGCAGCCGGTTCCGGCGCGCGTTAACGCGGTTCACTTTAGGAGAATTTGAAAGCCTGCAGACAAAATTATTCGGGAATACCAGTCATGGGGAACTCTCAGTAGCCAGTTGGAGAACCCATGCGAAGTGCAACAGCCGGGACTCCGAGGAAAGGACAGGGGTCACCAGCTCTGCTGTTTTCTCCAGCCTTTCACACTAGTGCAAGTTTGCGCCATTTTTTTTCAAAATCAAGATGGGCTGCAATGCACTGTGGAGCACTTCGTAAAAGATCATGCACTTATATATTGCATTTCACACATAACCGACGTGTGCTGTGTCCTAGTGCTGTTCCAAGTTTTTAACGTGAATATTCAGTTTAGGGAACGTTCAGTTGAGTGAACAACTTTTTGCGTCAACTGAAGTCCATCCAAGCAAAAGTTCAGTGTAGCCAGTGATAGCGCTGTATGTGAACTTACTTGTTCTTCATACACATTTTCATCAACATAAGAAACACATATATACCATAAAAGAAGATCATAGGAATAACTTGTCCAATTTATGTACCAAGTTGGTTAACCACAAGATGACTTACTGTGACGAAATTGTTTAGGCCAATAGAAAGAAAGATGTCTTCTCCTCCTTTGGCACAGAATGTATCGGCCCCACTCGGAGGTAACCCTGTGCATTGATGTTTTTGCGGCGTAGGTACTTTTAACATGGCCTACAAAATTTTAAAAAAGAATATACGTAGAGTTTTCGGACTACCAAAAACGAGCACCACTCACTGTAACAATGTGGCCGCGCAAAAAACTTGGGCTTTGCCGGTTTTTGTTCCTGCGTGGCGCCTTCATGTGTCATACGCTACCCTATTTATTCTTTTCCATTCTCGAGTTCCTAGAAGTTGTGTTCAGCTGCACATACTACATTGAAGTTCAAGTAACTACCCCGCAACAAAAGAGTGTGAGGTAGCCGCTGCCGGCGTGAAAATGTTTGTAATAGCTAATTAGAGTCGACCAGTGTTCAAAACGTACGCGTGTATTGTATCAAACTTTTCAGCAGATCATTTCTACGCTGGATATTAGTCATGTAAGAAATTGGGACATCAACACAGTTTTGACTAAGACAGATTTCAATGACAACTTAAAATGCAATATTGTCAATGTACTTAATACACACAATAGTCTATTAAGGAGTTCGACCTACTATTGAGCTATATTTAGGTGTGTACATATCCAAAAACGTAATATTGAACAGGCATTACGGATACTACTACAGGAACAGGCAAAGGGAAAGCTTTAATTTTTACAACGGAAACTGAAGAAGGACACAAACTGATGGCTTTAGAAAATCAACTCTTAGCCCAACTCTGGAGTGCACAGCTGATATATGGAATTCACGGACAGAAACTCAAATTGACCAATTTGAATGAGTCCAAAAATAGCTAAGAGATATAGTTTTTCAATAACTACTGCAATGTGAATCCTGGATTGTGCCTGCGCGAGTGCGAACACTTAACAGCCCATTTATTTTTCAGGTATACACGTCGACGGTGGATGTAATTTACGTTTCAATTTCTTGTTCGTTCTATCTCGATTAGATGAACCTGCCTACCTAGATGTTACAATATGCAAATCGTAATAAACCTTTCAAGGACAGCTGCATTTTATGTTTGGATGACCACTGTGTTTATATTCGTCTGCAACTTCGGCCACAGTCCAAAAGGCCATAGCAGTATTGTCAGTAATACCATCATGAAGAAGTTCCGTAGCAGTCATAATTGTCTTGGTCTCCTTAATAGCTGGCTATCTCCTTATTAACATGTTAAACGACCCAAACACTACAACTTCTAAAACACGAGCACGGAGCGAAGGACCTTGCAGCGTTGTGCCACTGATTCCACGGAAGGCACTCGCGTTTTTTGTACCTAAAGATAACCACAGTTCTCGATCCGCTCAAGGAAGGCCAGTTAAAGTAAGCATGTTTTCTCTGGACAGCGGCCCTCTGTTTCTCGCATCGCAGGCCATCGCAGATGCAAGTCACGGATCGTGGAGAGGAAACCCCGTGGTGCGAACCCGGAAGCTCCGAAGTAAATCAACATCCGCTCTATTCACGCGTGATATAGAAGCCACCAAACTTTCTCGAAAGACTGCTGATCGGCACAAGCGAACCTCTGCATTAGTCTTCGGCGCACAAAACTTTGAGTAAATGAGAATCTTGACTGTTTTTTTCGTTTTCTGCTGTGAAGTGGTTTGTGCATCATTGGTTACGAAAACGGGCTCAACGAAGCAAGCAATGTTTAAAGGGACACTGCTAAACTTCTTTAATCTTTTGTTCACAATCTCAAATGCTTGCAGAGTGTAGTCAATCAACACATCCAGTAATTCGATTCCGGGGCCGCACAGTACATCAGACAAAAATTACTGCTCTATGCTATGAGATAGCTGCGAAACTT
Organism: Haemaphysalis longicornis; assembly: GCA_013339765.2. Classification (NCBI taxonomy): domain Eukaryota; kingdom Metazoa; phylum Arthropoda; class Arachnida; order Ixodida; family Ixodidae; genus Haemaphysalis; species Haemaphysalis longicornis. Next base: position 191,376,872 of record CM023450.1, on the reverse strand, counting down.
GGTCAAAATATTTTCCTGTATTTCCCGCTTTTGGCGCCCTTCAACTGCGGTAATTACGCCATTATGGCGGAGTAGTGGCTATTGGCCGGCTTTCATTCATTTGCAGAAATGAGCACATCCGACAGCCACTTTAAAGAAAACTGGCTCCCATCTCGCCCTGTGTAAGTGGATGTACAGCAAAGTTGTAAGCCACTACAAATGGTGATAAATAAGGGCATGGAACGTTTTTCGAAACTTCGGCGTGTTTTCTGTTGCGCTCGGCTAGTGGCAATAGATAAAGGTACACAGTATCGTTAATATTTTCTACTTCTGTTCTGTGCCACTGCCATGATCATTGATCAGTTCGCATTACGTGATTTACACTGCGGCGGTTTTTATGAGCGCCGCCATGTTGTTGGTGTGCATTTTAGTCGTCAACTCTGGTAGGCTTCGCTTGTCCTCACTGCTCTGCAGGTGCGCGCGACTGACGTCGTTCCGAGCGCGCATGAAAGGTAACGCGTGGCAACAGCCTTTCAGCAGCAGATGTGTGTCAAAAGATGTGGTTTTGATCCATCTTCGGTAGTCTTGTTAAGAAATTCTATGGTCAAAGTAAACGGCGAGGCCGTATATTGGGCAATCACGCAAAAGCGATTAACGCAAATTGGCCGCCCTTGATGACTGGCGTGCCTCATTGGCGGTTACTCTAATAGCTTATCTACTGAAACCATGCTCGGCTTTTTCTAGCGGCCATTCCTGTGGTCCTGCCTAACCCTGACGCCTGCGCTCGACGTCTTGGGCACGAACTGGCTTTGTTATGCAGTGACACTAGTCCTGCCTAGCCTTGAAACATAATCTTCAAAACATCATCTTTACCAGGAACACATGGTCGTCGCATCTCATTATTCACAGGCGCATTATCATCCATGATGAGGTTTTGATGTTTGTTTTGTGGTTTCCATAAAGGAATTCGGAAGCTACATGCCGCATGACTCATTAGCCTGTCGCATGCGCTCGGTTGTCTTAGGCCTTGGCGGTTCGGCGGTTTTTGTCCACGGAGGTCTTTTTCCCCCGCCGATGAAAGCGCAAGGGGGTAGAGGTATACAGCTTTGCTGTAAATGAAAGCCAGCGAACCAAAGCAGAAACGAAGGGGGATATTTCTGCTGCGACGACGAAATCACACAGTGTCGCTCTGCGCTAACTATAGCTGTCGCCTGTGCTTCCCCACGAAAGGAAAGAGTGAAAGCGTTTATCGAAAGTGTTATAGAGTCCCTTAGGGTTTTCTGGTAGGTTACGGTGGCAGTACAAAGCCGATATCTTTACTGTAGGCCAAAAAACCGAAAACATGTTATCTCGAATTTACAGGGTTTTTTTAGCAACACTAAAGAAATAAATTAGTAATAATCCGCATCCCGCTGCATTGCCGCCCACGTTTTTTGCTAGCACTCTCTGCGATCTCGTCGCTTTGAGTAGGGATGTTTTTTTGTAACTCAGCTCCAGTGCTTGCGGTTAATCCCCATGTTTTATAAGCGAGTTTATAAGCAATTTTTTTTGTCGCGGTCGCTTCCTCAGGTGACCTTAGCCCAGGTGTACTGTGCGTGTAAAAACCATTCATTTATGTGTAATCTGCACACCTTTATTTTGGCGAAGTAGAACCAATTTCGGTTAGTTTGACGGGGGTATATTTTCTTTTTGTGCCTTCTGGTCTCAATGGCGGAAAAAAAATTGTCAGTACGCCAAATAAGGCGGTTTGTTGATAATTTACAAAAAATCCTGGCTGCTGTTTTAACAGATTTTTCTGTATTGCCTGGTTGCGCCACGAGACACTTGCGCACGAGACAGCGCTATGATTCTTCATGAATTTTCGGATTACGCTAACTCAACCCTTTCGCTCTCGTGTGCGCTCGGATTTTCCTCGTGCTTCAGAGATTGTGCCTGGCTAGCTGTTCCTAACTAATAAGCAATTATTAAAATTCAGCGCCCTTCCAATCTGAGCAACAGGATGACCTGCGAATCTGGACGCAGTTCGAGAAGTGCACGAAACAAGCATATTTTTTTGTAATTTGCGCGTGAGAATACTTCCTAGTAATTAGCTAAATGAAACTTCGAATCATAGCTTTTGTTACAATATACACTAGAAAGAAATCTGGCGGTGGTGTCTATGGGGTCCATCAAGCCTGTCTTTGTCGTCATGGGCCGCCATGAAACCATACGCTCACCTTAGTTTCATCATTGGCTTTGATTTTAAACGTTTATTTGCCGTTATTTCATATACCGTGCTAAAACCCGCAAAGAAGAGGCTCTAACTGTAGAAGTATAAACTGAAACACGGCATTTAAAGCTCAGAAAATTGAAAGTAAGGCGAATATATCTAATGAGAGTCTGCCGGGACCGTTGTCTCTACTTTTCTGCACACCAAACTTGTAGTAATAATAATGTGAAAAATTGGGAGAATAGGTGAATTAAAACTATTATATTCCATTATTTTAATAATAAATTCTTTGAAGGTTCCAAGGGTTAAATGAGTGTACGTGTAAAAGCGTCCCTTTCGCGGTGAACCGGTGCACAGACCGTCTGCTGCAACTTTCGCGGCGAATATTTACCCGCTCAGTCAAGGTGTACGGCCGCTCTTATCATATGCTCTGCTACTGAAAAAAAAAAACACTCCTTACCTCAAACTAGCATACTACATTGTGGGTTTGTACTTATGTAAACGTGAAGGTATGACCGCTCTCCGGCACAACTTCAGGCACAGCGAATTTCCAGTTCCCAAGCACAGCGAGAGAAGTGAAGTGATCGCCCACCATTTCGGCTACCTCGTAAATATAGTAATGCATACTGAGGAAATGAACACCAAGAAGACGCTTAACAATTCGATAGGCGTGCCAAGTCAGTAGCACTGATCTTCCCATAACCCACCACGGCGACATGCATTCCTAGGTAAACTTTCCTTTCTAGCAGACGTACTCAAGAAACACTTTGCTTCGAAGGACTGTAGTTTTATTCTAGCGGCCAAGAATGGGCTATTCCTTTCCCACCCGTGCAAGCCAATGTATTGAGAGCAGACGGCAAGTCCACATTATTTACAAATTCATTGTGAAGTGCGTTATTAGAAAAGTAGATGAAACGGTCTATGGTAAGAGTCGTCTCAGCGGATAATTGTCTGATCATTTGTTTCGGGATACTTTCGATAGTGCAGGAGTTATAGCCGTTTTATGTACTCAAGCTCCTTTCATAGACGTCTGTTTTTTATAGCTGCAGGGCATTGTGTAACGTTTGCAACTTCAATCTGAACTCTCCCAAGTGAATGAAAAGGCGTAACGAATAGCCGTCTTAGGGGCATATTTCAGTGGGATTTTGTTCATGGTGCCTGTTTTGGGTTAAAATCTACCGAAGATTTGGCTTTGCGACACGATTGAATTTTTTCAGCGCATCTTTTTTCTGCACAGCTGTCGGCGCACGCAGTCCAGGGTAATAGCCAATTATTTAATGGGTTTACTTAATTAATAAATAACAGATAGGATATTTTGTGTTCACTGGCACATTTGAGACGTAGAAAATGTGCTGAAATAAGGGGCATCCCCCCTTTGCTCAGACTAGCGGATATCGTTTCACTCTGTCTTGTGAAATGTCAGCGCTCTTTCTCGTGCCTTCGTGGAGCACCGGGGACAGAACCGTGGTATACAACTGATGTTGCGCAACGACTGAACTACCCTGCATCGAGTGTTCCGGCCGCATTGAACAAAGCGCATTGAATTGGAGCGGTATTGCTTCTCTGAGAGATAATACGGGGTTTCACTACTCCTATGGTACGAAGCACACAACAGTGTGCATGCCCCGTGATGTTGTGCTAGCAAACAAAAAAAAACTGAATAGCATATACTTGCTTCTATTACGGAAACGCCTCACCCAACCTCTATACGCCTTAAAAAGATGAAAAATTTTAATGGCTTGGGGAGCATCCACAACCCCGAAATAAAAGTGCAGAGTTGCACTCGTCTGCAGACGCATTTTTTTCATCGTTCCGATTGCGGAATCCGGGACTACCCGAGACTCATGCCTACATTTGTGTGTTCAAGCGCTTCCATCGTTCAGTAGCAAGAATAAAGGGTTGTGATACGCGTGTCAATGGTGTCAAGAACCTGCTTGAATCCTAATTTGCCGGTTTTGACGTCGAACCCAGACGCATGTCGCACGTCTGGTACAGATAGATAAGCAGAGTTGGAACGGTTGGGTTGCGCAGATGAAACGTTCATTGAGCGCTCAGAATCTTTTGTACTGTTCAAAAAGAGCCATAAAGTCTCCATGTACGATTTCATTGTTGAAATGTTTGGTGGGGACTCCCATTTTTCGACATCGAAAAAAACGACACAGCTTTATGCAAATTTTAAGTGGATTAAATATAACGCCCGGCCATACTCTCACCGGCTACGTGCATCTTGCGAAAGGGCGAGCCCTTCAAAAGAACGGGCTACTATTCCCTTTGCCAAATCCTCTGCAGCCCCTTACAACCTAAGTTGCCTTTCCATTAGTGTGAGTACAACGTTGCACAGTAGTACCACGTTTGCCACTGGACATGCATACCGCTAAGGATAGACTGCTAGATATAGTTCCACAAAAAACCACGAATAGTTCCACGAGAACCTGTGCCATCAGTATTGCATACAGAAGCATCCTTCACCCACAACAAGATACCCTCTTTCTCTTGAGTATATTTTATTTATTGGTTGGTATTCATTCTTATTTATTTAGTTATGTATTTATTTATTTATTTATTTATTTATTTATTTATTTATTTTAAAAAATTAATAATTGATTAACTAATTAGTAATTTTCACCTACTGATTCTTGCAGGTAGGGCGATAGAGTCGCTTGAAACACACAAAATACAAACGTGGTTTTCGTTCCTACAGAAAAACAAGGGTGTAAACGTGCGAGTCAGGTTTTCAACGTGAACAGCGAAGGTTAAGATAGCAAAATTAAATCTGAAATCGCAGGCGTCAATCGTAACCAAACTCAGGGAAACAAACCAACAAAACAAAAGCAAACGCAATGAAGCCTTAACAGACAGAACTTGCAGAATACATTTTACAGAAGCGCGGGAAAAACAAACCCAACCAAAAATGTTTAGCGGAACGTTCTTATCAGAAGAACTACTCAGTAACAGTACTATCAGAAGTGAGCTAGAGAGATAGAAGGAAAACCTTGTAGACATACTTGAATAAATAATTAGGTTTACTCTGTTCAATTTGTCCGGAGGGGTTTGTTTGCTCGTTTTATGTAAGTGGTTTTCAGCTAGTTTTAGGAATTATTACATAGATGCGCTACCAGTAATCGTCGAGTACATACCGTTCCACTTTCTTATAGCTAGTGGGAGGAAGGCGTATTCAAGGCAAGCGGTGCGATAATTGAATTTTTGAAAACTTAGTTTGATTGTGCCGCTTGTGCCTCGTTTCTATCGTCGTGATATAATTAAAAGTATCAATGCCTAAATTTTTATGACGGAGTTGATGCAAGTGCTTTAAACGTGCTAGTTTCGAATGTTTCTGCATGGTGAGGATGCCGGCGTTCCTCAGCAGTTCCGTTGGTGAAGTAGTTGTGTCGCATGGATTATAAATGCACCTATTTGCTTTTCGTTGTATTCGCTCTGGTTTATTTATGTGTACTGGGTGTGCATACGGGAACCAGATATGTGTACACGGGAACCAGATAGTGTTAAAGTATTCGATTAAGGGTCTCACAAAAGCGTTGTAGGCTAATTGATTTGTACCTGGCGGTCCTGATCGCAGGCGTCTCCTGAGGGAAAACAGCCTTCCTAGTGCAGCCGGCGCGATGTGATTTATGTGGACGTGGGATCTGAAGTCTTGCGTAAAGATCAGTCCCAAGAATTTGTGGTGGTGTACGCTTCCTATAGGACTATTATTTGTAATAAATGGGTCTGTACCTGTTTTTCGTTCTTCTTATTGAAAAATTAGCGAATTTTTCTACCTTAGGGGACATGTGCCATACACTAAGCCTGTAATAAACAGAGCTTATTTCGGGTTGTGGTATCAGATGGTCTTCTATAGTGCTAATTTCCCGGTAAATTACACAATCGTCAGAAAATAATTCAATGTTAGAAAATCATTTATATATTTAAGAAATAAGGTTTCGGCCACGAAGCCAGCCTGGAGTGCTCCGGAAGAGGCATTTGTTATTGTAGACAAATTGCCATTGTATTCCACGTATTGCAAACGGCTGGCTAAAGTTTTTTATCCAGAAAATTATGTCTTCGCCGCCGATTCACATTCAAGTTTTTTTGGTTTGCTTATTGTGTGGTACCCGATCGAATGCCTTTGAAAGGTTCAAAACGATCCCGTCCACATAATTTTCGTTGTCTATTCTTACAGATATATCGTGCGTTAGTTCTACCAGTTGAGTTACTATCGATGGTCCCTGGGGATAACCCTGTTGGCGGGGTGATAAGTTATGTTCACGTTCTATGTGTGTAGTTATGTGCTTTAAGATAATGTTCGCCAGCAGTTTGCTTACTAACGAAGGTAAAGAAATTGGTCTAAAGTTTGACTCGTTGTCATAGCGCCGTATACGGGAACGAGAATAATTTTGCCCCTATTGGAGTCTTCCTCCAATGTAGCAGATGTCAAGAATTTGTTGAAAATCAAGACCGGATATTTTGCTTTTATTTCAGCATATCTATCTAAGAAAGTGTTTGGGATATTCCAGGCCCATTATTCTTTTTTTGTTAAGGTTCAGCGAAAGGTTTAGCACTCCTGCTTCTGTTAGAGATACTGGATCTAAATGACGTAGACTTGGCGTGTCTATGTTGGGCATGTTACTTTCGTCGACAGTGTAGGCGGATTTACTGCGCAGGCATTACTGCCCTATCCTACAAAACACGGCGTTTCCCTTGCTGAACGGCTGCCAGTTTCCTGGGAAAGATTAGGTGTTCCAGCAGGATTGCGCCCCTGTGCATGCGGCCAAGACAGTCCAGGCGCTACCGTTCTCACGTGGCCTCCCCAATAAGCGAATTTCAATATAACCGAAATTGCCTGTGGAGGAATGAAGACGGCGTTTCACAGCAGTGTCTGCGCGCATTATCCTCAGAAAGTTTGTGGGTGGCACTCTAGTCATATTATGACCGACTAAAACGGAACCTGACACTGCTGGTCCGTTGTATGAGTCATTGCACGCACGTATAATCGCAGCGAGTGAGTGCCCCGCTGATGTGACCCGGCAATAACCATTCTAACCGAGCGCATCATACTTCGTACCAAGGAAGGAAGAACACTAATTTTGTTTAAGAAAATCAGAGTAATACAGCCGAACCCAAAATATTCATAGTGAGCGCTGTGCGTCGTCCTCTCTTCCTTTGCCCCTGTGTATCTTGTGCTGTTTTTTTCATCATGATTCATAGCATATCTGCTTTATTTCCATCACGTCTCAGCTTTTATATATTGCACCTACGCTAAAAGCTTCTTTCTCTGTAAAATGTTTGCACCCAAAAAAAGAAAATGAGAAAAATTCATAGGCTAACATAACTCAATTTTATAATGCGGGTACAACGTTAGTTTTTCACGATTCGCCCACAGGCCCGCTGTAAAGCTCGTGGAGATATTGGGGCACTGTAGGCAAACAACGTTGACGCCCTTCTTAAACGCGACCAATGTGATACCTATTCCTCGTCCTAACTTATTTTATAATAGCGTGCCCCATTGCGGAAGTAATACGTACAAATTCAGTGCCATTTTTGTTTGTCAAGTTGGATGACCAGTGGAGCCGTTGCTAGGTATGTGGTGGACGACAAACTTGCCATTGTAGTGCCGGAGAAGCGCTCACTGGGATTGTGAGTAGGCTTCACTGTGACATTTAATTTGGAGAGCCAGCTTAGAGAGACCTCCAGTCACCCTCACTTCTATACACAAATGAAGTGTCAGGAAGGCAATTTTTAGCGGCAGTTAGCGCCCAATAATACTAAACTATGAAGCGCCGGTGGTGAGTGTGCGAAGTATTGAGAAGAAGGGCTGCTCTTATCCTTCTACTGACATAAACAGGAAGGAGTTACCCTAAAACAGGTTCACTGTAAAAACGTGGCCAAGGATTTTAAGTGTTCTGCCTGACAGGCACACCGAACGGTTTACACATCCTGGTTTTGGGGAAAAAAATCAGTGCCCTTTTACTCTGCGAAGAAGAATGATCAGAAGAGCTGCGGCGCCCAAAGGTATAATCGCCGTAGCGACTAGTTGTCACACAATTCTTTCCCGCATAGTTCCGCAAAAACAGTTACAGCCGATTTCTGTCATTGTACCCCCTGCGTACATGGTCGTGCTTCACTGCACCACAGACAATGTCGAAAAGCCAGCTCCACAGTTTGCGCCGATCCTGTTAAAGTGGGCTTCACCTCTGCAGGCGAGTGCTTTGCTAAGAAGACAATTTGCCAAGCGAGATATGAGCCGTTTTTTATCAAAATATGAAGGTCCTAGGGCCATTCTTAGTTTTTGTTATTTTTTAACTGCTGAGAACCTCCTTTTTGGCGGCGGAGAAACAGTCTCCCGAGAGCGTTACACGATACCAGCCAAGACTCGATTTCATTTAATTGATTGTAGGGTTTAACGCGCCAACGCAGCGCAGGCGATGAGGCGCGCCGTAGTGGAGGGCTCCGGATTAATTTTGACCACCTGGGGATCTTTAACGTGCGCCGAAATCTCGTACACACGGGCGTTTTTGCTTTTCGCCTCCATCAGAAAAGCGGCCGCCGCGGCCGGGAATCGAACCCGCGACCTCGTGCTCAGCAGCGCAACGCCTTAGCCACTGAGCCACCGCGGCGGGTCACCAGCCAAGACTCGTCAGGGCCTGCTCTAGAATAACTCTTCTGTTAAAAGGAGGTCGAGTTAGGGAGTACAATTTATCAAAAACAAAAAGCTAATTGCTTCTCGGCGTGCGCACCCACAATATTCCATGTACGTGTGTGGACCCACGACCTCCAACGTCTATATCGGGACTCCAACCCTCATTATACAAGTATTTGTCGTGCATCGTGCAGGACTTTCAAATTATCTGTCCGGACTCGAACCAAACCAACTTCTAAATATGGGCCAGAACTCGAACACGCAATATTTTATGTATTCAAGTTATGACGTCATGCCATATATAAAAAGGCTTGGGGTCGGAATATTTGGTTGAAGATCATTTCTATCGTAGTTTTTACGTCACACGTATGTGTTCTCTCCAGTCGGTTTCGTGTTATACCCACCGCAGTCCTACGAACTAATACCATGCGACACAGTCACGTGGACCTCGAGCAATGCCATGTTAAAATGGTATCGGGGTGTGAAACAACGATTATGTCAAAATAGACAAGGACGACAAACAACTGTGACGGCAGTATATTCTCAGACGTCAAACAACATCTACGTTGAAATAGTCGAGAATGTCTAGAACAATGTCATGCCAAATTTATCTAACCCCCGCAGCGCTCTCTCGTCCACTCCCGCGCCGCCTCATTGTGGCTACCTATACCAGACAGCTCCTCCATTCATTTTGAATGATTGCAGAGAATGCAGGATGCCTTTAGCCGTGAAGTTGCATTAGCCTCTAATAATCAACCGATAGTTTTGTTTTCTTGTTTTGTCGTTGCGGGGAATTTCGTGGATTTAATATTTTTGACTTAATTATTACGATTGGCATGATGAATGTATTGCATCTCAAGTGCCCATTCTATGAAAGGTTTAATGATAAATAAGATCCCTGCTTTAATAACCGGTGCCAATCGAAAGCTTCCGCCCTCATATAATCCTGGCTTCAAGCAGCACTGAATTAGTTTAGACTGCGCTTGATTGGGTCGCTTTTCACCACGTATTTATTACCTACCACCACAAAGTTTAAAACAACAAAAGCGGCTAGCTTACTTCCTCCTGTTACTTTGCAAACACCGTTGTTGGATCTATTAGCAAACCATAGGGTAGTTTTCAGTCTCAAAACTCCTAGTACTAGTACATGCATGACAACACGTCCGGCATCGAGTGAAGGTCTGCACAATAAGGGAACGAGAAAAACAAACTAGTGCATTGTGAAGCACGTGACCAAGGTTTCAACATGCCGTGTTTGGTTCTTTTCCTGTCGAAAAAAGGTGCTGCGGCAGAAGCGGGGCAAGAGCATTCGTCACACCAGGCAACGGTGGAAAAACTACTGGTCCTCTTGCTGTTTTTCCGTGCCGTTGCTCGTAAAGTTGGCAGCAAGGTTTATTCTGCGTAGACTAGACTACTTCACTCCACATTCCCCCTCGGGATGCTGGGAGTCTTGTAGGGACAGGTGTTTTTATAGTTCAGTATTCGCAAAGTCATTAGCTGCTTGATTTTGGACACCTTAATTCCGCTATCGTTTTTTTTTTCTGCAGCGGTGTTCTTGCTTGTGCTGTGTTTATCAGCCTTCCTGAATATGTCCAGCGCCGACAAAAACACTTCCTCAGTAAAAGCAACCTCGTTCACGCGTTGCTGGTAGTCTATTCGGTGTTTCTCTTTACTTTTGGACGAAAGAAGGTCCTGTTGTTTCGGTTGGGGGTCTCATTATTGTGCGCAATAATGTTTTATGGTGTCTTCGTGCGGAAGGTTGCTTCGGTGTTTTAATCGTAGTAGTGACACTTGTCGTTTGTGTGTCTTGGTCGGAGAACGAAATCTCTAGTGCCACAAATTATGCATATCAAAAATTGGCTATCCTACGAATTTGCTAACGTACATAGTAATGACGACTAGCTGAAAACGTTGGAGTTAGACTACCACTCTGGTTGTTGCGCCAGCTCTGTTCTTGGCTGGTCCAATTTCTTGGGCAGCCAGTTTATCGAGTAGGTTTCTCGTCAAGGCGCAGCGTTGTCGGTTCACCTGGTGCTTGAGGCGATCGTTGAGTGAAGTAACAGTTTCTTCCTGGAAGTTATATTCAACAGGACGTAAGGCTGTAGCGTCTGTGGCCATGGGTACAAGTGTTTTTTTCGGTCACTAAGGAGTATAGAAACCGCATACGCTTGTAAAGAATGGCAGCTAGTCAAAACATGTGGCTCAGATTAGAGAAATCAGTTTGTTCCTCGTGTCGTGTAGGTGGTGGTTCAGTAACACGAGAGTCCTTCAGTGCTTTACTGGCCACGAAACGGCTCCGTAACTCTATGGGCGACCTTCTTCTGCTGCCTCAGGCGGCCACGTGGGGACGCCACCATCTGTATGGGGCACTCCGCGGGCGGCGTAGCGCTGGCCAGAGCGACGGGGACGCGGTAGGTTTGGAGTGTTTACTGCGAGAACGAGGTGCAGCGAGCTTCTCGCACTGTTTATTGTTATGGGACTTAATTAGCTGGTGTAAAGGGACGATGTCAAACACGTGTTGTGTCCCGGGCGGCCGTTCTGGTAGAAGTGTACAAGGAAAAGTTTCGCTGTTGCGTCTTTACCCAGCGACGCAGGGCAGCAGAAGAAGCCCAATTCGCGGAAAGATAGCGCGACTTCAGCTTCAACTCCTAGCATTTCTATGCTACTTACATCATCCGCACCGTTGAATTCTTGTGTCAAATACAATGCGGTGTCGCTGCAGCGCTACAAGCCTGACGCCGTTCCCAGCGGCGTTCCGGCCTGTTTTCAGCTTTGAAGCCACAACCTCCGGCATTTGTCCTAGTCATCATCATTGTCCTAGCCATCACCATGGCCGTAACTTTGTTCGCCATAATCAGGAACACGAGAAATGCAATGTGGCAATTCCACGGGCGTAGTTACTTCGCAAAACAATTGCAGGACACTTACTTAACCTTTCAAAAGCGCCGTTAACCTTCGAGGAGCTTTATAGCGTTCCCGCTCTGTTGTCCACGAAGTGAAGCAGATGCGCAGTACGAAAGAGCCGCACAGAAATGACCTACAACAATAAACGAAGCATTACGAAATACTAAATTGTGAGTTACCTGTAAGCTTTTCTTTTGGTAATCTTCACAATGCATTGTACTTAAACATTCTTATTGGGTCGCTTAAGTTGGATCACACAAAAAGCTAAAAAATAAGATATTCTGGTTACGTAAAATGCGTGACGAGAAGTATTCTGCCAACGTTGGTATGGATTCTGCCGTTTATCCTTACTTGGAATAAGTGCAGTTTGTTACCAATTTCTTGTAACTTTTTTCAGGGCCGCTTTCAATTCCAGCAGGTGAGGAGGCCTTGCTGTTTCTGAGCACCGATTATACGCCAAGACAGGACCTTCACGACATTGAAGTAATCCTGATGTCAGCCCAACCCGCAAACGAGGTGGTCAGAGAACTGTGGCAGGTCCTGAAATTGCCAGCAGAGGTAAGGTCATGGATAGCCAAGAATAAGGTTCTACAGCCTTACTTTCAAGTGGTACACTGAAACTTGCACGGGCAGATGCTATTGGGGTTGCGATTCTGGGCCCATAGATACTTGGTATCGTTTACCTGAATGACCAAGGAATTAGCAGTTTTCTTTGAAGGATGAAGCCCTCGTAGAAGTTTGATTGTGGGTGCCTGAAGGATATCTTGCTGAAAATGTATATCCACAGAAAAGGTCTCTGTCATGACCACCAGCGCCCCCTGATGTTTACCGAACAAATGTTTTGCGGGGTTCTGTAAAGAGCGTGCGTACTTGACCTCGCCTACGACCCTAGGTGCCTAAAAGCGAAAGAAGTGAAATTCTCCAGTTCCCAAATAAGGGATCAAAAACGCGTCCGGAAGCATAAAATTAGTCATTACACTCAACGAGAAAGCTGTCGGAAGTGCAGAGCAGTGATTCGCCATAATGGGCTGCGGCGCCGTTATCCGCTCACTGCTACCACCCATCACGATCTTCTCCGCCCTGTCTCACTCCTATACAGACAAATTTAACGAATGTTTGTCCAAAGCAATTCAAATTTCCCGCCTTCGCAGTGCTTCGCGGGTCGTCTGCCTGAAATAGTGCCAGCGGGAATTCTGCTCTTTTTCTGCTTGCTTTTCATCCCGCACGTGGCGGTGCATTACTGCGAAGTTTAGAAAGAGACATTTTTTTCTTGCACTGCCATTTTTCCGCTAACTATCGTAAGAACCGGCCCAACGAGGAATTCTCAACTAATTGAACGCGGGGCTGCTGGTTAATTACGTATATTTTGCCTCAACTGTACTGCAGTTTTCTTTGTGCTAAACAACGGGGAGTTGGGTGACAGGCACTAGCGGTCTACGAGTTTCTAATGCTAATGGCTATATAAACGGCTTGTTTTTCGAAGCCTCTGTGTTGCGCACCTACGGTACGCCGTGTGGCTCGCCTAGCTTTGGTCCGTTATTCCGCTGCCTCCTCCTTCCCTCGAACCCACAGTGGCCAGGAGGCCAATGAAATGTTATTTGGTGTCCTGCTGTTGTTGGATAGATGGCGCAAGTATGTTATTTCACGAGAGAGGTGCTCGTGAATCCTGACGCAGTCGTGGGGTTGTAGGCTTTGGAGAGCTGCCTACGAGTCTGTAATTAGTGTTCATCGGCCAGGCCGCTGGCGGAGAATGTGGCAGATAACTTCGTTGATGGCGTGAAGCTTGGCTGAGATATGTGATGTTGCCCGCTCGAAGCGATAAGAGAATGTCTTAGCCAGAGGATAAAGAGATTTCCGCGTGCGCGCTGTAGATCCCGAAGGGGCAGAAAGTAATGCGGAGCCCTCAACTACGGCACGCCTCATAGCCCAGGTGTAGCTTCAGCGCGGTAAACCCGTTAATCTGAACCGTAAAAGTGCCTGCGTTTCTTATTAACTGGCGTCTAGAAAGCAAATCCTTCTTGACAGCGCTACGACAATTATCTGGGTGCCCAAAACGACAAGCCTGGATTCCAAGTGGCCGTTGTTCACAACAGGCAAAACTCATGAGGCACACTCAGACTACGGTCTGCTAACCCTGCTGACTAGCCAGACATCGACCCATAATTCTTCCAGCACCCCGATGACGTGAAAGCAGCCGCGCAAGGCATGTGGCTCAGTTGTTATGCTTGAAGTCGTTAAAAAACGATCCGCTATCGTTCCTTTGCTGATCGAAGCCAAATACAAAACTATTGAGTGTATACGGTGGTAAAAGCGATTTGAAATTACAGTGGAATCGGTTACAGACAAGAAATCGCATGGCGGCACAGTTGCTGCCCATTTCGAGTTTCAAAGGGTAAAGAGCACCGTCTGCCTGCACTCAGGATCACATACGATGGGATCCCGCAAAAGCGCACTTAGTCGTTTCCTTGATCAAAACACTATTGACATTTGTTTTTGTGAAGTTAACGCGCGTGTAAAGAGTATATTCTAGGCCCCCTTTGGTATGGCTCCCGACGACCTGTGGGAAGCACGGACGCCCTGTCTGGAACGATGGCTATTCTGGTGCTGGGTACGTGGCGTAGTTCGGCGAATGAAAGCAACGCACAATTTGTGACGTCACTCTCGTTTCACAGGGGTAGTGGTGACATACGTCTTGTGCCGACGCCACGGTTCTGAAACTACCGTGGTCGGTCGCTCTCAACTTGCAGTCCTGGTGATTGCCAGTATTTCGCAATTTGGACACATCTCATTTCGAGCAAAAACCTACATGTGCTGTGCTGAGCACGGAAGTGTAATTTAATAGGCTTTGTGCCAGTATGTCTACCAGCGAAGCGAACCTTTAAAATTTTGGTAGCGAGCCCACCACCGAGTCTACAACCGGATTCGCTCCATATTTCTTTCGTGCACGTGTAAGCCATCGTAGTCGCTGCGAACCTATTCCTCCCGTACAGCACCGATGCTTCAGACAACGAGGCTTTTCCAGACGTTGTCAACGAATGCGGAAAAGTGCCGCCAGCTAGCACAATCTTTTTCGAGCGAGGATGTAGCTCTCGAGAAGCACCGCCATGGAAAATTCACACCTGCGAGCAGGTTTTGACTCCCTCTCTCTCTGGTCATTGGTCCCTACGTTCACTGGAATATGCAGCGAACTTCTTTCAAGATATCACTGTTTCTACCGCGTTGTTGAACGCACGTATTCTGTAAAGTACCTCGAGCCCGGAGCCTATTTTTGCTTACGAGCGCTGCCGTGGCTGTGACATCTTCCACGTTCATTGCGTGAAGCCGTACGTGGACTCACTAGCCGTGTATCACGCCAGGATGGAGTCTTTTCACAGTGGGGCGATGAAACGAAGAATATGAACTCAAGCCACAGTGCAAGCCCCCCAACAGACATCGTAGAGCTATCCACCCATATGGGTATGCACAAACTGTGGCCACAAGCAGTAGCAGCTAGAACGCTTAGTGTGTGAGCAGTGTTTGTTTAGATTTATTGTCGTCTTTTCTGCGTTGACTCCCCTTGTGTTGATAAGTTGATAAGCGCCCTCAACCCACTCACCGCTAGGAACTATCTCGTTTGCATCAAAACGAAAGTAATTGCACCGTAACTAAGAATTGTACCCAGTGAACAGCCTTTTTTGAAGGAATTTGCAAATAACTTTCAAAATCGCCCACGAACCTGTCACCGCCGAAAGCTCAGTCTACCAAACGACGGAGGCCGATAGGTGGTCAAATGCTCGCCCCTCCACGACGCTCACAAAAGGTATAGTTGTAAACACTGAAACTGTCGCATTCTCAGTGAAAGTCAGCAAAAACCTGCAGCCACACGCTTTTAAGACCACAACTTAAAGGAGCCATGAAGACAAAATACAAGTTCTGTTTACTACAAAGGCTGCTTTGTCCTGATAAAAATGATGACCAATTTCATCGCAAACTTCCAAAAAATAACGGAGATATTAAAGAAAACGCTGTGGAGCTGTGGCGACGCGCTAGACCAGCTTTCCCAGCAACTTTTCTATGACGTCACAGAATCTTGCTTGGGCGATTGACTGGCGGCCGGAACTAATCAATCAGCCAGGACACAATTACTGGACGATTGTAGTGGGGCCGCTAGTAACGTTTGATCGAATCACTTGAATGCTAACGTGCACCTAACCCACTCAAAATTGTTTTTTGTGCTGGCCCATATGACGTCACTCGCGCCGATAACACGTCACTGTGACGCGAAATTTGAAAGTTCTTAAGTATTTCTTGCGTTTTTATCGGTTAAAATCGTCTTTCGTGGACGGAATGGAGCTGAGTGAGGTACTGAAGCCTAACTCTTTAAAGTTAAACAAAGTTGTCATTTTCTCTTCATGGACCCTTTAAGCCACAAAAAAGTAGATGTTTCCGTGTTTTTTTTTAAGTTCTGCGCACACGACCCGCATTAAAATCTCACTACCGGTTCCTTTATAGGCGTAGAACTAACTAATCATAAGCATAAAATTGTTGCAGGGAAGAGATTGGGACACTCATTGTTGCCACCATATTCCACACCATAAACCACTTCCGCTCGTCTTGCGCTCTACTCACCTCTGAGCACGCGTACTGTTGCCTGGAATTATGAGTAGTTTAACCCGGGTGGCTGGTGTAACGTTTTTATGCAGGCGACACAGAGAATAATTTTTGTGCCTCCATGCCTGGTTTAGAGCCAAGAAAAACATACTATTTCTTCCGTTTACAAAATTAACAAAACATTTCTTTAGTGAACGTATCCACAATCATCGGCTTTCACCTCGAACAATTTTCGGCACAGAAATACACCGAGCTTATATCTTTTCGACGTCAGCAGGAGGGGGCAGAAAGTTACGAATTTGTGAGAGGCGTTTTATGCACGCTCAAGGTCTAATCAATCGGAACAAATACGTTTGATTAGGAACGCAAAAATAAGGACACATAGGCCTCTGTAATCTGCAATATTTTATCGTTTAGTTGTTCTTTTTGAAGGATTATATTATTGCCTGAACATTCCAGAGTGTTGCAATCGGTTGGCGTAGAGGAACGTTATGGCTGAAAGTAACGGTAATCTATGTTCTGTTTCTGGGTTCCCTTTATTTATTTTTATTTATTTTCCGATAAAATAAAACTTATGTAAATATAAAATCAATGACATAATTAAAAATTATTTAATTTTGATTCGCTACAATCGGTACCATAATTAGATACAAATTGGATACAATTTGGGCGTCGCATTCGCTGAAGCACTTGCCACCGTTTTATCCGGTTACTTGAGAGGTTTCGGTGTGTTTGAGGCCTATAGCATCATCTGCAATGACAATGCGAGGAATATGTATGTACAACTTTTGTTCTTCATACATATGCTTTACCTTCTTGCTAGTAATAATTCTTTGTAAACAGAGAGCACCGAGGTGAAATTTTACTGGCCCTTATTAATTCTCAAATTGACTTTAGAATGGACATCAACGCTTCTTCACTGCAAAATTAAATGATCTTGCCTATTGGCGTCTCTGGGAGAGTTTAGGCTTGAGCTGTTTCCTGTCTAGTTCTGCAGGCCTGAAAACATTCGTGGAGCAAGTGCTCAGGTCGGAGGCTACGCGGAGTATCGGAGCCAAGCCCCGGAGTGTGACGTTTCCAGCTTCCGCAGACAGCGGGCCGCTGTAGAGTCTGGAGTAAGTCGAGTGCCTGTTTCGCCACCTCGGGCAGTCCACGTATCATGCTTGCTGCACTGCGCCCATGGTATCGCATTCGGGCGCTGTCGTCGATGAACGCCTTAGGTAAGCAATAAAAAATGTACAGTTTAATGGGGACTTACTGTTTTGAAGCTTGTGGAGCGGTACAAAAACCTTGTTTAGTTTCCACCTAACATGAGCAGGGCGGTTTTTTTTCTGGGTAGGATTGATGATGGATGAATTTTAATTGGCGCAGTGCCGACTGAGGGTAAAAGAGCGCTAAAGGGAAGTTATTTTATGAGTGCGAAATGAAGGTAAAAGAAAAGCATTTCAGTAAGAACCAACGTGAAGTAAACACAAGGCAATGAAGATGACGTGTAAATTGCCACGTTTCAAGATGCATGATAGGACACGAGATGTAAAAATTTGACGTCGGTGAGGAATTCAAGAAACGCGTTTCACAGAAAACATTGGTTCGTCTTCTATAAAGCACGACGGGTGCTGTGGAATATGTTGTGTCTATAGTTGTGGGAAGTGTTTGCGTCGTGTGGTGTCAAGTGCCTTGCGTTGAACGATGTGGATTACGGATAGGCCCTCTCCACACCCGCTGCACATGGGCCTTGGTGATCCAGTGAGCAGGTGGGGGTGTTACGTGTGTGTGGCCTATCCGCAATTTTTCTAAAGCCACTGGGTAGGATTAAAGCTGCCTACTATATCTTTTTGATTTCAGTCAAGCCTAAACGCGTCTCACTGCCAAGGCCTTCAGCGGTGTTACTTATTGCAGCCACGCAATAGGGAAATATGGAAAATGCAGCCACTCAAATACGGAAAATGGATAACCGTGTAACGCCCCCCATTTACAAAAAATGAGGATTTGGCGGAAGTAACACTTGGAAGCGTTCTAAAAGTGTAAATAGAGGTAATTGATCGGAGAGGATTAAAAAAACACAAAAAGAATTGTTTGTAAAGTCTTCACAGTCAAGAAAAGCGGCATAAGAATGCTAAGCATTAATAGAAGGTTCTCCGAATTTCTGCAGATTTTTTTCCTGCTGGTTCTGAATTTCCTCACACACTTCCAGCACAAAACTTTCAGTGCTTGAAAGCCGGAAGTAGAATGTAAAATGGCATACATGTACGCCGCATAGTTAAAAAAATGAATGTTTTTGGTCAGTCGTCAGTCGGGAACTCTGTGAAGTGAAGAGAGTTACATCTGCTTCAGACCAACACATATATTTGGTCACGTGTAAATTAAGAGATCGGCGAAATAGGCATCATAGCAGAAGTATAAAATTTAGGTTATAAACAGTTTTCAAACCTGCTCGCCCCTATCGTTTAAATGTTACTTGGATCGCTGCAAGGAAATACGTATGTTTATAACTGCCTGTCTCTTATCCTGTCAATTATCTCTGCCAATTGACATAGTTTTTTTCAAAAATCAGTCTCTAATCTAGTTAACAGTATGTTTACGCAGGGTCCGCGGCGGTGTGACCGGACTCAGAGTCGCAGATGCATCCGTGATGCTGGACATTGTGACTGGCCACACAAATGCGCCGTGTATGATGATTGGGAGCAAAGCAGCAGCATTGATATTAGCAGACAGCAGGCATAACTCTGTGTAGTATGTGTAGTGTCGTAAGCAAATAAAGCACTGAGATCTATATCTTCACTGCTGAGATACTATGTGACAGGGGTTGTAACTGCGTATATTTGTGGAGGTTTATGTCCAAATACAACAAACAAAACAATTGCATGAACCAAAAGTTACCGACGCTTTCGCTGCATCAGCTCCAGGTTATAGTGCGGAAGCTGGATTCCTTGGACCAAAGATGTCATTTCATATCTCCAGGTTAGGCATTGCTCTCTAGTTGCTTGACTGGTTTCTAGTTAAATGCTTTGTAGTCGCGATGAGACAGGCAAACAGTTCGAAACTTCAAAATCAGGCAGCATGCTTCAGACCTGTTCAGGAAAAAAAAATTACGCATATTTGACGCAAAAATTAATACCCAAGTAATGTTAGTATTGCTATATTTACATACAGGGTGTTACTACGATAATTATAACACTAATGTTTTTCATGAGCGAAATGCTACTCGGTTGGCGCTGAAGCTTCACACAAAGGTCGCACTTTGTGGTCTATTTTGTTTGACACCGGGAACAACGTCGGTACTTACCTGTTTATTCTGAAAGTAAATAGAAACCATCTTGCCTGTTGAATAATGGCGGCTGATGTGGACGTGCGAGCCAGCGCAAACACATCTCGGAACGACGGCGCCACCTGGGGAATGCAAACTCAGCAATGGCACCATACAAGACAATGGTTCAGAAGAAGGCCACAGCCCGCAAAGGAGCAACTATGAAAAAGGAAAGCTTTATTCGTGACTCATTAGAAATGTTTTTGCAAACACTTTATTGCTGGTGTTTGGTAGTTTGTTATTATAACAGTTGGAGTAGCTATCCAGTATTTCACTGGTGCACACTTATAAGGCTACTTATAGGGCGTGGCAAGACAGTAGTTTGCACCAATTAACACACACGGCTGAACCACTTCAGCTCACCAATATTGTTTGTCTTATCTGACTGATGTCTTTTAACAGCAAAACGCAATAATATATAAACCCCAAATAATGTGCACTGTAGTCGTGTGGCTAGGTATATGAAATTGTTTAGAATAATGTAAAAAAAAATTGAATAGGGGCTTAAAGCTGGAATTTTCTTCGTGTAATGTATTCCGCTATAAAATAAGCACCCATAACAAAAGCACACAAAATGGTAGTCCTAAGCATGAACAAACTAGGACCGATTCCTAAGCACAAACAAATATTTACAGCAACCACGAAAGAAGTACGAGCGGAATCAATATACCAGACAGTTGAGAACTTCTTAGCAGCTAACTGTGGCAGTAACCGACCTACAGGCCAAGCGGGCGCGACGCTCTGCAATAACAACGAAACGCCCGAAAGGGCTCTTGGCACGACGTCATGGGACCGGTGGAAAGGCCTTAGCAAAATAGAAGGGGTGTTGGCAGAGCACCGTCGGAAACCAAGGAGCGCCGTTTGCGGGTATGCTTGCACTGTTCCGCGGCCCTAAAAGATATGTTTAATCGCCGCTCTGCTGGCATGTCAGGGCGGACGTGAAGGCTTCCAAAAAAACGGCAGCATCTCCACTCCGTGGATGATGGTGAGGGTGCGGAGTATGGGTATTCGAAATGACATCTAAGTTGCGCCCCGACCGTCATTCGATTTGAGCCGTGAGTTGCACCTTGAATATTCCCTTAATGAAACTGCAACTCACGGCTCAAATCGAAATAAGCTTGATTTTCACTTGATGGTGTTGTGCGCACGGTTTTACGCGGACGGACATTGGGACGTCCTAAGGTACTCCGCACCGTTACAGGTGAGGGAGTAAGCCGTCTGACGCTCGCGTCTTAACTCACGGTCGTAGTCCTATGGGAAAGACAACTGACACTGTTGACACTAACGCTGTCTGGTCTACCAGACACAGGCTGGAATCCTGCCGGTCCCTGTATAATTTTTTGGGATTGTCAATGCTATGCGCACGAACGCGGACGGACATTGTGCGGTCCTAAGGTGCTCCGCACGTAAAAGCAGCGCTCGGCTGTACATTGGCGCTGGTGACATTGCCGCTTGCAGCCGGCAGCGGTGGCCGAATCCGCTGCTGTTAGGTTCGAGGAAACCGCTCACACTCGGAAACACGGCCTAGTCGCGCTCCGTAAAGTGCACCCATTAAAGTCCTACTAACGAATGGCACAACATGGACGGCATATCCGGTTTCGTACGGCATGCCAAGGCGAAACGAAAAATTATAATTCAACAGTAAAATGTACCTGAAGAACATTAAAAGCACCCAATACATAATAGTCTCTATGGTAATTATTGTTGTTATTATTAAGGAATATTCCGCTTGTACCCGTGGCGAAGAGGTTTTATGGTTGCGGTTTACGTGGCGTAACAAGGCACGTGTCCGAGTGTGCGTAGTTCGTGCGAACCTAACAGCGGCCGATTCGGTGAATGCAGCCGGCTGCGAGCTGCAATGTAACCAGCTCCTTCGTATAGCCCAGCGCTGCCCTTTCGAAGCTGTGACGCCCGGCCTGCTGCTGTGTGGACCTGTCGGTCAGCAATGCATTTCCGGCGGGGTGCTGATGAGCCCGAGGACGCCGTTCGGTTCCCGGCCGCGGCGGCCGATTTTCTGATAAAGAAGAAAAGCGAAAACGCCCGTGTGTTTCAGACTTCCACACGCGTTAAAGATCCCCGGCGTTCGAAGTTAATCCTGATCCCTCCACTGTATCGGCGCGTCTAATCGCCTGTGTAGCGTAGATGCGGTAAACCTCACAACCAGCAACTTATTAAATGAAACGCACGATCTAGGATCGACGATGTGGGACTCTGCACCATTACCGGCGCATTACCTTTTTGGCCAGGTCGCATGCCAGCATTATATCGAGAGCAATCGTATATCACTTAGTGCGGAGAGCTTAATTTGGGCAATTATTGTTGGGTACATCAAAATCCCCTGTTCGCATTAGGCGGCTTTTAGGATATTCGACCCAGAATTGTAGATTTTAGACAAAAGTAGACGGCCCGAATTCAGAGAGCGGTAGGCAGCTACTACAATAATGAAATTTTCCGAACACTTTTGATTTGAAACATAAGCTTTCCTGGTCGTCTATTATATTCAAAGTAGTAACTGTCATGCGAAGTACCCAAATAAGGAAGGCAACCCCGCGCCACGACTTGGCCTGTTCCTTCTATATATTTTAAAGATTTGAGGAGCAATTTCAGCGTTACCAGTACATTCGTGAAGACAAGTTTCCGTTACGTCCGATAAGGGGAGAGTGCGCTAACAATGTGCTTTCTGTTTCAACGACTTCATTACTCACGCTTCGGTCGTTGATATTAGGTAGGCGGAAGGTGTGATTGGACAGAGGACGGCTTGGTCATGCATTTCCGGGGCTGAAATGTAGTTGATAAACTTGAACGGGTAATGGTTGGAACGTTTACTGGGCTGTTTTCGCAGTCATCTCACGCCGGTAAGTTTAAAAAAGTACTGGTGCAAGATTTTAAAGCTAGGTTTTTCCGCTGCTATGTTTGCCTGGATGCCTTGTAATCATACAATGACGCATTAGATGGTCGAGCGCAGCGTAAATAATTATTCACAGCCTCCTTTATTCGTGTCAGCTTCGGTTTCGACAAAAGGAACCCCGAGGCAGCCGCCATGACAGGAGGGCGTTCATGACATCACTGTTCTCGTCGCACCACGGCGGATCTGCATGCGCGTGCGTGGGTCGTGACCGGTTGTGGTCGCATAAAGCACAAGCTCCGGAGGCTCCACTGCGTGCCAGAGCCTCCTTTAGACGAAGCTCCTTTAAACAACGTAATAAACGTATCCACGCATAACAGCCGTGTAGGCTAATAACGTAGAATCACCATGTGTTAAGAAGTGTGTCGTCATTCACTGACCTGCAGAAAACTCTGGGACCTCTTCAGCCATATCAGTACGCCTGTGTCGCCTGCTTTAGTTCCCCTCTATTCAGGTTCACGGAAGCACCGCTAGGGGCGCCATTCCTAGAGTATCCTCGTCGCACCACAATCTAGGAAGACATGCGAACAAAGAAGTCAGACTAGCACAAAAATTTCTTAAAAGTATTTTCTTTTTATTTTGTCAATATTTCTATTTATTTTTTTGTATTTTTTTGGCGAGGTGAGTGTACAGTGGCGTTGCGACTAAGGCCGCTGTGCAACGCCACTCCGTTACAAATGGGGAAGCCACTAAGCATCATCATCTCCTGTATACCCTCGTTTCTACCTATAAAATTGTACCTGTCACCCTCCATCTATGCTCTTTTCCTTTTCCCACTCCCTCACACAGAGCAGCGGGCCAGAGCCTACACGATCACGCGGACCGCTCTGCGTTTCCCTTCTACTCCTTAAACATCTCTCTTTCTCTTGCTTGTACTGTGGACACCCGGGTTCAATTTACATCCGCGTAAACCTCCGTTTTTCAGTTGCAGTTTACAACGGCGGCAATATTCATGACCCGTCAGCCACTACTACAATTGAAAAAGGAGGGTTTTTCGCACAATGGGTCACCTAGTGCTTTCGTCTGCAAAATAGGCGAATATTTAAAGTGCATCGTCAGAACGCTTCAAAATGGTTGCCGATGGCAGTGTTTATTTCTTGTAGGCGTATTTTTTTCTCACTCTCAAGAGGTACACGCTATAATCCGTGTACAGAAGTAAATGGATTTGTCGGGACGAAACGTTCCCTTGAGCTCTCAGAACTTTTCTGGAACGGTGCTTGGACAAGCATCAGACTGTCATTGCCAGATGCTGAATCCGTTTCACGTTGTGGGAAAGGGGAATTAAGTGTGGCCGCGCTATTACATGCTACGCTTTCTTCGCGAACCATGCTGGGTTGAAAATCCGCTGTAGCACTAGAATGAGCCTTTCTTAAACGTTCTCCCTCTGCTTAACCGGGCAACCATCTGTCTAAGCACGGATCATGACCATTGAAAGAAAGGAAAAGCTCGGGTAGCCCATGAAATAAGTGCTATCAAGGTGAGCTGATGCAATCTTGTCAATTCTATTTCCCTTAGGTCGCACAGAGTGCGTAAACGGTCGGCCAGTTCCCCGCAAATGGAAGCAGTTATTGCCCTGCCGCTTTGGCGTTGTTTCCAGCATTTGAAAACGGCCGCCGGTGGGTTTTCTAAGAAATCCTCGTAAACAACACACTTTCCAGGGCACTTAAAGAGGTGCTCCCAAAGCTCGTTTGCTCCCGTGGTCATGAAAGCTGCTTTTATAAGAGTCGTAATCTCAACTTCAGCAAAAAAAGTACGATTCTGCCGTTTTGCTCGTACTTGAGATTTTTATTTCCCGTCTGAATGAAACGATTTTCCCGCATTTTATTTATTTTGCCATGTCGAGGAATTCAAAAAAGCGCAACTAAGCAGTAAGGGTGCCTTGACAGGGAGCCAGTTCTTTATAATCACACCAGAAAAACTAAATTCTAGGGTTGAAGCGAACCAGAATACACTCCCATGATTCGATTGCAATGGAGACATAAAAAAAACATTTACACGGTCTTGCCAGGCGGTTTCTTTTACACAACGAGACTCACGGTCTTTTGAAGTTAATGCACTTGCACCCTGGATGACTGTTTTATGGGGGGAATTTTTATCTCCACGTGTAAAAAAGTTCTTAGTATCCCAGTGGAATTAGAGCAGTGTAGGAAATACAAAAGATTGTCCTTTCACAAAGCGAGCACAGCCAGTACTGAAAAGTCCTCCAAATGCGTTTTCCAGCTGGGGCAGTGTCTCAAATTAGCAAGCTAGCAAACGGCAAAAAGCCCCTAAACCAGTTCGAAATCCTTTGTTTTTCACAGATTAGTCTCTTCTTTGGATGGTATGTGTCCTTCTGCCTTCTGCCAACTCGCGCAAGGAGCTATGGAGGTTGTAGCGCAAATTGGTGAACTCAGTATAGAAAACATCACTTAAGTACCAAAACCAATCAACTAAAACTTTAGTCGTATCGGTGACTCGAACTTGGTTCTTGCGAAGAAGTGCACCCAGTTGCT
This sequence comes from Haemaphysalis longicornis, assembly GCA_013339765.2. Classification (NCBI taxonomy): domain Eukaryota; kingdom Metazoa; phylum Arthropoda; class Arachnida; order Ixodida; family Ixodidae; genus Haemaphysalis; species Haemaphysalis longicornis. Next base: position 191,351,852 of record CM023450.1, on the reverse strand, counting down.
CAGACCACGCAGCTGTAGCAACAGGGCTATCAGGGACGAAAATAGGAAGTATATATCGTATATCCTGTTTATTTTTATTCTCGCCATTCCAAGCAGATTAGATGTCTATTTCTTAAATAACGGTTTCGCTGTAAGCGTCCCCTAAATTCCCACGAATATCTCATCTCTAGCGATAGTTTTCTTTAGGCAGCAAAAGCGACCGAAAATGTGTGTTCGTGCCTCGGACCGCTGTGCTGTTCATCCATCGCAAAAACTGCGTCGGGCACCTTGGTTTTACGCTTTACAATAAAATTTTGACTTGATTTTCATTTCTTAGTAGCCATAATAAATTCGCAGGACCCTTTTCTCGCCTTTTAATGGCCTTTGGCGTTCTACTAGCGTACCCGTCGACGAAGCGTCGCATATCCGCTGGTGTGGCAGCTGCGTTCACTTCCTAGGTTTACTAAGCTTGATACAGTCTACAAACTAACAATATAAAGGCGCATTATCCCCGGCACAAATTGTGTCGTGGCTTAATTTCAGCTGAGCAAACGAATTGCGAAGACCCGTCGGCGACCCCCGACTGACTCTGTCGGATAGTAGCACAGTTAGAACCAAGCCGTCTCGAGTACGGGGAAATCGGCAAAGAGAATTACGAAGGAGGACAGCACTTTCGATTTGTTTTTTCATCTGAATAAAGTCGCGTAAACGAACTGAGAATGGTGTCCAAAACATTGCCTAGAAACTCCAGACTACAATTTGCACAAGTAATCCCGCAATGTTTACAAATCACTTCGGTGGCCCTTCGCGGGGGGCTGGAAGGCGTTTTGAGCGCACTAAACGAGCAAGCGCAGTAGTTAGGTAGGGTGGTCAAAGTGATCAGTGCCAGGAGGAGGAGCAAAGCGTTTTAATGAGCCAAAAAAAAAAGGTGGGTGGCGTTCTCAGTTCAGGAAGCTGCGCGCTTCCGCAGCCCGGGTGGCCCGGTTGATCAGACGTTACTGGTCCTCCGGGTGCAGGCTGGTCAGTGCGCGTTTCCCACCGCTCAACTCATCAGTGCCAACTCATCATCAGTGCCAAGTGCCAACTCATTAGTTGGCACTTGGCCAGTGCTAGTGCCAACTCATCAGTGCCAAGTATAATTTTTTTAAGTGCTAGCTGAAAGCTTACACTTTTGTTGCAATGTTTGTCACGCTTTTCACACCCTTCCCTGCGTGTTTATAGACACCGCTATTTTAGCACATGTACTTCGTTGATTTTCTCATCTGCGTCACGAAGCAGAGATCCTGCTAATGAATGCCTACTTTTTCCGTTTTCCGGCGGAAACAAGCGTCGTGTGCTAAGCGTCGGCGGTTGTGTTAATTATCCCTTCCTCCGGCACGCGTTGACGCTATTGTGTTCGTTGGGTATGTATCCTGTTTACCCTATTCCCGTGCTTCCCGTAACAAGAGATGGGTGCAACTCGTTAAAACACGCCTTAAGCATGCTGTGTTTGCGCCGCTCGTTTGCTCTGTGCTTTCCGAGGAAGGCCGTTCATCGTGACTGATGCAGCGGTCCGAACCGGCGCGTTTCCTTCCCGGGTTCTCTGCCTTTATGAAATGTCTTTTTGGCAGGCCGCCGGCAGACATTACCGCAACACCGCAACACAAGGAAAGGCATATACCATCCCGCCGTTGCGGGGCGGTATATGAGATGGCGCTTTACGGCGCTTTCCGTGAGGCTGAAGCATTCCTAAACGCTGCATTCGTCGTCACAAGTTCTCAGCCGCTTGAAATAGTCGTTCATCAGCGTGCCGCGTATAGCAGCCAACCGCAACGTGCAGACAGCGGAGCGCAAAATCAGACATGTCTGGCAACGCCACCTCTGAAGACCGAAGCATCATGTAAGGGAATCTCCTCGCGCGGCGTTAACAGCGAGGATAATGTAAATGTGTCTTCGGTGTTCGCAAAAACGCTTCCCGACAAGCCAACTTAATCTCGAAGGCCCACAAAAAAGGGCTTCTAGCTCTTCCTTTATCGAAACTTCCCTGAAAAAGACTGCATAACTATTGGTTGCTCAAGAGACTGTATTATTACGCCGAAATTCATTTGGACATCACAATTAGTTCGCAGTGAAGAGGTAATAAACGGGCCGAAGTATGGGTGCAGATAACTGTTGAATTTTTCTTTTGTTAGAACTTTAGGAACAAAAATTAGGAGCCATTGTTCTCTACGAAACTCGATGCAACAGAATCGTCTTTGCGGGGAAGCCTTTGTTTTTTTATTTCGCCTCGGGCGATTTTATGCCAGCGGACAGCCATATCCGCCGAGCATGAAACTCCTTGACATTGTACGGAGAAGCTTCATACATGGAATAATTAGGTATAATAATCGTCTGTTTTTTAATGTTCCCAAACCCCGAAAATCATCCCTTGGTGTCTCGCAACACAATGTTTACGTCCTGTCAGCAAAAAATTAAAGAAAACTATTTTCAAGGCCATTGTTGTTGCTGCCCCCGTTCCCTCCCTGTGTTTTAACACGAGCATTGTTTTCCCGACCGCATCGCTATCCGCCTCTCTTTTTAAAAGAGAAGGAGCTGAGCTTGAACCCATTTTTCCTCCAGGCCAAGAGGCTAAACTCGCAGTCATGCGTTCAAGGATAGGCGGCACCATTGAAACCAAGTAACGAAGCAATCAGTTAAACGTGATTCAGAAGTGGTCCGGAGCAGATAGACTGACGTCAATGACTGCGAGTTGAACAATTTAAAAATCCCATCTCGCGGCACTCATCAGTTAAGTTGATGTGAGGCCTCGGAAGCGACGACTACACACGCAAGTGGGACTCTTGGAGATGAAACGGCGTCGTGCAGCCAAGCCTGTCCGCCGCACAACGGCCCTTAGCCTAAAAGAGGAGCGGAAAATGGATCGACCATTAACTGCGCAGCCGAGGACCCTCCGAGTATCGCCGCGCCAAATGGCGAACAAAGGAAGGGGCGCCTGAACAACCATTTTCCGGTGGGGACGATGCCTACTTAACGATGTGCTTAAGGGTCTACAGTGCCTTGTAGTGTGTGTGGCAGAGTGCAGTGCATCTTATGGCTTTGTATGCAACTCTGGCCTGTCCTTGTAAGTGATGTTGGTGGGGCTGATAAACCATGTTTCGCACGTCGGGGACACTCCGCGAGCTGGTTTCTGCAATAACTTTGGGGTGGCGATTTGTATTTCGTTAGGTTTAGATCGGTGACGGCGGCGTGTGTTCACAGCTAGAAAAAGAGAGTTTCGCTCTCAACAGGCACATCAATATCAATTTTGTTTTCCGTACAGTGCGTTTCCTGCAGAATCTCGCCAGTGTTTGCTGACCATGGCGTCATTATTGTTAAACAAAACACTGAAAAATACCGTGTTAATTCTAAGCTCGCTAATGTCACTTCGAAACACCGCCGGTCTGAAGGAAAATGTCAGAATACAACGCGTGGGCCGCCTTAATACTCCGTGAGATACGCGGCTTGCATCTGTATGCAAGGATATACCTTGAAAACGGCGGTTTTGCATTCTGAAGTCAGCATTTGCATTGTTGTACGCTCATGTAGCACAGTTTCCGACATTGGTGGAGAAAGGTTTATGCAAATGGAAGATCCACGCTATCAGCGCCCACTCGTGCGAAGGTACGTCAGGCTGATTTAGCGTGTGCGCGTTATCGGGGTGTGGGTTTGCCGTTTAGGGAGCTTATTTTAAATACGATAGTCTTTCTTGGATTACTTCAAAGCAGAAATTTTGGTATGTTGTATGTGTGTCTGCTACTCAATTCAGCCTCCCGATCAAACTGAAATAGAAGCTGCGCAATAGTTTTATATACCCACAGCCATATCTAAGCGTCCAAGTCCTGTGTGAATGTTAATACGTTTAAACATTGTTAAACAAGAAAAAGACATTACGCAAATACAAGGCACAAAATCAATACATTAGTGATATTTGCAGTGTTCCTTCCATCAAAAAAATTCTGGACTCTTGGTTTTTGCGATAGACAGTAAAATACTACATTAATTGCAGAAAACAGTCGCCTGCTGTTGCCAATGCTTTTATAGCTCTTGTGGGCACTTAGGAAATAATGCGGCAACAGCAACGAAAGGTTCCAGTAGATAGGTCCCACGTTCCGCTTGGAACGCACGTGGAGTGGGGAAACCTGGTTCTATAAACGCGTGAGCGGGGTGCCTCGATTCACGCACGTCTGCGCCGTACGGCAGCGCTAGCATCCAGGCACCCGGGCTGGAGCAGTGCAACGCGGTAAACTTATATTGACTTGCGCAAACCTCTTGCGGGTTATCTTGGGAGGAACGAGATGGGAGAGGGACAGCATGACAGGGGAGCGGAAAAAGAAGGGAGGCATTTACTTGGCAGGGGCAGCAGTCGACTATCATCTTTCGTCGACATTTGCAATGAAAGGAGCAAATACGCGGACAATTTTTTGTCTATATAACATTGACACGTGCCTTTCTCTCTCAATGCTGCCTTAGTCGAAGGGATGGATCGAAACATTCCTGTTATACGCCTGGAGCATTGGCGAGTGTTTGAAAATTGCGAACTAGAGTCGTGATACTCGTCTTCCTTAGATATACTTGTGCAAAGAGCTTCAGCCAGACTTAAATTGTTTCCGAGAGTTACCTAAACAATTAAGGCCATTTCCAAACTGCGAGCTGTTCTAGGGCTGGCCCTGACGGCAGTATCTCCTGATTTGTCACGCTTTCCCTGGAGCAGGTTTCTAGGCCGCGCAAAAACCGCTTCCCACTAAAGAGACCCCATAAAAATACTACGATGTCTAAGGGACTTTACATTTTCATATGGGACGGCTTTAATTGTCACTAAAAATATGTCTTCTCAGCAACGCATCTGTGCTTCGAGGTGAAGCCGAATTCAAGAGGTATCAATGTAAGCATTGGTCTTTGTAAACTGGAAGCATAGCGGTCTACGGAGGGAACATGCATTACATAAAACTGCTCTAAGTCTTCGGTAATCGAAAGTATCCGATGCAAATTATGTGTCAGTTACGTCCGAAAACGACTCTAACATTACGCACGAGAGCTTCGCTGGTCAGCGTTTCTCACAGCGTGGAAGGTCACGGAAATTTGTGCTTAAAAGGGATCGTGGAAGTTATTCTCAAATTGCTTGTCTATAATTTTGTTCATTAAGTTTTATCTTCGCACAATGCTAGACGAAATATGCCAGCGCAGGAGCTTTAAAGGCGTAGTGTTGGTAATAAAAACAAACATTACTTAACCTCAACATCACACCAAAAGTGGCAGTTAGAAAGACTTAAATATAGGAAAGACGGTGTGACAGCAGAAAAATCTTCGATAACGGAAAGGCACAGGGGCATAACATTCCAATAATAACGCAAACGAACAGTGCGCTAATATGAAGGATAAACTACAAAATCTTCGTTGCACTTGTAATGAAACATGAGCGTCAATAGAATTGGTTGACTGAAGAGCGCCAAGGGGTAAATGTACGTTATTTCATTCGGGAATCGCCCGCGTAAAATATGAACATTGTGAAGGATTTAAGGGAGCCATGAACAGAAAATACAACTTCGTGTAATTTGAAAGAACTAGGATTCAGTATCTCACTCAGCTCCATTACAGCCACAAAAGATGTTTTTTTAACGAAAAAAAGCAAGCATTTTAAACTTTCAAATTTGCGCCTCAGTGACGTGTTATGAGCAAGAATGACGTCACACGGGCCAGCAATAACACATAATTTTCAGTGCGTTAACTGCACGTTAGCACTCAAGTGATGCGGTCAAATGAAACTAGAGGTCCCATTACAGACGTCCAGTCATGTGTCGTCGCGACAGGTCAGTTAGGTGGCCGCCAAGACCACAAACAAGGTTCCGTGACATCATAGAAAAGTTGCGGGAAATTGGCTAGGGGGTCGCGACTGCTTCACACGTTTTCTTTATTATCTCCGTTATTTGTTCGAAGATTGCGATGATATTGTTATCATTGTTATTGAGACTAAGCAGTCTTTCTAACACACCCAACTTGTATTTTGTCTTCATAGCTCCGTTAAATTGCCGTAATATGTGGTGAACAAATGAAGGCCGGTCACACTAACAAGACCTGAAGGTAGCGAAGCTGTCCGCAAGCTTCAAGAACATGACAATGGCCTAAGTGCAAGATTGCAGCCTATTTCTTTCTTCTTCGCTGCATCAACGATTTTTACTCAATCATTGTTGCTATAAGTGTGAGCTCCTTTTATTTTTTTTGAAGCGATACTCATTGGACATCGCCTTAGAAGGGCGTACGCTTTGACGGGTTATTCTCGTTCCGAGCAAGTTTGGCCACGAATACGGCGAGCGCTGGAGATTTTTTTGGCCAATCTTTGCCAATCTTTCTAAGCGGGTATGCTTGGCTCGACAAACGTGCGCCGGGGACGCTGGGCGGTTGCCGCGAGGCGGGCACACAGGAGCGCTCGGCATTTTCTGGATATTTTAACTGCCGCGTGCGGTCGCCGCAATCTTGGACAATCTCCCTAAGTGGGTATGCTTGGATTGGCAAACGTGCACAGAGAACGCTGGGCGGTCATCGCAAGGCACGCACACACGAGTGCTAGGCATTTTCTTGGTTTTGTTAACTGTCCGGCGGTCGCCGCGAGGTCCTTGCTCACGTGCGCGCACTCGGCATTTTCTTCGTATTCTAAACTGCGTACACGAAAAATTACGATTTGCTGTACAGCTTCTCTGTTAAAAGCAGCTTATAAAAGATTTTAGGTGTGTGTTGAAATAAGCAGAGTTTACGAAAGCAGCAGCGCAAAGATTGTTAATATGAATTTTGAACCTAAGGTACTGTTTATCGTTGCACCGAAATGTGTATTTATTAACTTGTTTGACGTGTCGGCCACAAATAAAATATGAGAATTTAAGCTGGTGTTTCTTCATCCTAGTGAAACGGAGCAATCCTGCTTTTTGAGAGATGCGTTGCGTGCCTGACATTTCGCTCCTAATCGCCAACGTTATCTGATGTCGAGTTTAGCGCACCTTGATGCCGTTAATTTGAATAAGGAGGGTGGAGTAGTGCACAGAAAGGTGTATATTAACAGGGTTATTTGCAACACTAGTGATGTCGCTGGGAAAAATTAGAAACCGCAAATGCCCTACCACGCTTCCTTGCGGCCTATCAGATATGACAGGAAGAGCTTAACTACTTCGCAAATATTGACGTCATGCCTGCGGTTTGTTAGATATGCAATGGCCAATCAGTTGGGAACGGAGGATGCACAATTTGCTATAATTGTTGTTTTGGTTTGTTGTGTGAAACCCGATCAAATTATCTGCTGAAATCCAAAAGAATCAGATAAACCTGTCCTGCCTTACAGAGAACTGAAATAAAGTAGATGTCCACTGAAACTAATTAGGTGATGGTCGAGAATACTTCGCGAAATGCATGCTGGAACCGATAAATAATTGTAACGGAGTAAAACCGAGTGTGAGGGTGATTTACGCGAACATAGTGGTAATTCGCCTCGTAATCGGTTCAGTATCTGCGGACTGTGACCGCTCAGCAGTCCCCTGTACTACGGCGTCCGTCTCTACCGTCCCTACCGAGCTCTGTAGCCCTTGTTTCCGCCCCGTCTCCCTCCTTGTGTTGGGTCAATTACGAGACTACTACGGCAGTATTACAAAAATACACTTCCAAGAAACTGCCTTACATAAAAAGCCGTAAAATATGCAAACGCGTACGCAAGGGTCCAAAGCGTTTCGCTCTAACTGCATACACGACGCCAAAAGGAGATCTGACGCTGAAATCTACGAAGAAAACGAAAATGCATCTAGCAATCTCGATTCTCAAACAAACTAAATGAGAGACAGGGAAACTAATTTACAAAGAACGCTCCGAAACGGCTCAATCCTGTGGGTAATCCTACTGCACAAAATGACGCTTGTTTTTTGATAGAATAGAACGCTATAGCAATTGACAGCGGTGCGCCATCTGGCAGCCACGAAGACCACATTATCCCTATGTGCGCTTGTAATTAGTCCTACGTTCGGCCGACGATTCTGGACCTGCTCCCTATAGTGTGACAAGGAACCTTGCATGCCGCAATTTTGCATCAAGCTTCTTTAATCACAGGACCATCGCTCTGCACACCCAATAGCTACAAACTAGCTCATGTCCACTCAGGCGCACAACAGATTAACAAACGCCGTCGGCCTGCGAGCCCCACGCAACATTCCTTAATCTTTGCGAGCGCATTCTGGTCATTCCGTCTCAGCCGGGCCGCTGGGTGACATCGCATGGGGAATTATATCCGTACCTTTTTGTCTCTCATTTGCTTTCTTGTTTAACTGTTCTTTTATACCCGCTGAAGATAACGGGTATTACGCGCAACGAAAAGAAGTGTCTTATTGATTGCTTTTTATGTTACTTGTCCGCTTGCCTTACAACTGTGTGTTTTCTTTTGTCGCGATGCTGCTGCTGAGCAAAAAAGTGAGCTGCGGCCTTGTCAAGCTGTCTACAACAGCTTTTTCTCGCGGTTCCTTTTTCTGTATCTGTGTTTATGAAACAGGAATAAAGTTTCATTATGATTATTATTACTTGCTGGCCGGTCGGGCCCGTAAGGTAGTCAGCAGCTGAACTATATTGTCGGGGAGCTCGCGGCAAGACGGGGCCGCCGATGGGACGCCAAAAACTGCAAAAAAAAAACCTGAATACGCAAACCACGCCCAAATCTGATATCTGAAATGTCTGTACCTGCCAGTGAAAATGTTACCTGTGTCTTTTTGCGTGCCATCAGTCGGTCTGTTATAGTTTCAAACACGGGCTGGCGAGTGGTTGAGCAGAGGCACAGTCACATTGCAGCGGCTTTTAATTTATTTGCAACATTTCTCCTGCTCTCTCATCCAGGCTCCAGGCCGCCACGTCTGGAGTCACATTCGTGTTGAACAGAAAAAATGATTTATACCCGGACCTGGAAACGCAGACCGTGGCCTGCAATCGTAACATCCATGTGCAATAAGAAAACCAAAAGATTTTCGATCAACAACAATAAAACTGATGATAACAGTTTCATGTATGTATCGTGTCCGTGAAGCAAAATTGTTTCTTTGGGGTGACTACCGTCAACGCTGGAAAGAAAATACATTTTATCAGTCCTTCCACCCAAACCTGTTTCTTATATGTCGCGTGCTAAAAAGCTTCACTGGTGATTCCCATTCGCAGAGTAAAATTGCTGCTGTTAATTTGGTACAATTTTTATGAGGGCGAATTCGAAGTGGGGCGGTGCTAAAAAAGTAAGAAAAAAGGCAGGCAGTAAACGCCATTTGTCCTTAGGTTTTCACGTTTTAAGTTACTGATGCCAGCTTACACCGGAATAAAGCCATTTCTGAGACGAATATTTAGGGGCTCTCAATAATTTTGTATAACTTCCGTCTACCTCCTTATAGGTCAGAACCGCAGTGCTGTTTGTATGCGATTTATTACACTACAGCATTTTATTTAAAGGCGCAGGGCATTCAAAACAACAGTATCTGGGAGCACCCTGTAGTTCTGTCTCTGGGAGCCTCCAGCTCTTAACTTCATAATATTTCTGAAATTGCGCAGAAGAACATTTTCAGTGTAAAACAGCTATAAACACAATAATAAATAGAAAAACTACCGTTCTGTATTTATTGCCAGTTTTCTGGCAATGTGCTTCAGGCAACAACATGACTTTCGGCACATAATCGAAACGGGCGAATATCAAGACCAGCAGAAGAATTTGTACAGCGACCCCACCCTCCTTCCCCACTCCAAAGTTACATCAGTCTAATTTGTGCCCTTCCCCACTCGTACCTTCGCGGCGATACCATGGTCCAAATGACATCCCGAGAATTAGACTTCCCGGTCCCGCGAGACGTCGGGGTCGGAACTTCTCATCCCCGATTAACCTTCCTGAGCACCGCACAGCACTAAAAGTTGGGTAGGCAACACCGTCCTCCTGTCCATCCGTCACTCACCAAGAAACAGGAGCATAAACTCGGGCTGTTGCGAACGATCAAAAAAGTTCCCTATTTACGCCATCATTCGCACCATGTACATCTCCACCCTCCCACACTGCAGTTAGAGATCTGTACCCTCTACCACATTTATTTATTTATAAGTACCTCAAAGCTCCCTCCCCCCGAAGGGTGGTATTACATGAGGGGTGGGCAAACACATCAGCAGCATGGCAACAAATAGAAAGCAGACGATTAATCAAGATAAACATAATCAATGGGACTCTTGAAGTTGGAATTACTTGTAGTAGTGGGAATGTTCGCGGGAAGGTTCCGTTCATGAGCAGTGAAGATAAAGAATGAATGTTGAAAAGTTGTTGTCAGGGTACTTGGCAGATACACGGCATAGGGGGGAGAATGGCGAGAGATACGATGCGCTGGAACTATGATCTGGTTATTACGGGGGAGGAAATAAAGAATCAGTGATCAAGGCAGAGACGAGATATGTGGTGGTTGGATTCCAATGATGGCAGGTGGAGCTGGCATTCTGATGCTGAGATGCTGGAACGGAGTGACTTTACTGATAGAATGAAACGCGCGGCTTGATTTTGAACGGTTTCGATGGAGTGAGTAAAGTTATCTGAATGTGTGTCAAAGACAGCACTGGCGTACTCTAATTTAGGCTAGACAAATGTTTCGTACACTAATGATTGAATTGCAGTCGGTGCGGAGTACAGATTTTTATGCAAAAAGCCGAGGGAGGGGTTAGCAGAGTCTGTAATGTAGTTGATGTGATAGGTGCAAGTTAAATGAGTACTTGAACGAGTCAGTGACAACTATTGCGGCGTTATTACAAACATACGTGGATTTCATATAATTGCGATGCCGGCTGAAGGAAACTAATGAGGATTCGGAAACGTTAATTTTCATTGGCCATTTCAGGCCCCATTCCTGGATATTAAACAAGTGTTGTTGAAGGATGGTGGTATCGTGTGAGGTTAGTATGGGACGGTAAATTAAGAAATCATCTGCGAGAACGCGGATATTAGATGGTACAGTACTACAGTATTAGATGATGATACTACAGTATTAGATGATACAGTATTCGGAAGATCACTAATGTAAATAAGAAATAGCAATGGTCTGAGAACTGTTCCCTGGAGAACACAAGACAGTACAGGGCGTAAAAAATTGGTATGGTTTAGCTTTGGTTAACTGTAGTTGATAGTGAAAGCTTCAAGGCGCAGGCTAGGCCCATTGTCGAGGTGTGGTTCCGGTGTGGTTTCGGAATGATATGCAGACAAATTTCAATGAATACATGGTTTATCCATCTTTTTGTCGCCTCACTGCGTTTAAGGCGTGCCGCTGTACGAGCCACCCCAGCTGAATGTTCGTCTTCGTCCATCGCACGCGGCTTTCCGCCGCACGACGCATCCGCGCCTTCCTTAGCCACGCGCGCTTATCACTGTGACGGCGACCTCCTAACGTTCCTGCGCCAGGTGGCTACAGGGGTGCGAAGCACGTCTCGGTTCCCTCCTCGCCTATCTTTCCCCTGCCGCCTATCTCTCCCCGCAATCGGGCCACTGCTCTGTGCCGGGTGCTTGCGGAAGGGGGTGTGGTTTGACCTCCGGCTTTCAAGGTAAAAACTGGCCTCCCAGCGAAGTCTGCCCGCAGCATTGTGTAGCTTTCGCTACAACACAGAAATAGTGCATTTATATGAACAATCTGCCGGCGGAGGGTTACAAAATTTTGTATCCGATTAGGAACATCCGGATATAGTTTTAAACTGGAAAGTTTGAGTAGAAGCCGGGCGTGAGGTACTTTATCAAAAGCCTTCTCGAAGTCTAAGAATATGGCACCAACGGGGATGTTTTTGTTCAGTATGCAGGTCGTGAATGAAGTGCAAGCTGGTTGTCGCAAGATACATTTTTACGAAAACGTGCTGAGTTGAATGGAAGGAGATAGATATGATAGAAAAGATATGGGAGTTGAATACATGTTCCATGATTTTAGAAGACAAGCTGGTAATGGAAATGGGGCGATAGTTGTTAGGCAAAATAGATTGCCTTTTTTTAAGACCGGAGTAATCATTCCTATACACCAGTCTTCTGTAACAGAGCCAGTATCAAGTGCCTCTTGAATGATCACTGATAGGGGGATGCTGCTTATGTGCTTTATGTTCTTTAAAATTTTACCATCGATTCCATCAGTTTCTTTTTGAAGAAGAGTTCGATAATGAGTCGATCACTTTAGCGATGTGACTTTGCGTTGGGGTGTGTGAAAGGTAAGGCACATCCGGAAGGTTATTAGTGAGCTCGTGTCTGAAAGCCGCACAAGACGTCTTGTTCAGGACGTCGATTCCCCTCAAAGGCGCTGTTGCCAGAGTTGTCGAGCAAGAAAATTCAATTTGGTTGATTGGGGTTAACTGCTTTTCAGGTGCACCTGGGGTCATTTTGGAGCATGTCAGGCAAGGTAGTGAAAAAGAATGTTTCTTTGGCTTCCGTAAGAAGCATAATATAGTCTTTTGCAACTTTGTAGTATTTATCCTAGGCGATTTGATATCCGGCCTTCTTTGCTTTTCGAAATAAGCGCTTATTTTTGTTATATAATCACTTTATGTGTTGGTAAACCACGATGACGGAGGCCTCTCGGTAACGGTAATAGTGGGGGTATAGAGATTCATTAGACGCAGCATCCCGGACTTGAACATTTGCAAGTTCGATTGGACAGTGTGGCGAAGAAAGCTTTGAATGAAGCCGTCGGCAAAAAAAGACCGCCTTTATCACAAAGGGTTAAGGTTTATTTCTGTTCTATACTGTTATAGACAGCAAGAAAAAGTGTCATGTAGGATGTCATGATCGCTCAGGCTTTGTAGGCGAATGATAGAAAAAATTGTTTGCGTGTGTTGTTAGGATAAGACCAAGAACGTTCGAGAAATAATTTGTAGAGCGGGAGGGGTGCGCTACAGTGGGCGATTGTCCAAACAGTTAACATATATTTACTAATCCAGATTCTGCGTTATTATGGCCTAGGGTGGAAGCTAGATCAGACCAGGTGATGGATGGGTAGTTAAAATCACCGAAGAGTAAGATTGGAATGTTCTGGTATATTTTGGTGGCTGCGGATAAAAGTGTCGCAAAAAAGTGGTACGAATGAGTCGTCAGCACTAGGAGGCCGATAGCAGATGCCAATCGAAACACGTGGAAAGGAAGTATTGCCTGAGAGCCAAATGATTTCAAGCGGGGATGAAATATTTACGCCCCAACAGTGGAGATCTTCATTGGTGGCTATTAAAACACCCCCGCAACGTTGCGTATCTGTTCGGTCATTGAGGAATATATCAAAATTTGTCAAAGACGGAATGATTTCACAGTCTAGAACGGAAGAGTTTAACCATGTTTTGGTTGGAAGGATGACGTTGCAAAAAGATGAGTTGGCGAGAGATAACAGAGCATCTTGCTTGGGTAGGATGCTACGTATGTTTCTGAATATGAACGACAGTTGTAAGTTCCGAGTCTGGCCAGGTTTATTAGCTCCCTAAGAAGATTGCTATGAACTTCGCTCGACAACTGTTTGCGCCCCATGGTCAAACAAGTATGCATTTTTACTGCAGGTGAATTTGTTGTACCGTAGCTTGAAAGGTTTGTTTTGTGCCTTGCCGAATTCAATGAAGTGCTTGTGAGCTAGCTAGTAATCGCCGAGAAGTTTTCAGCTAAGCCAAAATCTTGCTTTAAGGCCGCTGTGTGAAGTAATAATTGTGATGTTTGACTTTAAAATGAGCAAATTTAACTATAATGAATCAATTTGTGGCTTGGTGAAATACTCCCAACATGTGCGCGTGCTCGATATCATGTGGTTGTAAGGTGATGCCGAGGTGATCCTTACACAGTTAAACTACTTGGCTCTTAGCAGATTGGCACGATTCATTGTGGTTATCCGGTGACCCATATAATACCAGATTGGAGCGACGAATTCTGTTTTCAACGTTAGACACCCGGGCAGACATAGCAGACACGTGAGATGCGGTTCACTGGTAGTAGTTTCGACAACGTTTGACCGAAGTTGAGACTTCACCGTCACAATAGAAGCACAGTCAGAATCAATATATGCAAGTCTAGTTTTCAGATGGTCGAACATTCGCTTGTGATTGGCAAGGGTAGATTGAATCGACGAAAGCTGGTACCGTATTGCAGCCCGCACGGATTGGATTTCCCGAAGAGCAGTTAGCACGTCCATCGAGTCCTGAGTCGAGGCGAGTTTAGGAGGACCTGGGTTCAATTGCACGCCACCGAACCACAGAAACAACAGGTTCAAAATGACACTAGACCATTCGAACACAATTCCGCAAGACGTTTGTAGGCTCGACAGCACAAGGGCGCGATAACTTGTTTTCTTAGCATAGAGAGAATAGGGCTTTTTTACGTGCACCAGAAACAGGGGGCGGCTGCAAGCATGCCACATCGTTGCTGTGCTGGCGAGACCACTGGAGTAGAGTGCGCTTGCTCAATTTGGATTGATATCGGAAGGGTGCGCATAAGTGGCTTCAGATGTCCAGTCAGCGCATTGTAACTGGGGAAGGGCAGCAGGAACGACGGCGGTGGCTGGCAGCGGCTTGGAGAATCCGGTGCACATAGTGCGGATGCTACAGTGGCACTTCATAGCGGACGAGGCTCCAGTGTTGTGCCAGAGCGCCCGGCCCAAACTCGTTGCACTGGGTGACGCGCCGACAGCGGGGCCGATTCACGCCTCGTCCAAACCAGACCAAGCGGCCCGCGGCCGACAGGCCGAAACTTGCATTGCCGCAAACTCGCCCCTCCTTTTCTCGTCGTGGCGGCCGGGCCGAATCATGCATCGGGTGAACGGCCGGAAACCCACATGCCGCTATATGCCTGGAGACAGCTCCGCTGAGACGGCGATGGCGTCGCCTTCCCTTTCGCCGTCGGGGCGGCTCGGCCAACGCAACCGCTTCGCCTGTATTAATCGGATTTCAGACCTCGGCCAGCGAGAGTCCTCATTGGAGCGATTCAAACCACTCGCAGCTGCAACGGACTCCCGGGGGTATAAATACCCGCCCGGAGGCATTTACGGCGGCGCTTTTCGAAGGCACCGAGTGGAGAAGTGCTGCCGCCTTTGTGCGAGCCATCTAACGCCTTTGTTATTCTTGTACATACTGTATATAAATGTTGCTTTTACTTTTCGTCGGTTAGAGAACTTCATCGCTCTTCGCTACGCCGCGTCGATAGCGGACGGAGCAAGGCAGCGTCGCTACACCGGTAACTGATCTCGGATGGCCAGTCGCAACAGTGGTGGCAGCGGTGGGATGGCTGATTCCCAACACCAGGCATGTACGAGGCAGGCCAGTGCTGGCATCAGGGCCAGCGGGTGCACCAGCAGAGGATAGATGCCGAAGATCTGCACGAGAAACAGGAGGCGGCTGTAAGCGTGCAAAATCGGTTCTGTGCTACCGAGCCAGTTTGTCGTACCGAAAAACTCCCGCTAAAAAAGCCTACACAAGTTCGCTCAACCTCCAACTCTGCCCATGAGCAGAGCGAGAGAGAATTAGCCAGCTCCAGTAGCGAAAGTCAGTTTCTACTAGTGGAGCGTGCGGAGAAGACAGCAAGCTTCAACGGGATCTCGAAATGAGGAATCTGATCACGTGCTCACTTTTTTTTCTGAAATGAGTTTATTCTCTCCCTACCCCTCCCTCCCTCCCTCCCTCCCTCCCTCCCTCCCTCCCTCTCCCGCTTTCTCTCTCTCTCTCTCTCTCTCTCTCTTTCCGGGTTACTAACGCAACCAATCCTCCTTAACACTTGCTGGGCGTGTAACTTTGCTGCGCTGCTGCGGGGCAAAAGATTTCCAGAGGGACGCGAGCTTCATTCAACTTTTAACGAGGGGCACAGACCGTGGACGATCTGCAATGCTTATAATATTGCCCAGAGGTTATATGACCTTTTCCGAGTGTGCGCAAAGGGAAAGACAAGAGGCGGTTTTGAGGATTTGGTGCACTGATGTTATAAATTCCCTTGAGTAAAATCGCTTTTAGAGGGCATTGCGACATTGTTTTGACGTAATCAGCTCAGACCGGTTTGATGGATGTTTTTTCTTTTCGATGTAACACGTTTATTTTTTCCATTTAAAATTCATTTTATGCTGCATGACCTATTTGGCATTTCGGTACGAAGTGTCAAAATAATTGCACGCGCGCGCTTGTTTAAGTGCTCTGCGGTTCAGGTTTTTGTTTTCTTTGGGAATTTGTTGATATTAGGAGTTTCAGTATAGCGTTTTAGCGTGGCGTTAACGTTTGCGCGCCGCAATCGCAAAGGGATAGCGCCTCGTTAATGCGACGGCTAGCGTGCCCGCTAACGCTATGGGCGCGCAAAAGTGGTGCTTTCCGCTATACTAAAACTCTCTATTGTTATGCTTTTGCTCGAAATGACCCGACAGACAGTTTCTTCTCCGTGGCGTTTTGATTAAAGCACCCGCCGGAATATTTCAGTAGCCAGGGTGGTGGTCTGCTTGTGCGCACGATCACGCGAGCCCGATCGCGACCTCAGCGAACGGTTTTTTGAACAGAGCAAAAAAACAACCCGGCTTCAGCGACCTGTCGTCAGAAATGCTGATGTCCGCAGCAAAGCTGTCTGACGTTTTCTAATCGCAAGGCTAAGTTTCAGAGAACTTATCAAAGGCAGCAGATCGGTTCCCGTTTCCGCCTATTCATTTTTGCCGTGTTCCACTGCTCACGCCATCTGGCCCAACCTTTTGTTACTTTTGAAATTGGGACGCTGGTACGAGGAGGCCGTAGCGAAAGAAGAGCAGCGTCTGCTTCCAATGTGCTCATCGAGTTGATTAAGAGAGACAGCGCTGCGTCCAACTTTGGCGCGCTTCTTCGATTCCCTTGTCCCGAACCAAATTGTTTACTGCAACCAACGCCGCAAGGTGGTGACAAGGCTGCTCAGATTGATTGATTGACTGTGGGGTTTAACGCGTCCGACGCAACGCGCGATGAGGCGCGCCATTTTGTAGGGCTCCGGATTCGTCGGACCACATGGGGATCTTTATGCGCGCCGAAATCTCGTACAGCACGGGCGTTTTTTGCTTTTCGCTCATCAGACAAAGCGGTGGCCGCCGCGGCCGGGAATCGACCCGCGAGCCTCGTGCAGCTGCTCAGAGACTGTGAGCTGACTTTGCAGAAGGCTGAGCACGTCTGTAAGGCAGCCGAAACATCGGCTCTACACCAAGAATCCTTGGCACAGAGACCAACAGGAAGTACACGCCGTCCGTAGGGTAATCCCGACACCCGAGACAGGACAATCCAAGGTCTAGAAATGCTCCAAGTGCGGACGTACGCATCAAGCCAAAAAGCTGTCCCGCCTTCAGACGAACGTGCAGGAAATGCGAAAGAAGAAACCACTTTGCCATTTGTTGCAGAGCCGCTGCAATGGCGGGTGAAATTCAGCTCGACGAAGACGACTTCTCAGCGTTTCTAGAGGTGTCTGCAAGAGGTAATAACCAACGGACTGGATGTTCCCGAGCTCAAGTCGAACAACGGTCTGTCGAGCTAAAGATCGACCGACTGGTCTCTCAGGCCTAACTTTCTTCCCTTTGGAATATACGGCGAATCCGCCCCAGTCCTGAAATGGAAGCCAAGCGCGCGGTGCTTTCAATCATAAGGTGAGGCACAATCAAGCAGGTGGCTGCGTCGGTGGCGTTCATCAATGAAACGGAGTTAGGCTAGGGAGCGAACTGTTGCTCCTGTCGAATTTTTGTGTACGTAAAGGTGGTCAGGCAATCCTGGCCTTCAAGGTGGCAACCGAGGGACAGCTTGGGCTGCTTGTCCCGCGTTCACCGCGTATCTCTCGACGCCGTGCGAAGAACTTGTGAATGAGTTTGCTCACCTGTTAACCGGGACCGGCTGCGTTCAAAGAGCATATCCTCGCATGGTTATTCGAGACGACGCCGTCCAGTCATTCACCTGTTCCGACGCGTGCCATTGGCCCTGACAAACCTTACGATGAGAACTCGAGTAAAATTAGAGCGTGCTGGCATCGTTACAAGAGTCACCGAGCCTACTGACTGGGTGAGTCCTCTGGGATAGTTCTAAAAAAGAACGGGAAAATTCGTCAGTGCATTGACGTAGGATAATAAACAGTGCATAATAGACAGCCCTACATGATGCCGCGGCGAGAAGACATAGAAGCCGAGTTAGCTGGTGCTACAGTGTTCACCCCCTTAGACACTAACTCTGGATTCCACCCGAATCCTTCCCTTTGGATGACGCCACATCGCGGATTTGCACTTTTTCCACCCCGTTCGGTCCTACCGCTTTTTTTGCGATTGCCCTTTTCGGCATATCGTCCGCCTCGGAAGGTCTGCAAAATACGCTGAATGAAATTTTCGAAGGTTTCCTGCTTCGAAATATACGTAACGACATTCTGGAATCGTGGGGCTCGTCATTGAATAGCACAATGAGCTTCTTATACTCTTTGTTTTGCTGGCAGGCTCCCAATTGCGACATTCTCCTACAACCCCTGAAAGTATCAGTATCGCGCGCACAAATTGAGGTTCATGCGCAGAAAGAAGTCCACAACCGGCATCAGGCCAGCTCGCACTATACACTGCAATGTGCTCACATGCGACCCCAGGTACAAGCTGGCGGTCAAAAAGGGATTTTAGGGCGTCGTCAATTATTTCAGCAGCTGTTTCTGCCTCGGACGCTCAGAGAACATTCTTTTGAAGAGCTTGTTAGGCCAGATGCCTTTTTCCACTGGACCGACAACCATGCAAACGAATGGAAAAGAACTGTGGTGACTGCCTAACCAACATCCAAGCTGTCGATATTCGGATCCGGCCAAACAACAAAATGTCTTGCGATCGTCACGGGACGGGATCGGTGCCGCGTTGTTGCAGTGTCACAACGAGCACATGGAGGCCTGTGGCTTATTGCGTCACGAGCGCTTACCGAAACACAGCAGCGATACTCTCAAATTGAAAAGGAGGCGATGGCCGTTGTGTTTGCTGCGAAAGATTCATCACTTCGTCTACGGGCCGACAGTCACACGGCTAAACAGACCACCGCCCTTTGAATCGCTATACCGGCTCCCAGAAGGCAATTGGCGACAATGCCTCCGAGGTTGCAAAATTTTTTGTGAGATGCTGCGTTCAATGACGTTGAGCTCAAATGGGTTCCAGTAAGCAGCTCCTCCTTGCCGACATGCTGTCCGTCCACAACAGAGACGCACTGCGTGCCACTCTACAGCAACGATGTAGAGGTACCTGCTTTAGTATAGTCTCTTCCTCGTAATGAGACACATGGAGGCGGCTGGCGACAGAAACGACGCGAGACAACAGCTGAAACATGTGCTGAGCGATCTAGAAGCTGGAAAACGGTTGGGGGGCCATGGAAACCTTCGAGGGAGAGCCTATCGCATTTTAAAAGGAGTACTGCTGAAGACTGCAAAGTGGTATTCGCGAGCATGACCGTGATACAACTGGAAAGGATTCACCAAGCACCTCGGAAGTATCAAGAGCAAAGCGAATCATGACTCCTTGTTTTTTGGCCAAAGAGACTCGGACATAGAATCGTTCATCGGACGTGTTCTTCTGCAAAAAAGTATGCGTACAACCAGCCTGGGAGCCTTTACTGATGCGCCCTTTGCCCGACCAACAGTACTATCCTTCGGCATGGACATTTTTTCGAGTACGGGGAGGCGGAAGTCGTACCTATGTTTTATGACGCCATGTCAACTTTCCCGAAGTTTGAACTGCTGAACGACACCTCGGCCAAAACGGTTTAGACGTAGCAAGTTCAGTCTTGCCAGGCACGGTATAACCATAGAAGTTTGTTCTGACAATGGTCCTCTCAATTTCCAGTAGTGAATTCGCATTGTCTCACGACTGTTTCGACTTTAAGCATGTCACTTAGTCCCTGATACCCCATTTCTAAGGACTTGCTAACGGGCGTCCATACCAAACGCCTCCTAAGAAAACTACAGAGGCGAACAAGATTTTGTAGGTTGGGACTTCTTGCTTTCAATAGCCTGCACTTGAGTCGGCCCCTCGCTCTGAGCTGCTGATGGGTGCGACGGCTCCGCACGACCAATTCCGACGTCAACAGGCACCCCCGTCGCGAGGTGATCAGCGCCTCCAGACGGACCATTCTAGAGGATCAATGGTACCCCTGAACCCAGGAGATTCGGTCCGGATTAAGAAGAGTGCCTGGGCGACGAAAGCGCAAGTTCTAGGACATTCCGGTCACCCCAGGTCGTATACAGTCCTACGGACAACGGCAGGGTGTTGAGACGCACCCGCCAGCACCTACTACTGACATGGAGCCCCTTTTCGACGCGACGACCAGACGACTGAAGATGAACATCGCGGCAGTCCCGCAGACGCGACAATGCCTGCCTGAGCCTGCTGCCCCCACCAGTGTCTCAACCACACCGGCAGTGAGAACGTCCTGAGACATTTCGCACCGCCTGAACGTTTGGCCTACACGGCAGAACTTCGTGCAAGTGCCTTGAAAGAGTGCCTCCCTCAAAATTTCATTGGTCTTATCTGTAGTTTTTTTGGTATTTCTTGTTTTTGTAACGAAGGAAGATGTATCGTATCTTAAGCACCCAAGTCTAGTGTGCTGCGCACGCGCAGTTTCTCTGGCAGCAAGCGAACGTGTCGAAGATTGTCACTTCAACAGCATATCTGTTAGAATATGAAAGAGGGCCCTCTTCGAAATACATATATGCAGTATGTGTTTATTCCAGTGGTTCTTTTCCCCAGTGCACCTGCGTGGCAGGTTGCGTTATACACAAACGATGCAGAGGGCATTGCGACATTGTTTTGACGTAATCAGCTCAGACCGGTTTGATGGATGTTTTTTCTTTTCGATGTAACACTGTATTTTTTTCCACTTAAAATTAATTTTATGCTGCATGACCTATTTTGCATTTCGGTACGAAGTGTCAAAATAATTGCACGCGCGCGCTTGTTTAAGTGCTCTGCGGTTCAGGTTTTGTTTTCTTTGGGAATTTTGTTGATATTAGGGAGTTTCAGTATAGCGTTTTAGCGGTGGCGTTAACGTTTGCGCGCCGCAATCGCAAAGGGATAGCGCCTCGTTATGCGACGGCTAGCGTGCCCGCTAACGCTATGGGCGCGCAAAAGTGGTGCTTTCCGCTATACTAAAACTCTCTATTGTTATGCTTTTGCTCGAAATGACCCGACAGACAGTTTCTTCTCCGTGGCGTTTTGATTAAAGCACCCGCCGGAATATTTCAGTAGCCAGGGTGGTCTGCTTGTGCGCACGATCACGCGAGCCCGATCGCGACCTCAGCGAACGGTTTTTTGAACAGAGCAAAAAAACAACCCGGCTTCAGCGACCTGTCGTCAGAAATGCTGATGTCCGCAGCAAAGCTGTCTGACGTTTTCTAATCGCAAGGCTAAGTTTCAGAGAACTTATCAAAGGCACAGATTCGGTTTCCCGGTTCCGCCTGACTCATTTTTTGCCCGTGTTCCACTGCTCACGCCATCTGGCCCAACCTTTTGTTACTTTTGAAATTGGGACACTGGTACGAGGAGGCCGTAGCGAAAGAAGAGCAGCGTCTGCTTCCAATGTGGTGATCGAGTCGATTAGCGAGACCGTGCGCCTCCGATCCTCCACTTCCTCTTCCCCTGCTGTCGCCCCCTGCCTGCTCATCTTTATTTCTTAACATACTTCCGCCGCCGCCAGGTTGGTTAAGGACTAGCAGGCAGTTGCAGGGGTAGTGGCAAAGACCGTGTCCCACTACGACCAGTTGTCCGACTTCCAGAGCGGTGTATGATTCCACAGCAGCGATGCTTGTAAGATGGCGGGGGATTCTGTGGAGCATTTCGCAGGGTGTCTCGGTGCCGTCAATCTCTGTAGACAGAGTTGTCAATTGAGCGAGGCAGTACAAGTCCATAGCCAACATCATGGGCAACGAGCGCTTGCTGGGTTGCTTGACCAAAGTGACGTAGGGCTAAAAGACTGCGAATGTTCATACGGTCACCCGGGGCATGCTCTAGGTTTTCGGCCAGAAGGCACCCGCCGGGATCGAATGGGAACAGCTGACGCAGACGGTCAAATTTACAGAGATCATGCGGCGAGCGTAGTGGCACTGTCGTTGCGCCCACGTCTGATAGGCGTTCCGTGAAGTAATCGGTGTGTTCCAGAAGCACACCCGGTTTCTCTGCGACCCATGGGACCTTCGCTCTCTTCGGACCTATAAACACGGTAGACAGGCGCGTCCAGCATCGACTTGCTCTTGTTGAAGAAGGGGTAGTCACCATCGAAGCTTTTGTTGAGGATGCCTCCCCACCGGGCCTGGACTGGCGCGGCCGAAGCTCGCTTCCGGCGTCCAAGCTCGCTCACAGAGCGTTCGTTCGCTCACAGAGGTCCCTTGTTTGTTCCCGGGTTTCGGCACCAGAAGATGTGTAGCGAAAGAAGACCAGCGTCTGCTTCCAATGTGCTCATCGAGTTGATTAGCGAGCCCGTGTGCCTCCGATCCTCCACTTCCTCTTCTCCTACTGTCGCCCCCTGCCTGCGTATCTTTGTTTCTTAACAGAGGCGCCGCGAGCGCTTTTTGTATTTTGAGGTCAAAAGATTTGATGAAAGGGTAATTTTTATTAGATATCGCCAAGATAAAGTAGCCTCGCGTTTTTAAATCAATGAACAATATAAATGTCACTTATGGACTTAGGTGGCTTGCCTGCAATATGCCTACTGTTTTCGTTTTTCGCAACAATGTTGACAAAAATGAATATTGCCACGAGCTTCAGTAGTTTTTTTTCAATTCTTATCTTATAAAGAATTCTTATCAATTGCTGCGCGTGTGCTTTGCGCTTGCTTTCCCCCTTGCTGGGCTATGCTCTCTCCACACCGCTGCATCCGCGTTGCCGCGCCTAGTTCCATGAAGGCCTCGAACAAGAATGCTTCGCTATTGAAAGCGATAACCCTCGCATGTGGCGATATTCGAGCACACTAGCGAACTATATTGGAGCCGATTACTGGTCCCTAGGTTCTTTTTATTATTACTTATCGTTGCTGTACGGTGTGCATCGTAACCCCGGTAAAAAAATGGATGTGTGGAGGATCAAGTTGAGTTTTTATGAAAGCATGGGAATTACGAGTTCATGCCTCCTGGTTCACAATGTCTGAAAAAATAAAAATAGAAAAAGCGTACAGCACTGTAAAGACGTAGACGAATGAAGAAAGGAAACAACAAATAGGACAGTCCTTCATTCTCGTCTAATCTGCACCACCTTTTATACCAGCTCTGGCGACAAAAATGCCGTTTTTACTCTGATCAGTCGACGGACGCAGGTTTGGTCTGAATTTAGTCATATAGAGCTTCACTGTAATAGTAAGAATTCGGCCTTTCCACTCTGCGAAGGTGGTGCACCTGCGGAGCTGAATGACGACATTGCAAAAGAAAACCACATAAAGGAATAAAAATACAAACTATGCTTTCCGAGCATAATCACCCGTCTCATTTTGTGACAGTAGCTTTAACTGTTTTACGATCACTGTGATACGGAGTGATTGGCATCGTGGAGAGGGATGCGACGTTCTTCGTGAAGCGAAAGTCTACTTACGTCCCCTGCATCGTGTTCGGTTGCGTCGGGTTGCTGTAGCATCGCAGTTTTAGCTCGGGCTGCGTATTCTCTTTGTACCTCGTCTGGCCGGCTCCCAATTGCGACAACTCTCTCCTACAACCCCTCAGGGGAAGTATCATCCCGCGCGACGTAATTGAGGTTCATGCGCAGAAAGAAGTCCACATCACCAGGTGCGGCGAGGGGCAATATACACACGCAATATGCGTCAATGCCCTCTTCCGTGTGTACACGAGATACGTCACCACACGAAGATCGGCCATATTCCATCGGCCACCATCCTGTCCTCTCGTACCCCTCCAGCTGTTACAAATCCTCGGACGAGGGCAGTAGACCGATTAGTTAAGAGAGAGTTTATTGGCAGCAGGGTACATTTCGCCACTGGCAGCGTGTCACTAGAGCGCCGTGGTAACGCAATCGACTCGTAATCTTGAGACCCAGGTTCAATTTCCACACGAAGCCAAACTTTTTTAAAAATTTACTTTCGGCCTGGTTCACACACATGAAAAATGTATGGGACGAGAGCCGAATACTCCACTGGTGTACAATTAAGAGCCAGACAACGCAGCCGCCAAGGAAGACGGTTTTTTGTCGGTCGGGCCAGAGAACGGGAAGTGATGCTCGCATCCCACAATCTTCTTGTCACCTCGGCCTCCGTAAATTCGCAAATAAGCTGAGCCCTTGCGCAGTTTGTTCTGCCTTCACTCGTGATTCCGCTTGGGCGGAGGAATGCGAGTCACTGCCACCTTCTCAAAACAGTCGCTGTCGACAGTGGTTGTCTCAAGATCAGAACAGATGGGGGACTGAAACGCAAGTGATACTGGCTGCCTATTCCTAAAAGAAGCCACCTAATCGAAAATTACAGCCGGAATACCGCAAAATACCTTACGAGAATCCCTTTAGTACGACAAAAGACTGTTGTGATAACAGAAGTCCTGTTGGTATGACAACGCCATCTGTTTTTACGACACTCATCTCTGTCGTAACGACAACGTCAATTTTCTCAACGACAAAGATTCTTGTAATTACAGCAAACCGCCATTTACGCTACTCTTCACAATGGGCAATAAAATTCAAGCCATGTGCAACTACTGATGGAACATCAGGATCGCGACAAGAGGGGGATTGGGCACGACTGAACGACAAAATCAGGACAGGAATACGACACACGACAGAAAACCTGAATCACGACACGACAAGAATACGGCGATACGACAGTACGACACGCGAAAATACGACAAAGTAGAGGAATTTCGCTTGTCGTCGTTTTCGACTAGACACCCCCTGAGCACATCAAGCAATGTCCTGTCGGATCGCCATAGCGGGCAGAACCGAAGTGGTAAAACGGAGAAAAAGTAGGTGTTTATAGCATTTCATTAGTTTCATGCGCAAAAGCGCATCATGGCTCCTTGTTTTCACTTGTGCCAAAGAGTGGCTGAAGAAGTTAAACTCCTCCGAGTCACGCGCGCAATAAACGAGCCATGGGCCCATATTCTGTCACTTCAAAATTCATTCTGTAGCTCCTATTTAACGCTATATTTACAGTACTCGTCCTTCCGAAATCTAGAACTTTTTCTTTTGGGGGAGGGGGAGTTGTGAAGTAACCAGGACAAGAGGGAGGACAACAACACAAAGCGCTGTTTGTAAACATCTCAACGGAAAACCAAGCGCTTTGGCAGCAACCTTTGAACCTTCCCGAACGTTCGGTGACAACGTTTGTTGTATATTTTTGAAGCTGGATCTCTAGTTGTGGTTTCGATCGAAGTAGTAAAGTGAACAGCATCCTCTCAACTCTGAACTGTAGTGGTCGTCCTGCCAAGATAGCTTTCTGAAACCGCACATTAGGATGAACTTTGAAACCTATGACTGCTCAGTCTATATAAAGAGCCCCAATCAAAGCCAGTACTTTGCACCGGCCGGCTCGTGTTGCGATCGGGCCTCTTAAAGCATTAAAAAAGCAGATGTTATAAAGCTCTCCGCTTTTCAAATACGGCGTAAGCAATCTATGCCGCGTGGTATGTAGGGTTGCGTTCTCCATGCCGGCCACACCCACAAATTCAAGCAGAAGCTTTTACAAACATTTGACGTCAAAACAGTTCTAAGCGTACTCCAGAAGGAAGCTTGACTACAGCTAAAAGTAAACACGCAAAACGCTTACGAGCTTAACGGGTAAAGCCTATTTTCGTCAAGTACGGCGTGTCCGGGTGGCGGCCGGTCCTTTTCTTCAGGCTGTACCCGAGGCCGCGAAATACTTTCATGAATATGTAATACGCTCCGAGTTTAGTGGCACAAGATGCAACTGAAGCAGTAGGGAAAACGCAGATCACAAAATGCCGCTCCAAGGAATCATTTTATACGGGCGTATCTAGCCAGTTCCCTGATGCGTTCCCTTCGCCTTTAATAATTTATGCGCCCCAGCAATGGTCGTTTTAATACGGTCGGAACCACTCGACACCGACGGGCCACTTCTGTGCCGAAAACCAAGTTACAGAAAATGTACTCATCGGCAAGAATAACCGTACTGCATATTTAGAAGCGGGAAGGCGAACACTTCGTATATTACATGCCAAGACCTTGCAATTAGTTCGCGAGTAGGAACTTCTGAAAGAGTGCTTGCCCGCTAAGCCACTTTTCAACTTTTATGCGCCTTCTTTATTATTACTGTTATTTCTCCTCGGCTTCATGTTGCAGCGAATGGTGACCCAAGCGATGGATTTTTGTCTCGGGTAAGTGAGTGCAGTTAGTTTATCTTACACCCGGGGAACAAAATATTTAGCACTAGTGAGTGGCGGGCACCAAGAGTAATCTCTTTGCATCGCTTCTCTCGTACTGTATGCAGGAGGGCTCAACGAAATAGAGATTCTGTTTGTAGTTTACTCCAGTGGCGTTCCTTCTCCAGAGTGAGGGATGAGAGGGGCGGAGGAAGCTTGCGGAGAGACAGGCAGTAATGCTCTGTGACGTATTTATTTATTTATTTATTTATTTATTTATTTATTTATTTATTTGTTTCACATACCCTCAAGCGCTTACGCATTGTAGAGGGGAGTGGGGTACAGAAAAAACAGAAAATGTAAAGGAACACAACTGTGGCACTAACAAAACACTCACACAAAAAACACGTTGGCTGACATGTTGCACTGGTAATACAAAAAAATTGGACAGAGCATCAGCACAGCAAAAAAACCAAAAGATAGCATAAGCCATGCTAAATCGCACACATAACATAATAGTATGAAAATTAGTCATGTCCGCATCGTCGCCCAAGAAAAAAGCACATAAAGTCTGACGAAAAAGAGTAAAGTCAGATATCTGCGCAATCTGAATTTGAGGACGCTGCCCTCTCGTCTCTCTGGCTCAATGAAGGGAACAGTCCACATCGTACGCTCATTCGGTGATTGTCTCGGCTGCCGTGTGGACAGTCTCTGTCCCTTCTATTCCCGTGTGAGATGGGAACAACTGGAGCTTGAAAGTGTCGGATGGCGAATTTATTGAGAGAAGTTCGTGTGCCGCGGCCAAAATGAGCCTTTGACAAGCTGTTCTACAGACGTTTTCAAATTTTAGAATATGATTTTGAAGGTAGCCTCTGGGCTCATGCCAGCTTTTCGGCTACAAAATGTGAAAGCGGGAAGGGGCATAGACGGGCTGCGGGAAACAAAAGCAAGAGCTAAATCCGCATTGTTAAATGAGGCTAAATGGCTAAATGCGGCAATGGTTAAAGTAAAAACTGTGGGCAATTAGACCCCTACGTGCCCTGCGTTCCGCGTTGGCGAGTGATTGTGCATAGTGAGCGTGCTGCAAACAGAGGGCGGCGAAGTGTGCGTCAAGCCGGCACATGCGCAAAGGGACCTGGTGGCGCGGGAAAGCGGCTCTCGTGTGAGCGGCGGGGGCAGGCGGGGGGGGGGGGGGGGGGTGCGCACCGGGGCACACGCGAGAGCAGCTGCGGCCGCGGGCGGCGGACGGGATCGACGGTGTCAGCGAACCCCAACCATCACGCCCGGACAGCGATGAGCAACTAGCGTCCACAGCGGATGCTCTTCACCCGACGACGGCACAAGTGTCTGAAACGTCGTCGTGAGTGAGACAGCACCAGGCCGTAGCACCAGGCCGTAGCTTTCTCGACAAGCGGTGCTTCAATTGCCGTGATGTTTTCTTTACTCGCTTTACGCAAACGCTTGCTGTACTCTCGTAATGGTGCCTCCCAAGTTGCTTTTTTTGTTGTTTCCGTCTTGGTTTGCCCGGAATCAACCGGTGAGGTTTTCTCATGCGGATCGGCGTAACTTCTTCGGGCGGGTTCGGGTTGTGGAAGGGAAGGGCCAGGAAGGGTCAGGAGGGTAAGGTGGAGTAACCATCGTACGGTAAGACCTCGAATCAGGCTAGATTTGATGAGGGACCGTAACAAGCTAGTACGAAAGAAGTCGATTGATGAGATAACACTAAGACGTAATAAAGTAAATTTCCGGATCACACTGCAGAACCGATATTCAGCTCCTAGCGAGGAAGCAGAGTTTACGACACAGGAAGCCAGCGACATTCTTACACGCATTATCACGGAGTGTGAAGTAGAAGTCAGGGGCACCATAGCTGGACAGGATACTAGTATACTTCCCAGGAGACGGCAGATATAGTTAGGAAACGGGAAACCATGACGATCTCCACCCCAGCTGACAGAATAATACTAGCGGAGCTTTTGAAGATAAAAAATAAGCCTAAGACAGCTAACAAACGCAAGTATAATACGGAGAGGATCGAATATGCTGCAAAGAACGGAGGCAGGATGAAAGCAGTGAAGAGGCGTCTAGGCATGGGAAAAAATCAGATGTAAGCTCTTAAAGAGAAGCAAGGCAATGTCATCACAAATAAGGATAAAATATTCATAGCAACCGAGGAGTTCTATAGAGGTCTCTGCAGTAGCCGGGACATCCAGGATAATGCCGA
Organism: Haemaphysalis longicornis; assembly: GCA_013339765.2. Taxonomy (NCBI): domain Eukaryota; kingdom Metazoa; phylum Arthropoda; class Arachnida; order Ixodida; family Ixodidae; genus Haemaphysalis; species Haemaphysalis longicornis. The sequence continues at coordinate 191,323,374 of CM023450.1, read as the reverse complement.
ACGAAAAAGTAGTTTAGAGGAGATAGACATCTCACCAGTAACGACAGAAGAAGGAAGGAAGGGTTTGAAAGAAATAAAAGGGGGGAAAGCACCTCGTGAAGATCAGATAACAGCAGACCCCTTGAATGATGGCGAGCAAATTGTACTGGTAAAACTGGCAAACCTGCACACGCAATGCCTAATGACTATGAGTGTGCCGGAATCTTGGAAGAACGCGAACATCATTCTAATCCATAAGAAATGTGATATAAAGGACTTGAAAAATTACAGGCGGCTCAGCTTCACTGTCAGTCGTCTACAAGGTACTTACCAAGGTAATCGCTAACAGAATTCTGCCAACCTAGATATCAGTCACCATAAAGAACAAGCAGGGTTCCATACAGGCGATTCAACAATGGAGTGTATTCACACGAACACTCAAGTGATAGAGAAGTGTGCAGAGTATACTGAGCCCCTATACGTATGTAGCCTCCGTAGATTATCAGAAAGCATTTGACTCGGTCGAAACTTCACCAGTCATTCAGGCATTACGGAACAAGGGTGTAGACGAGCAATATGTAAGAATACTAGAGGATATTTACAATGGGTCCACAGCTACCATCATCCTCCATAAGGAGAGCAGTAAAATATCTAGGAAACAAAACAAGGAAACACAATCTCTCCAATGTTATTCACAGCATGTTTACAAGAAATATTCAGAACACTGGATTGGGTACAGGTGGGAGGAAGGGTTATTAGAGAATACCTTAGTAACCTCATATTTGCTGATGACGTTGCCTTGCTAAGTAACTCGGGGGCGAATTGCAAAGCATGCTTACCGCACTGGACAAACCGAGTAGAACTCTGGGCCTGAAAATCATATGCAGAAAATTAAAGCAATGATCAATAACCTCGGCGCAGGCAGAGGTTTGAGATAGCTGGCGAGGAAGTGAAGTGTTAAGCGAATATATCTACATAGGCCATGTTGTGACCCCGGATACCAACCTTGAGGCAGAGATAATTACAAACATAAGAATGGCGTGAAGTGCATTTAGCAGGCATTCTCAGATAATGATGGCAGCCTACCATTGATTTATTGTAGGGTTTAACACGCCGACGCACCGCAGGCGATGAGGCGCGCCGTAGTGGAGGGTCCGAAATAATTTTGAGCACCTGGGGATCTTTAACGTGCGCCGAAATATCGTACACACGGGCGTTTTTGCTTTTCGCCTCCATCAGAAAAGCGGCCTCTGCGGCCGGGAATCGAACCCGCGACCTTGTGCTCAGCACCGCAACGCCTTAGCCACTGAGCCACCGCGGCGGGTGGCAGCCTACCATTGCCCCAGAAGATGAAAGTGTATGACACCTGTATCTTACCGGTACTCACCTACGAGGCAGAAACTCAGAGGTTCTCTAATAGGGTTCATCTTAAATTGAGGATGACTCAGCGGGCAATGGAACGGAACATGATGGGTGTAACATTAATGGACAAGAAGAGAGCGGTGTGGGTCAGGGAACAAACTCGTCTTAAGGACATATCAGTAGAAATTGAGAAGAATTGGACGTGGGTAGAGGAATGTAATGCGAAGGCAATATTACTGCTGGTCCTTAAGGGTAACAGAGTGGATGCCTAGAGAAGGCAAGCGTGGAAGAGAGCGGCAGAAAGTTATATGGGCAGATGAGATGAAGACGTTTGCGGGGATAAATTAGTGATAGTTAGCACAAGACCAGGATAATTGGAGATTTATGGTAGAGTCCTTTGTCCTGCAGTGGGCGTAGGTAAACTGGTGATGATAATGATAATGATGATGATGATGATGATAAAATCCTCATTGTGCGGATATTTTGAGGTATGGACCAATGAGGTTGGTCGGGAAGGGGAACTTTGGTATAGTGCTCTGGCTCGTTGGGTGTCAAATGGTGAGTGCATACTTTGTTTAATGGTTCGGACAAATATATGATTTTCGATTGCTGATTTGATACTGCATAGTGAGTCAGGCGCTTGAGCTGGGTTGATTCGGAGTCCCCTCTAAGAGAAGCCTGCTTCCCAAATAGTGTGCTTGGTGGTTCACTTAGGCAGTGGCGGAACAACAACAAGAAAGGAGGAAATACGAAGCTTCTAGAGGGCGGCAACATAACGGCAAATGCCCTTGGCCTAAGTTACAATGTAGAAGAAGGTAATAAAAAAATTGTATGGAGCGCAGGCATCCCCAAGAAAACTCCTCCTGCAGCGAGCGCCACTTATAAGTTTTTAAATCAAACTAAACAGTTATTTGAGGGGTTTTTGAAACTTTATATCATCAAATAAAGACATAAGACTATTTAAAGCAATAAATAAGCATTAATTTACAAACAAAGTTTCTGAAGCCAACTGGTAAGCAGCGGACGCCAGGGGCGCTGCTTACAGCAGCAGTTCCTCAGCCGAAATTTTCAATCGCAAAACACACCCCTCTTATTGGCCCCGAACGACAAACCTCTCTCTTCCAGTACACTGTACCTAGGTTAAGCTGGCAGCATCTGCCGCTGGCGAAGAAACTGCGGGGCCACCGAGATCACCATGTCGCTGCGCATCCCCGGAATGAAATGTGGCTGTGATCATTTCATCCATCAGGTGCCGCTACCTTCTCCCACGACGTCACAGCTACGAAGCTTTGTAGTCCGTGTTGGTTCTCATTATCACATTATCTGGTCGTTCCCCCTCATCCTTGCTCTGTGGCCAGTGCGGTGGCCCGCGGTTAGCCTGCTGCGAATACTGTATGCCCCTGAATTGCCTTCAGTCTGGCATTGGATGCGTTCACCGGTAACTGCTAGGCCGCTCGCTATGCTTTGCGAATGAGGCCTCGTATCGGCCAGAGTACGTACAGAGAACACTGGAACGGCTAGCGAGAGAGGGTAGCGCAGGCACTCTCGGTTTCCCGTAATTTCAGGCTTATAGCTCGCTTGCGCGAACGCTGATGCGCGGTAGGGAGCGGAACGGGTGCTGGCCGAGGTATGCATAGGCCCGGCGGGGTAGGCCTGACGTCGCGGTGGCACTGTAAGTCGTGGAACACTACTAATCCGAAAAAGCACTCCTTATACTCAGCTTATTTCAATCTACCGGAATCAGTCGATGCCTTAAGACCTCAACCCAAAGCCTTGGGCCAAACCTCAGACTCCTAACCATGTAGCCACTGGTAGGAGGCGCCGTTATTTCACAAAACTGACATGTGCCTACAGAGCTCCACCTACATGCAGTGTCGTATTAGACAACGATTTTTAAACTGGGTTCTGTGCTGCCGCAGTGCAGGTTCCTACGGGCGCTGGTGATGTATGCGCGACTGAATGCGCCAACCAACTATGCCAAAGGACTAGACCATTTTACTTGGAATTTTGTTTGAATAAATTCCCGAAGCTGTCATAGAGGCGCTCAAGCGTCTCTATGAAATACGTTCCAGAGGTAATCCATGAGTGGATTTCCGAAAATAACTGATAAAAGAAATGCAACTTCTGAAATAAAAATATGAAATATATTTCATGTGGTCCATTATTTTGAGGCTAACTGTAGGCTCAGCTACGCATGTGCGAGATTTGGAATTTTGCCGAAGGTGATGATGTTTTTGCATATATACGTGTGTTATCATTACATGGTACCTGTCGCACTCTGAATCTATGTGGTAGATACGCTTCGCTTCACTATATTCAAGGCTTGTGTAATTACGTACTAAGAATTTTCTATTACAATTTAGCCTACAAAATGTGAAGGGAACGTGCGCGTTTGCTGACGCCGCGTTACTTGCAGTTTTTGTAAGTTTATTATCGGGGTATGGCGATTGTTTCGTGCAAATAATCCTTTCTTTTTTATCCCAAAAGGGGACGCATGATTAGAATTACACTGATTGATATATATTGTTTGTTAGAACAGTACATGTTTGGACGTGTGGTATACTAGTTTGGCATAATTTCTAGTCCATAGTAGAATGTGTTGTTCCATTATTATCTTCTTTCTTTTGGAACCGGCTGCACTGTCCCGCAAACAAGCGAAATGTGGTTGCGTGGACTGGCACTTGTGTCTTGCCGATGGAATAAACTGATGTATGTGCATATGCAGTTAGGTACCATGTATGTAGTATGTATGTAGTATGTGTATGTAGTATGTATGTATGTATGTTATGATCTGTATGTATGTATGTATGTACGTACGTATTTATGTATGTATGTTGTATGTATGTATGTAGTATGTATGTATGTAGTATGTATGTATGTATGTATGTATGTGCGCATGTATGTGCGTATGTATGTGCGCATGTATGTGCGTATGTATGTGCGTACGTATGTATATATGTATGTATATACGTACTTACGTACTTACGTACGTACGTACGTATGTATGTATGTATGTATGTATGATGTATGTATGTATGTATGTATCGTATGTCTGTATGTATGTATGTACGTATGTATGTATGTATGTATGCAATCAATCAATCAATCAATCAATCAACTAGACCAAGGGGATAGATGACGAGAAATCCGTGCCCGTACTTTTAGTCCTTCACGCATACCTTGAAGCCTAGCAAAGGGAATTTGGGCACACACAGAAGAGCTACATACACGGAATAGAGAATTTGGCAATGCTTTCGCAAGATATTACGCGGTTGTCGCTGGCAAACCAGAAGGTTTGCCAGCGAATCGCCAAATTGCCAGCGAATTGCCAGCGAATTTTGCCAGCGAAAATTGCCAGCGGTTTGCCAGCGAATTGCCAAAAGAATCTATGGGCTAGCGCGTAACTCGAAGCTCACGAACTAAAATTTCAACGCAACGTCTTACTTCGAAGCAGTATATGTCTCACCCCCCAGTTTTCATTCCGATAAAGACGGTTTGCGCTATCTCCGCTGTCCTCCGCAATCCAGCGGTTTGGTCTGCGTTGGTGTATTACACAGACAGTATCATGCCGATGACGGGGGTAGGGAAAGGGACAGTCTTATGTTTACCCCTTAGAACAAAGCTCTAGGCCTTACTCGCTATGGGATGGACGCAAGTCGTTTGCTTGGAGGAAGGAGAGCGGCAATTAAACAATTATCGGCCCGAAACAGACGCAAGAATGGGCGCTAAAACAACTAAAAGCCACTGCTTCCGCCGTTACTAACTCAAGTTCCAGCTCACCGAGCAGCTGCGAATTCCTCCGGGATGAACAGCAAGTTGCCGCTCTGAACGCTGACGTGGGCCAGTACTACTTAATGAGCATAAATGCTTCTAGAGCAACGTTTTCGGCAGTTTCTTTTTCTGAGCACGTGCACACAACAGGTTCACAGTTTGTGTGTGCACAGGAGGGGGGGAGGGCGTGGACGCGCGGCTATAGGTTTCATGGCCTTACTGACGACATGTCCGTTATGCTGGCGGGTGGTTTCATTAAACATGGACGCCAAACGGCCCAATACGACCCGCCCAGTGTCCTCTCGTTGGTCTAGCGGGTTGGGTCGGGAGTGTTACACAAACAATAAAATGCCTACTACGCGGGAGTAAAATAGACTTCTGAATTTTTGTCCGCGATAATAAGTCTCGGTTGTTCCAAGATTCATTCAGCTAATCGGATAGGAAGTATGCTAAATCTAAATCACAAGCAAACCGTGTTTTGTTTCTTGGATACCGTTGACTGCGTCCAGCTTCGCAGGACATGCTTGTTCACAGAGGGGAAGGGCGCTAATTTATTATTTTAAGTACGTGCATATTAAACAAGGTAACAAACCACTACTAGCTGTCGTTGGAGGTGAACCCCTAATATCGTGTTTTTGTCTCAACCTCGAGAAGTCTTACTCCCAAGCTGGGAAGATAATTCGAAGGATCACACGGCTTCTCGTCGTATTTCTGCCCCGTGATCCAAAATAATCATGAGTATTAGGGCTTATGATTGCGAAAACCGCATTCCATGGGTGCACCTCCTTCGTGCCCACGAAACGTGAAGCCCGCAAGGCTCTTCGGCGACAGAAGCGCATAACGCAATGGCGTGCGTGGTTCTTTCCGTACAGAAAAAAGGGGGCTGATAATGGCGCCTTCTGAAACGAAATAGCATTTCGAGCCAGAAACGAGCCCCTAAGTTAGCGTAATATGGAAGCAGTTCTGTCTAGGAAATTAGGATGCCATGCGCGAAATCAAACTTGGGCCAAACGGAGCACTACGTACATGCGGGAAACACGGGAAGTGCGCATACATCAAATCGTAATATGCCGTCGAAATGATATGAATGCTCTTTGATGCTGAAAAATATGAGCACCTCTGAAGGTTACCCACAGCGACACACTCTTTAATTCTCAACGTATTAAGACATCATAAAACTAAAATTGATCTCTCGACGCTCCGTCACTAGATAAATGTAAGTCAGTGTGCATTCACTTCTTAGCTTTTGGATAATCACCAGTGCTTTTAAATGAAGCTTCTTCAGGCTGGAAGTGTTTTTTTTTTTTGTTCCCTGCCTCTTTCCGCCTTACTGAACGCAATCAGCATGTTTTAGAATAACTTTTTTCCTGTCGGCATGCACAGCATGCTTTCTATCACCTCCTAATGTCGCATCCAAACACACTGCTTTCCCTAGTTTGGAGGTTCGTGATACACAAGAACTTTGGACTTTTTGGGCTCGTCGCAAGCACATAAAAATGTGAATTTACTCTGGTAGTGCGTTTATTCAGTGCCATAGAAAACCAAAAGTAAACAATTTTTTTTTTTTCTAATAACTGTTCCTCAAACCAGAGTCCTTCAATGCCTTGCCAAGCTTTTATGAACGAGCATTTATAATTGTCTGGCGCATCTTAACCGTGAAACGAAAGGTATTTGGGTTCTTCTTCATGCTCGATGTATAACCCGATATTTTGGTTTGTCACAATTAGCTGCTTATACGGATGCTCAAACTATTTGTACCACTCTTGCAACGCGGTTGGCAGACTGTTGACACCGCAATGTGGAAGGAACAGAAAGCGTATGAGTAGTGCATCCTGTACTACGCGTAGTCTTGCTAAAAAGGTTCACATGATCAAGGCGGAAATACAGGTGAATCACAGATCTCTGACGAGATTCTGGTGGCGCAGTGGGTGGGAGGAGTATGTCAGCAATAAACTTGGAAGTAGCAGGTGCCGTTTTCCGCGACGCAAAATCATTCTCAAACTGCTGCAATCAGTAATTCCAATTGTTTTAACACGTGTTACTGTCGTAGTAGCACCGCCGACAACGCCTCCCTCAGGAATAGTGTTGACAATCGTCCAACATGCCAGCTAGGATAAAAGCTTGTATTTCTGCGGGCGTCGTTTTGCGATGTCGTTGCCGTCACTAGAATTCGCTAAACAATGTCACTCATCCAGGTGGACGTGGAATGGACATTCGGTGCTACATACCGCTCAAAATGTTACCTCCGTTTTTAGCAGCGGAGCTGTTGTATTGGCCGTAAGCTTGGTGTTCCAGAAAATTACCAGACAGGAACGCAGAACATTTGTGAGCGCTGCACTCGCGGCCACCGCCGAGCGTCCCCGGCACGCGCAGTGGCTTTAACAACAGGAACAACAACAACAACACCAAAACTGGCGAGAATCCTAGGAGTGAGAAAATGTCGAGCTCTCGTGATCGCGTGCCTCGACCAATATCACGATGACCACACAGTGCAAAGCGACGACGATGTATGTAAATAAACAATTTCAAACTCTAGAAATTCTTTTATTGATTGATTTTAGGGTTTAACGCGCCGACGCAACGCAGGCGATGAGGCGCGCCGTAGTGGAGGGCTCCGGATTAATTTTGACCACCTGGGGATCTTTATCGTGCGCCGAAACTCGTACACACGGGCGTTTTTGCTTTTCGCCTCCATCAGAAAAGCGGCCGCCGCGGCCGGGAATCGAACCCGCGACCTCGTGCTCAGCTAAAAATTCTTTATTAGCCATTATAGATAATTGAAGGCTACGGCCTTGCAATGTAGTCCATGAATTGTGGTCTCCATGTGGACTACGAGCATTAGTTGTAGTCTCCAATTATATGAATACTTGGAGACGACACTTGGACACCACGGCTACGAGTGTGCCACTCCTCCCAGACACTACTTACAGATCCCACCACTGCTTCCTCGAGTGGATGACGAAGAGCTGGTGGAAGTCTTACAATTCTAAGGACGACTTTGTATCCACCACAAGCCGCGAAGAAGACGACTATGCCGACGATTACTAGCACCGACCCTATGAAAATAAACAATGATACCGAAACCTAACTATGTGCTTGGCAATAGTGAACTCCCACAGCTTCGCCAGTGAAGTATCGCGCGTGAGCGCAAGCTTCCTTAAATTTTGTGGCGCATATACACGCCACAAAATTCTAGAATGTAGCAAGTTATACCTTGCTACATTCTAGAGAATTGAAGGGAAATCTGCAATTTTGTCTTTGCATCATCGGGAGTTTTCATTGATGTTTACTAAACGTGATCCTAGACACGTCCCCAACAAAAAAAGGGGTGCATGGGAAATTTAATGAAGGTGATTTCAAAGAAGGAGGATCATGCCTGCAACCAGTAACGCCAATACGCGGAGTCGAGGCAAATTATGCCTTGGCCGTGGCAGTGAACAGGAATTACATTAATTACCTCGTATTGGAATTTCCTATGAATGAGACTATAGGTACTAGCATCTCAGATTGAAATTGATCCCCTGGTTATCTTTCCGAAATAATGCGCGTACCGGCATTCCGGAAGTCATCTGAGCATTGGAGAAAACGGTGCCGCCCCAAGCACCAAGTAATATTTGTGGTATCCTTGAGAAGACAAATAAGGACTTTTTACGCTACACTAATGAGGCGTTCTGAATAATGGCCAAATTATTCTTGGCAACGTCGGCCTAAGGAGTTTATTATTAAAGATTTTACAAAGCATTTATAAAAGTGGAAATGCGGCTGCCGAACTCTGCAGCGGAGAGACCGCTTTTGTTTCATCGTGGTAAAGGCATCCCGGCTCTAAACATCGACCCCTGGTAGCCGCGAACGTTAACTCGGTTGGGAAATTAGAGGTTCTCCTCGACGGAAAAATAGACTCGCCCTTCGGGTCAAATATGCTGACGGATTCACAAAGTTGGGTTGTTTTTTCTTTTGAATTTTGTTTTTCGATCTCAGCAAATGGCTGGATGTGGCGCGCACCGCTCAGAAAATATAAAATACAAATGTTGACCTTTCCTGATGAGCCTAGCAGAGAATTATATAGGCGTGTTTGTCTCGTTCGGCCAGGCGTACTACCTTTGAGCCCTGCAACTTGCGTTGGCACAGGTCACTTTCCTGCAGCACACAGCGAGCAAAAGAAAGCACGGCGCAATTTGCACTCTGTAGTTAGCTACTTGGATGCCTAACAAAAATGGTAGGTGCCAGAGGCAAAGCGAGAATTGTGCAAACGACGCAGGGAGACAGACACGGCCTATCACGCACACCAATTCGAACGACTGTAAAGTAGACGACGCGAGGAGCCGCGATGCCGCCATGAGAATATTTGAATTTTGAGGGACATACTTAGCCGTAACCACAGCCGCAAAGCGTTTTCTAAATACGGCACAGTTCCGATTACGCTTTACTCAGTCAGAATCGGTAGTCGGTGGCTTCAATACAGGATTCGGTTATCAAGGTCCTAATGGCGGATTTGCATTAGCCGTGATTAGGTAGTAACGTGGGGTAAGTTTAATCAGTCACTAGTTGGTCACTACCGGTCTATAAGGGTACGTAAATTATGTCATGCCTCGTCGGCAAAAAAATGGTTTAAGCATACTGGAAAACTAAGAATCTCCTGGCGCTGCGAACCTGCTGTATTTGTCTTCTAATAAGCGTCCAGGAACACTACAGCAACCGGCCCTTAGAGAGGCTTTGAAATGTCAACCGTTGCTCACCCCATACTGTACTTTGAAGTCTGTTACGAGCAAATCCTGGGAAATACTTATCGCTACATCGTTTTGTCAGATCATATGCTTGTAAACGGGATTTGTAAGTTGTTCCGAATTCACATCTTTACTATTTTTTTCTTAAGTCAAGGAACAGCTACATTTTCAGCTCAATTTCTGATATAATTGCTCTCCTTCAGTGCATCCAAATTACTTGTAATCTGTCCTTCGTTCTTTCCGAATTTGGGGATTTCTTTTTCAGGGTACACAGCAAAAAAGAGTGATGGAGCTGTTCGAGCCAACAGCAATCTGCGGAGTGACGAAAGAAAAAAAACCATTAGATATGTCACTTGTGGAAAATACATGCCTTTGCAGCAGCTGTTTAGTTCAGCCGGCCGAAATGATTCATGCAACCGCTGGAACTTTCTATTCAATGGGAACATCAAGCATCCTTAGCTATTTATCAATACCGAAGGAGACATGAAAACGCGCCGAGGGAGGACAAGTACCTAGTGGCATTAACGTTTTTAAACAAGGTGGCGTCTGTCTTTGTAGTGAAACCTGGGGAAGCCATTTGAGTGAAGACCAATGGATGTGTACGCGCTGCCCTCTTCTAGTAAAGAATTTTTCGGGGCACTGAAGTTTTCTTAGGTGCATTTACGCAAGAGCCTGGCTGCACTCGTTAAGATCTTTTTTGCGCATACATCAATTTTTTTGTCACTTTTTTCGCTTTCGTTTGTTTATAATTTGGCGTGAAATACTTAACAAATTGATATTTTGAGTGTTCAAGGTTCCGAGGCTACGCATTATGTATGAGGCACACAGCAATGGTGCCCCGGATTATGTTTGACCACTTAGCAATCTGTACGTGCGCCTAAATGTCTACACAAGGAAAGCGACCACCAAGGCCGTGATCGATCGGCGTCCTGGGGTTCGGCAGAACAACACCTTCGAAACTGCACCATTTACGCACAGGCACACGTCTTTCCCCGTCTTCTTTTCTCTTACAACGTGTTTGTGTTTTTTCTTCGCTTTCATTTGTTCGTCTTACGGCGCGAATTACATCAACAAGAAAACTGGCACACGCCACGGCTTCTTTAGGGCCAGCGTTTTAGTGGCTTGTGGGCACCGATTATACTCACGTCTACGTGTAACGCCGCACTCACCATTCTGCAACTTTCACGTTTCCAAATCATAGTTTTCTGAATTTTGTGAAGCTGGCACTTTAGCTCCTAAAAGTTTCGAATTGATGGCCAATGTCCCTCTTGGGTGAATAAACATGGGATTTGCGCGAAAAAAAAAAACACGCACAGAAAGGACGGGACAAGCGAAAACTCTCAACTACCTTTTACTGAACAGAGCACACAAAACGGAGCACAATTGTCATCAGGTCGCTCATGCGCACTTCCTACAACCATAGCCACCTGTATAAGTAGCTCAAATACTTCTCTAGAGACACGTGTCAAGATATACAAGCTCTTGTTTATGAAGGAACACTGACGTATCACTCACGCATTCTCCTCCCTTCGTTCTTATATGATATGCCTCTAAGATTTCTCTTGCCTTCGTGTCGCTACACCTGCGCAGAACCTTAACTTCTGTTAGTAACGGTACACACTCGCCACTCGTGCAGGCCAGACAGTCAGCGGGAAAGTGGGCATTAGTCTTGTTTTTGACAGATAGGTCATGCTCACGCATACGGTCTTTGCTGCAGCGTTCAGTCTACCCTAGGTAAACGTTTTCACATTTCAAAGGTATTTCCTACTCTACATCAACTTTGCATTCCACGTAGGGGTTGGCGTGCTTCTTGCCGCACCCTTTACGCTTTTTGTTTTCTTAAGTAATGCGTGAACATATGCTTGCACGTTTTCCGCGGTTCAGAATACCACCTTAACTCTGTACTTGTTAGCGACGTTTTTTATTGTTGTGGGAAGTTCTGTGTACTTAAGTTACTACCTCAGGCTTGCTGGCTCTCTGCTGCTCGCCTGTCATATGGGTTCTTTCTCTGACCTTGAGCTTCTCCAGTAACGTCTTAGCTACAGCAGTAATAATCGACTCGGGGAAAGAAACGGCCATAAGGCGAGATTTGCGTACGGGAAGGCCAACCCGAGCGGAGCTCCGTCGCCTCCGATACGCGTGGTAGCGTGGTTTGAAGCGAACGGCCAGCCAATGTTGCAGCTGTGAAGAAGTTCAGAAGCCGTAGGCAAAACGTAAAGTGTTTACTTTATAGCGAGAGATGAGCCGAAGCCAAAGAACAATGCCCCGACGGGCGAGGTTACAGTACAGAACTCGAGAAGAGTGACAGCATTGATTCACTGCTCAAACAGGACTGAACTACAGCGCTTATAGGGGTCTTATTTATACCCGAAGCGCCAACGGTTGAAACAAGCGTTCCGTCTAGATTGCGCACACGCTACGAACGGCACAGACACACACAACGCTCTTTCCAGAGTTCGTGAGCAGTCAGTAGTAGCGGCGCACGCTGAGTCCGAGAGAGGGGTGAGAGGAGGTCTCCGCAGCGGACGCGCGGCTTCTGCGTCGTTGGGGCAAGTTGAAGCGTGCCTCGTCTGCCAACGACGGCTTGAATCGCGCCGATAGATAGGCGCCAGAGATCCAGGCACGTCGGAGCTTGCAGCAGGCGTGAGTCACCGAAAAAGGGGGCCTGCTTGAAAGACGCACGTAATAAAGGCTTCGCCGCACAGCCGATGAGTATTGAAAAAAGCCCAGCGGCGGGCTCATTCGTAAGAGCTTCTCCGCCGGGGGTCCGAGATCCCGATGAATATTGGCCCCCAACCGTTGTCCGGAGGGATGCTTTGGAAGAGAAGTGCACGTCACATGCTCGACTACAGGACTGGGCTGTACGACATCATGCTGGAGCTTTACCGGGGCCGGTCACCGAACGAATATTGGCCCGCGAAGAACATTTCTGGCTTGGTCAGGCAAGCAACCGAACAAAACAGGAAGACACAACCGCATCGCCATCAAGTCCGAAGGCAAATCCACACTGAAGCTCTACGAGGCTTTTAGTTGCGATAAAATACGCTAATAACTAAGTACACTAGTTATATTTTATCCCAGCAGTACTTTAGAATGACGGCAGGATTTCATGATTGATGATGTGATGCATTGAGTGGCTTTGGCTCTTTTCACGGTATTCGAGTGGGAATAACCATAAGCCAGTGGCTCATTTTCCGACCTTGGGTGGTAGCAACAACATACATGGCTGTCTAAAAGGGTGACTGCGATGTCTAAAAACTGAATTTTTCTATTTATTGAAGGTAAACCTGAATGGTAAACCTTCCCCATGTGTCTGAGAGGCCGTTGGAGCTACCACCCATGGTCGAAAAAAGAATGGCTGCCTTATGACTCTGCCCACTCCAAGACCGTGAAAATAGGGATAGCCAGTCAATGCATCACATCATCGCTCATAAAATCCTGCCCTCATTCTATGCAGAAAAGTTTCGCTGCACAGCTGTCTCGCCTCATGGCCGCGGGTCTCCCCGAGTTGATTATTACTGCTGTAGCTGAGACCTTACTGAAAAAGCTAGAGAAAGAGCAAATATGACAGAGGAACACCAGAGAGCCGGCAAGCCTCAGGTAGAACCTTATGTCCACAGAACTTCTCACAATCTTAAAAAGGTAAAAAAGTCGGTAACACTACGAAATTAAAGTGGTATTCTCAGCCCGGGTGAAACGTGCAAGCATGTGTTCACGCATTACATAAGAAAAAGAGAAGCCTAAAGGGGGCTGCAAGAAGCACGCCAACCCCTATGTGGACTGCAAAGTTGGTGTAGAGTACGGAATACCTTTGAAATGTGGAAACCTTTCACCTAGGGTAGACTGGACGCTGCATCAACGACCGTATGCGTGAGCATGACCTCTCTGTCAAAAACAAGACTAATGCCCATTGCCGGCTCACTGTCTGGCCTGCACGAGTGGCGAGTGTGTACCGCTACTTACCGCTACTTACCGCTACCGCTCAAGGTTCTGCGCAGGGTGTAGCGACACGAAAGGCAAGAGAAATCTTAGAGGCATATCATATAAGAACGAGAGAGGAGATTGCGTGAGTGATACATCAGTGTTCCTTCATAAACTAGAGCTTGTATATCTTGACACGTGTCTGGTGAGAAGTGTTTGAGCTACTTTTACAGGTGGCTATGGTTGTAGGAAGTGCGCATGAGCGACCTGATGACAAGAATACTTATATGTGTGTGCTCTGTCCAATAAAAGTTAGTTGAGAGTTTGCGCTTGTCCCGTCCTTCCTGCGTGTGTTGTTTTTTTTTCGCTCAAAGCCCGTGTTTATTCACCAAAATGCACCCACTCGTCCACCACAACTTCTAATCTCCCACTTGGGTATTTGCTAAGAAGGGAGCAACAACAATGACGCTCTACCCTTGGCAAGCGGCGGAGATGACGCAGTGGTAGAACATTGGGCTGGTAATATGGAGACCATGATTAAAATCCCTGCGGATACCAGGTGTTCTCCGTACTTACGCTTTACTGGCGGCCATTTTCTTCACTGGACCACGACAGTACAACAACGATAGTTTTTAGCAGAATAGGGCAGCAGGGACTTCGGCTTAAAAGTCATAGGGCAGGTTGCTCTTTGCCATCACTCTGATGAAGCTCTACATCATTTTTTTGTAGAGGTCGTCGGAAACCACCCTGCACATGTTGGGTGGCGAACGCGCTAATGAGAATTTTTCTGTCAATATACAGCGGTATCGACCCCCGAAGTAGCATGAAGGGTTACCATAATATACAACTCGTTTTATTGTCCATGATTCCGACGCTAAAACAAAGGCTTATAGAATTGAGCATGTATGAACCCCGACAAAAAATCTAATACCACAGCTTTAGCTGTCGGTGCAATCTTTATAGTTTGGCGGCGGTGACGCGCTTTCACGAACAATCGGAATCGTTAAATAATATTACTCCCATGGCGTGCCAAGCTATACAGGTTCTTTCTGCGTCGCTTTCTTGTGTTTCAACCTGTGACACTAAAGTCAGGCCCTGAGCGTCATCAACCGGATTTGACCTGCCTGAAACAGCCTTAAGTTTGGCCCGTCGGCGGTAGCTTTCCCGGTGGGTTTAAATATTTGGACATACAGGGTAATGTAAATTAAGTCTACAAGTGTTTTTTTAATTACGCGCTTAGACGTACGTAAAGACCACCTCTACAGTGAGGTTATGCGTCCACGAGAACACAGAATGAGGGGATAGGTATTGATTTCGGTGGCTTAGTACTAAAATTAGCTGATTAACTTTTTATTGGCTGTAGCAAGCAGGTATGTTGGTATTGCAAAGTTAGACGGAATCGTTTTTGTAGGAAGTTTCGTTTGGCAGAATTCTTCTAGCGCATCCGTTCTCCGCGATATCGAACTGGGAAGTTTGATTGCCGCTTGCATGATTACGCATGCAAGACTGTTAGGACCGGTGCAAAGCTCCTCCTTTTTCTGATGTGCCTGCTGTGTATGGTGTCCAACTTGACAACGGTGTGGAGGCATAGGCAAAAAAAGTGATAACCGGCAGCCTTTCAGTCTTGGTTGGCGCGCAATCTGCAGTACCCAGAACCGCTATCGACACACAGAACAAATGGGAGGAGCTTTGCGTTGATCCTCACTGTTTTGCATGCGTAATCATGCGAACGGCAATTGAACTTCGCAGTTCAATATCTGGGAGTACGGATGCGCTAGAAGAATTCTGCCAAATGAAACTGCCTAGAAAAACGAGTGTGTCTAACTTTTAAATACCAACATACCTGCTTACTGCATTCACTAAAAAGTTAGTAAATTCTAGTAATTAAGCCACCAAAATCAATAATTATCCCCCTAATTCTGTGCCCCCTGGACGCATACCTTCACTGTAGACACGGTTTTCACGTAAATCTAAGCGCGTAATATTTAAAAAAAAACCCGTCGTCTTAGCTTTGATCACCCTGTATACGTACGCGTTGTAACTGTCTTATAGCACTCTCCCTACAAGTTAAAATAGTACACGTGTCAGTCTTGTCAACTTTATCTCGCCGTGATTAGCGCTCGTGCTTCACTTAAAAAAAATAAAATTTGCGTAGGGAGATGTCTGTAAAAGTAAAAGTTGGTGTCCACTCGTCATGCTTTTATCGATCGTGGCACTAGTTAGTGTGGCTAGCATGTAGCCTGTCTGATATGAGCAGTTCTTATTAACAGCGGAGCAGTTTATTCCGAGCGTTGTCCGTCTGTCGAACGAAATAACCTCGAAGCTTCCAGAAAAAAATGTGGCTAGGGAAGTCCCGGGATCCGAACCCAGAACCTTTTACGGTGTGAACCCGGCAACCTTAATCACTGGGCCACCCCGAAGGCCTGACCGGTGCGGTATTAGCAGTGGCGTGGAACAATAACATGTGCAGCCAATTGGAAAATAGTAAAAAAAAACTCTACCCATAGTTGTAATCTAACCTGGGGCCCTTGCGCTATGAAACCGCCATTTATCCCTTCGAGGTATCATCGCATTCAGGGCGCACAGCATTTACGTTAGGGTTCGTAGTGCGGGCGTTGGCTTGTACTTGGCCTGGGGTTCTAGCGCGTGTGCGGTCCACATTGGGATAGATGTGGAAGCCTACAGACAAAACAACCAGGGCTTGCCAGGCACGGAGAACCTACAGCCAGCGGCAAGTTAGGAAAAAATTTGAGGCGCAACAGCCGGTTCTCCGATGAAGAGAGAGGGGGCCACCAGTTCTGCTGTTTTCTCCATCCTTGCGCCAGTAGTGCAAGCTATTCCAATTTTTATTGTAAAAACACTCCGCCACCAGTGTTAGGGAACGACAAACCAGTCCAAAGTCGCAGCCGCGTGGACTTGTTTTTGGCTAACGAGGTGTTAGATTCAGTTATAGCGAGTGGACCAAGCTTTGTTGGAATCGAATAGCTTTTCGTCTCTTCTGTGGTATATTCCTTTTCGAGTTTGTATTTCGCATTCTTTAAGGAACGCCGCCTCTCCCCATCGGGGGCCAAAATTTGCGGGGCTGTTTACCAATTGAGCAGTCTCGAAGTTTCTCAGTTCCGCCTCACAGATTTCAGGTAATGGAGGTTTCCAAAAATGCCTCTTGCGTTGGTAGCAAGGGCTTAGGCTTTGGATATGGCCGCGGGTTCCAGCACATGCTAACGCGGTCCACTTTGAGAGAGACGTGAAAGGCTGCTCCCGTGGGGAGCAGGATGCGCCTACAGGGTCCCAAGTCAATTATGGAGCACA
This sequence comes from Haemaphysalis longicornis, assembly GCA_013339765.2. Classification (NCBI taxonomy): domain Eukaryota; kingdom Metazoa; phylum Arthropoda; class Arachnida; order Ixodida; family Ixodidae; genus Haemaphysalis; species Haemaphysalis longicornis. Next base: position 191,306,308 of record CM023450.1, on the reverse strand, counting down.
TTCGGTGAGGAGTTACTCGCCGCAAGTTAAGTGCAGAGCTCTTTATGGGCTCGCATTGTCGTTGTAGCTCACTCGCTGGACCCACCCAAGCAGAGCCACACGGCGTAACTCAGAGGCTTCAAAAGCCAAGCGGTTTATATAGTGATATGCGTTTGAAACTTGTGAACCGCTGGCGCTTGTCATACATCTCCCCGTTGTTTAGCGCGAAGAAAAACTGTAGGTACATCTGGGGCAAAATATACAGAATTAACCGGCCGCGCCCGCGATCATTCAGTTATAAACGCTCATTGGGTTGGTTTTTACGATAGTAAGCGAGAAAAAGGCAGTGCAACGCCCGCACGTGCGGGAGGAAGAGCAATCACAAAAGGAACAGAACTCCCGCTGGCGTAGTTTTAAGCATGGGGCGCGCGGGCTCTGCGAAAGCGGGAAATTTGAATTGCATTGGGTGGTAGCAGTGAGCAAATAACGGCGCTACAGCCCATTACGGCGAATCACTGCTCTGCACTCCCAACAGCTTTCACATTGAGTTGGACGGCTATAGTTTTTTATTTGTGTCTTTGTGGCTTCTTTACATTCCTAGTTGATTTGATGGTGTGCAGGACCAGGTTGCCACGTTTCCGTGTTGAAAGAGATGTGGCGGATTTGAAATTTGTCTTTTAGAAGTGTTGTTTCTGCAGGTAGCACTGAACTTTTGTTTTTTTAATATTTGTCAGGCTTAAATTACTTTTCAAAGATAATAACGAAGTATTAACTTCGAGGAAAGGAAATAGTTTTCAAATGATTTGTGATTAACTAAGGGTATCACACAGCAAAATACAGATTGACGTCACTGAAACTACTGCGTTGGCCCCGTAAAAATTGATTCCAATATTAACGAATGTTCGTACGGACGCTCCGATTTAGGGCAAAAGCGGATAACGTTGGGGCCATTCCCCATTTACTTTCTTGCCCAGAGCCCTGATGTAGTCATTCTACATGTTTACGCGATCAGCAGCAAATCTGCTATTGTAGTCATTCAGAAACTGGTGAAGCTGTATAGGCGGTAAATGTGACCGTCTTTCAAGATTTCTTCCCTTTCAATAGTGAAAGCAAGAGAAACGTTGGCGCAACCACGTAGTTCCGTTAATAACTACGCACGTAGTTCGTCCTTATGGCCTTTTCGTGCAATCCTCAAATTCCGAAACAAAGTATAATTGAATGTGCATTATTTTACGTATATTGGAATTTAAAGACCGTCAATTATTGTCCAGACATTTGCCGATTGCTTTACGTGCATATTTTTTTCGAAAGCGCCCTGATAGCAATATACACACTGTTTTCAGTTTTCCCTGCCTTCCGATCACATGAGGACAACATATATATAACTCCTGTTTAAGATTCTCTCGATAGAACAACACCTAGTTTGGCTGATTACAAATGACATAATTAACACTTGCTTTCACTGCGAGAACGCCTACCAGAAAAAGGAATTTTCAGTCTGCGAGGCTAGTGCTTATTTACAGGTCATATTAATGCGGTAATATCCCCCGAAATATAGGAAACATGAATGACTACGCTTTCCCAGGGTCGGTTAGCGTGGTTCTCTAATACGAAGACAAGACACGTTCCAATAACCTTGCACCGTGCGTCTAGATTGGAGCTGCTCACGCAGCTTACAGGATGCGCCGACTGGAACCCAAGTACAATTATGCAGCACACTCAGTGAGGAGCTACTCGGCGCATTTTTACTCGTGCTTTCGTGGCCTCTGGGTAACTGGCTCCACCTGGTGCTGCTAAACTGATGAACTTCAATGTATACCGAACGAATCCATGGATAGAATTTATGTACACACGGATGAACTTCCATGTACGCCGGAAACACCAGGGAACGCCGTCCTTTGCTTGAGTGTTTTCCTTGAAATGTAAGTTTCGTTGAACTGTTGTGTTAAGATGGAAACAAGTGTGGTGACTGCTGCACCTAGTGGCGCTAAACGATGAACTACCATTTACACCCAAAAGAGGCCGCAGCGACTGTGCTAATAAAATAGAGCGAGTGACTTGCTTGGTCAGTGTCCCTACGCCCCTGACAGTGGCTGTCGTGTCGTCACTTGCCGCGCACTATGCCCGCGGGAGCGGTCACCACAGCCTCTTTACATGATTAGTTCTTTGGAATCGTGTCCATTAGTTGTTTGGATCGTGGCTGTGCTGCACTGTTTTTGACGATGAAGTCGGGCATTAATCAGTACATCGACGCAGAAAGCATGTTGTTTAAAAATAAAACTCCAATATGCAATGCACCACGGTTTTTTTTGCTGTACAACATTGCTGTGTTGGTCCAGCCCGCCTTTCTTTTTCTGAGGGATGAGAAATTATTCCAACATACTTGACCAAGCCGACGAAAACTCAATTATCGACACATTAGCTAAAGCCTTTGAATCCGTTTCAGTCCTTAGCATGAAGAACAATGTCAATTCATTGGTCAGCGCCTTTGAAAGCCTGATTTAATATTGCATGAACTGTTTCGTTTCTACTAAAACAAAAAATTATGCCAGCTTCACGCTGCTCGGGCGAGGGCTGGGCACACCGCGAAACTGAAGGCCCCACCTAGCTTGTTCTTAGTTTGGCTACCTTTATGCGTAGTTACGCTTCGAGACTCGGCCAAGATACCTGCGCGGTTATGCTTCGAGACTCGGTCAAGTTTTCTGCGTGTTGTCGTCGTTAGCCCCGAAAAGCAATGAACTCTCGGTCAATAAAGCATGCGCAATGTCTACGTGCCTGCCGGCTTTCCGGTGAAGCTCCCAGAGTAGCAGAGAGCGCATCGGCACGAGCGTTGCCTCAAAATGTTTGAACTTGTTTGGTGGCTTCTGTGGTTTGGCGTGTGGGAAGCATGTTAATAAGTTGGTTAACGTCATCGATTATCAGACTTTTGGCTTATTTAATGTTGGCTTAATTATATCTTTGCACTGTCAAAACTGCACCACTCGTCGCATCACGCGATAGAGCCAGCCACCCCGCGACGCGTTTCCAAAGCGGTTCTTGTACCAGTTGTATCGCGCCTCAGTCAGGTGGCGACACTATTTCCACCTCAGTGAAGCGAGGCAAATCTACAGTTAAGCGGTGCCGGCGCGCGCGATGACGTCATCGCTCGATGAGGTTTTCCTGCACACGTTCGCCGGCCCAATCACCAGCTTGAAACCATCGCTGTTAAAAATAGAACTTCTAGAGCCAGACGGGGGAACCAATGGACACAAACACGTTGCAAACCGCCTTAAATGACTACTTTTCTTCTGTATTCTCTACTCCTAGCATTGCTCAGTCAACACGACTACCTACCCATACCCCCGTCGCTGTATCCTCCAAAATAGCAATTAACCCTGCAGGAATCGTTAAACTAATCAATGCTCTTAAAATATCTTGAGCGCCAGGATGTGACCAAGTAACCCCCCCATTTTAGTAAACAGCCTTACAGTGGTTAGACAGATTCTTTGCCTCATCTTCATGCAGTCCAACAGGTGAAATTCCAGACGACTGGAAGATAGGCAGAATAGTTGCGATCTTCAAAACTGGAGAACGAACCAATCCAGCAAACTACCGCCACGTTCCCCTGACTGACGTTCCCTCTAAAGTACTGGAACACATTATATCTTCTCATATCACGACACAGCTTCAATCAATAAACCTCCTTCTATATTCACCAGAATGGTTTGTGAAAGAACTTCTCATGTGAGACCCAGTTAGCCGAATTCACCCACGGCATACTACATAACATGGATGATAACCTTCAGATTGGATGCAATATTCCTGAATTTTTCCAAAGCTTTTGATCGCGCACCACATAATGTACTACTTAGCAAACTACGTTCACTTGGTACTGCACAGAACATTGTCTTCTGGGTTGAACACTTTCTCACTAACCGTAATCAATTCACCTCTGCTAATAATCAAACTCCCCTTTAACTAACGTATCTTCACGCGTCGCTCAGGGCGCGGGATTATCATCTCTGCTATTTTTAATATTCATTAACGACCCGCCAACACAACATAAAAAAAATTCCCAGCATTTCCCCGAGGGGAAGAATGTGAAAGTGCGAATGCACGAGTTGAATTTGCGCGGTTCGGTAATGTTAGCGAAAGAGAGATCACACACACACACACAACTACAAAGAAAGAAAGATGCATTTATTCACAGACACCTATTTGTGTTGTCGTTGTACTTGATTGCTAGAGCGGATCTCAGCTTTGAAATTTCGTGTCAGTACTCCTTTAAGGCGGGTGCATTAGCCCTTCTCACGCCCGATTCCTTGGCCAATCCCCCACGTGGGTATGTGCCATGTCAGCGGCCAGGCAGCGCGCGCCCATCTCCCCCCGTTGCCAAGGAAGACGAGGAGATTCCTGGCCAATCCCCCACGTGGGTATTTGCCATGTCAGCGGCCAGGCAGCGCGCGCCCATCTCCCCCCGTTGCCAAGGAAGACGAGGAGCGCGCGGACCCGCAGCTGTTGCTATGCGGACGGCGGCGGACGCTTCAGGCTCGCTTAAGAAGTGCATTCGCACTTAAAACAAGTCCTCGACTATTTGCAGATGACTGTGTCATATACTCCCCCATTCAAAACATTGAAAACACTACTAAGCTACAGCAAGACCCCGACACGGCTGCGCTATGATGTCATGACTCATCAATGCGGTTAAATGTAACCAAATGCAAATCTATGTCATTTTCCTGTAATCGCACCATTGTTCATAATACCTACTTTATCGATTCGCTTCGTCTTGATTCGGGTTCTTCATGTAAGTATCTCGGAGTGCACATGTACCCATCGCTTTCATTTGCGCCGCACGTGCCGTCCATCTGCTCCGATGCTGTGCGCACACTTGGTTTCCTGCGCCGTCATCCAAAATCTGAATCCCCTGATGTTAAAAAAACTACTTAATATACGTACGCCCAAAGCTCAAATACGCATCGTGCATTAGGAATCCATCCCAGGCATATCTCGCTAACGAACAAGAATCCGTCCAAAACCCCGCTGCTCGCTTTTTAACCTCACCGTTCTCCAGAGACATCAGCGCCACAGCACTAAAACACTAAATCCAACTGCCATCTCTCGCATCACGACGTCTCATCTCACGCCTATCACTCCTGCACAGTTTCTTTTTGCGTCCGCAATCAAGACACCTAAAGTCCACAAACAGAACTTCTTCCCGCATTAACCATTCTAACCCCATTGCCCGAATCAACAGCCGTACATCCGCAATGAACGACTCCTTTTCCTTTCATGCAATTACACTTTGGAATCCCCTCCCCGACACCATTGTTGCCAATAATGACCGCACATCATTTCGCGTAAGAATGGAATCCCACTTTGATTCTATTCACTAACCCGTGGCTGTAAATATGTTTTACGAGCGTACTGCATGTCACACATTTTTTCCGAAGTTGTTTGTGCCTCTTCAAACTCTATTTTCAATTCCAAGCGTTTTTTTTGGTTGTGCAGTTTTTTGTACTTCTTGACCTAACTACCATATGCGTATTTAGAAATGTAATGTGTGTTTTTGTTCATATTGATTTGTACACACTCACAGAGTAATTGTTGCCCCCCTTCTGTTATGCCTTCGGGCCTCTAAGGGTGCGATAAATGAAATGATTAAATGAAGGAAAACGAGAATGTCCCTTGGATGAATGGTGTAATTATTTATTTATCGCGTAGCTTTTGTAGGCTACGGGGCTCTAAATCTTCTAGTAGCCCGCCTAGCTGCGCAAATTGAAAAAAGCAATGGAGGACTCTGGTGTAAAATAAAGCCTGAGAACGTTTTTTTTCGGAGTCGATTTACATCGCCTGTAAACCACTACTCCCCGCACATTTTGATCATCCATACGGCCAAAAAACACGGTGTCCAACTCCTTTAAACTAAACATTGATCTTACCAATGATTCGGCAAAAATGTCTAGCGCCTTGAATCGTTTCTTTCATTCTGATTTCAGCCGTAACAACGGCCAGTCTGCAGCGTTCGTGAGCGGAAACCCTTCCTATTTCATGAACGATGCCACTTCCAGTGGGGAAGATGTCGCCCATCTTATTTTAAGCCTCAACACCGAGACATGCAGTCGTCCAGATGGAATTCCCGACAGGATTCTTGTTCGGTACTCTTTATGGGCATGCCGGGACTAATATTGTATTGGAATCAATAACTTGAAGCAAATAAACATCCGAGTTCATGAAAATATCAAATTATTTGAAACATAGCGGTCCGGTAAACAGAAACTATTTAGTAACTACAGACCAATATCACTGACACTTTATTTGGGTAAAATTCTGGAGCATTCCGTCTAGTAATCCACAAACACATAATAGAGTATTTGAAAACCAGAAACCTATTGCGTAACGTTCAACAAGGCTCCAGGCGAGGCTTCAGTACCATCACCCAATTAACCCAATTTGCACGCGACATTACTTGTAACCTCAACATCGAAACCAAACCGATGCAATATTGACTAATTTTTCGAAAGCTTTGGATACTGTACATACTCTTGGAGTGAGCTTGAACGACGAAGTAAGCACGGCATGAAAATTAAGGGCAGTTTGTTATTGTTGGTTCACTATCGAGGAATAAATAACAGGGATGAAACATACGCCTGCCAACGAAAGAATCCTTTCATATACAAACCACTGGTTCAAGTATACTTAATCAGCTGACTCACATATGGTCATCCCTATCTTCCCGTGAAAGACAGCGAGAAGAGAAAAGTAGACGGTCTCACGTGGACAACACACCCAGCCGCCTTGAAGTTACCACCGAGCGCATCCACTGCAAGACTACAGCCAACCGGAACATACAATACGCCAGCCCAACTATTAGAAGGCTACCACACTGGCCAAATCCACAGCCTAGCGCATTGTTCAGCTGGCAGGCTCCCCTAGGAGAAACTCGCGATCGGCCCAGCTCATAGCGCTTAGTAAGTCTGCTGCATCAAGTCAGAAGACAGAAACTATATCATTGCCCGACCCATCCCTCAAAACATGCACCCAACATTTCATACTGAACGGCGGATTCATCAAGCCATGGCACTAGATCAAAATTTCCCCATTCCCGAGCGATCCTGTATGTCGATGCCGCAGGCTATCGGTATAAAGGGGCATTCGCCACAGCAGTTATTTACTCGTCATCATCTCCTCTTGCCACTCTCACCCTGCCCACCTGTCACCTGCATGTCCCAGAAGAGGCGAAATTTGCACTGGCATTAACCCAACGCCCCCATTCCTCCCCCCCTCGCCCCTGAAAGAAGTATCTATTATTCTCAGATTCGAAAATGGCCACACAAAACTTGGCCAAAGAGCTCATTTCGGCTCAGGCACACAAACGTTTCTGTCTAAATTCGGTATCCCTCGTGGTCGAACTTCAATAGTTCCCGGCTCACACGGGAATTGGAGGACTAGAAACGGCCCACATGGCAGCCCAAGCACTTTTCACGCGAGCGTACGATGTGGAGTCTTCTCTCCACGAAGCGAGAATGAACCAGGGACAGTTTCCTCTCTTCCAGAGAGGTCCAACAGCATTACCATCGTTCCCGCCTGTTGCTTCCACCCGCCCACTCATCCTTCCCTATGGAGGAGTAACGCCTCTGGCGACAACTCCAAACGGAATCTCTACCATGTAGAGCGTCCTGCATCGTGTCCACACTTCACTCTACCCACTCCCACTGTGTTCCCGTTGCGGTGAAAGGGCCAAGGTCCAACGCCAAACGTGGGCATGTGCGGAGGACCCATTCATTCCCGTTAGTCCCTCAGACTACTTGATGGAGGCGTTGTCCGTTCGGACCCCCGGCCCAGAAGGAGCACCTGACTCGAGCGGCTGAAGGTCGTTGCGACGGTGCGGGTTGCGTCAACGCACCGCAAACCTTTAAGCCAAATAAAGGTATTTCCCTCTCTTCGCCGGCCTCGGGGCTATTGCTGGGGTCATCTGCTGAAGGGCACAGGAACATTCTACAATAATTGATTTAAAGTTTTCACAGTGCTTTTACTTGGACGCTCGTTTCTGTAAAGCACATTTTTTTGCGATGAACCTTAGACTGGCTCATCAAGGGTTATGTTGTATGCATAATCGGGATTTCTATTTGCCTGTAGTCTGCGCTCGCAATCATACGGTCCGAAGTAGTGAATAGTTTGAGGCTAGTAAAAGTTGGTTCGAGCTCCGAGCGCTTGCCGAGCATCGTGGGCCAACGCGTTCTGCAGAGTGAGCGCTTCTTATGTCATTTACGCTCATGTCAAACAGGACCTTCGTTAATAATCTCACTCGTGTAATAATTACTTAATAGGCAATCGCACTACCATGACCAGATATATAGGAATCATAATAAATTGATAGCCTAGTTAGGAACAGGATGGCTTGCTGCCCTGAATACCAAAGTCTACCCGTGCCGATAGGAAAAAATACCAGTAATATGAATAGAGGGCGCTGCGGTGCGAAATTAGAACGGACGAAAAATTTCCTTTGTTCGTTCCCTGACAGCAGCGTCACTTCTGAACTGATGAGGTGGCAGGGTGGACTCTCTGCAGATCGGCGCGCGTTATTGTTTTCGCGGGGCAGACCCTGCCCTTTGACCTCAAGCGCTCTAGTGCTTGCGGAACAGTGTAATGAATTATAATTCGGGTTCTTCAAGCGTATTAAAAAAAAGACGGTGTTGAGCAAATTCTAGGAACTCTGAAGTACTTATCTCACTATAAAATGAGATATCGGCTGGCTGCGGAGATGTCATATTTTGACAGTCTTATTAAAGTGCGCCACTCTAAACAAGAGGTAAAGTGCACAACGCCATATTTTGTTGCTCTTATGCACGTCAAACCCTGTTTAAAATGGAGTGCAAGTTTTATGAAAGGAAAATGCTCACCAAAAAACTTACCGAGGGTCATTCGCAGGCGGAGTTTTTCGCGAGGCGTCACAAGGGGAACTGCAGTTTGTCACTTTGATGCTTCCTTGGTGTTACTTTGATGCTACAAGAACCGTAACCTGTACATGGCAGCTTAAAAACTCCCTTGCGATTCATACTTGTGGTTTTTGTCCGCGCATGATTCATGTCATGCAACAAGAAAAAGTAGAGGGGGTGTTGCTTGGTTAAAAAAATAACATAGCGTGGAATGTATAAATACGGGTTTCCGGCAAGGAACGGGTTTCCGGCAAGGAGTTGTCAAGCGAGAAATGCAGCTAAGTAATATACTTTGTAACCATGCATCACAGAAGAGGTTGAACAGGGTAAGTGAAGCCGGTGTCACATTGTTTAGTTGTGATTGTAAAACAGCTTACATTCAATTTTTTATGTACGATGCCGCAGAAAAAAATTCTGTTTTATACAAAACGAGACCAGAGAAGGAGTATCGGTAGTAATAGTTATTTTAATATACATTGCCAGCCAAACACCAAACATTGCCAGGAATATAGGCTAAATTCGTTCCACTAATGGGAAACGTTCGTATAAAGGTCATTCTTGTTTTTGCGCTACCGAAAACATATTGTCTTTTCTGCATTCCAAAACATTCGAGCACACTGAGCGAGAAATAAGCAAAACGTGGCACGTCGGTATCAATAGAGGCCGACATGTTTTTTTTTACCTAACGTGACATTTCACGCACATAATTAGGAATCCTTGCAGGTTAATGTTTTGTGCGAATGCTTTATGAAAATCAGAAGATATAGTCGAGCGGACGCACCTTTATTGTCGGATGTTATTGCCTGGACAACACCTTTGATAGTGGTTATCGTGCGGCTGATAGCGAAGATGGATGTGAATACATTTGATGCGGCGCATTACAACATATTCAGAAGCAAACGTCTCCGATCGTTCAGGTTTGCAAGGTGACTCGTGGCAAGCTTGACATCCGGACTGAGCCTGTGAAAGTGTTCGCTACAAAATAATTTTGAGATGGTTCCTCCATGTCAATCATTCAGTTGTACACACAACGCTCTGATATGTTTGAATATTCAATTTGGGTAAGGTATACATACCTTTTCCGTCGAAGTTGTTGTTAAATTAACCTTTGCTTCTTCGCTGAGGTGAACCGAATATTTTAGGCCGCGGCAGCCGCGGCGCGTTGCTTTTGCCGAATATCGCACAATTGGGGCTAGAGCATTTTGGTTGTGTACGTGGGAGATGAAATTCTCTTGTGCTATTCAACTAGGCTCGTTCAACCAGCATGGGTGTTTGTCAATGGACGGTACGACGTCATTCGATGAGCGAAATAACACCTGGCGTCGAAGAGGGGTCCTGCAGCCTCTGCGGTTTACTCGCGAAGCTTCTCGACACACATGGACCATCGAGTTGAGCGTTCGCTAAAACAGGCGCGTACATGCTACTGTAAAAAGGTCATTAATTGGGCCCCGTTAATTTTACATTAGGGATACTTAGGCCTTCCTACAACCTTCCTTCAAATATTTGCATTGCCCTGTGGCAGTGGATCTTCATTATTTCGGCACAAAATTACGCACGCACCTCTTAATTCGGACCAACGCCTTCTCGAAACAATAACCGCAGTGCGCCTTCTTGGCTCACCCGCACCTTCACCCTTGCGGTTGGGAGGATGCGAGCATACATCGCAGCCAGTAAACAGCTAGAGCGCCTACACGAAGTTCAACTTGCTGGCCGAGGCGGCCGCTTTTTTGATGGAGGCGAAAAGCAAAACGCCCGTGTGTACGAAGATTTCGGCGCACGTTAAAGATCCCCAGGTGGTCAAAATTAATCCGGAACCCTCCACTACGGCGCGCGTCGTCGTCTGCGTTGCGTCGGCGCGTCATACCCTACAACCAATCAAGTTCAGCTTGCTGAATATCCGTTGTCATTGATGATGTTGTCGCCGGTCAGATAGTCAAGATGAGATCATCATTGACGCCATCGACCTATGGTGGAAGTGGCGTCCGATGCAGAGAAACCCTGCTATGATGTACTCCCAAGCGGTCGTAATGCAGAACAGCTCCGTATGCTGCCGCTGCTCTGGAAACATTCTGGTACCAGTGCTTAATTGAATACTTTCGCTCTGCACCGGTTGTAGCGCGCCTCAAAATTTGTTCATTCCGCCCAGCTATACTACCAAAAACCAACTAGTATCATCGACGTGTTCGCGGAGTAAAGGTACGCATACAACGTGTAAGAGGGCGTTTTTTCCGTTCATTCGATAATTCGAACTCGTATAATCCGTACGTTTTGTTACTCCCTAGAGAGCCAAATTAACGAGCGTTCACTATATATGCTTGCATAATATACATGCATGCATGTATACATACTTACAGACCTACATCTCCAGATACTTAACGCAGCGCACATGCATAGATCGAATACACACATAGGTACCCGATACATACGTACATGTATACATACGCCCATCCATTATCATATCCATTTTTAGATACGTACGTGCATACCGGCATGCACGCAAAATATATGGCATGGTAAATCATGGGGATTCCATGCCCACTGATATGACGAAGCGAATTTGGCAAATGGGGTTTTAATGCATGAATCCAGCGGAAAGGAACTATATGGCCACACAATTCTTGACAACGCCCGAAGAGCTCTCGTTGTCTGATTTTTTTGTGATCTACAAAATGACTACAAGGGCGGCGAAGTGAGTGAATGTGTAGGATAGCGATATGCAGGGTAATAGTGATCATGGTTCGTCTATTAAAATATTGTAAATACAAAAACGCATGCAATTCGGAACACTTCATATAGATTTTTTTTGTTTCAGGCTCCACTAATATTTGAAAAAAAAGGCGGAGTTTGAGTGTTTGTCATTTCTAACCGGACACACGATTGAGTAATATTAGAAAATTTAGAGAATAACTTCCTTACCTTGCAAAAAAACAACAAAAAACAAAATGAGATACCTATATCATCGTGACAATTAATTACTTGAAGGGACGTAACTTGAAAACTCGTTAACCAGCATGTTTCTACACTTAGCGGAGGTATCGAATAATGAAGCCCACCTCAAGCACGCCGTTTTAGCCCGAGGTAAACAAAGCTGGCAAAGCGACACGGTAAACTTGTCCCGTTGTGTAGCGTTCAACTGCTAAGTCCTTAAGTTACGTTTGAATAGTGTGACCGTTGTACTGGTGTATGTAAACCTTTGTCATGGACAACACCTGTTCCTGACCGACATTTCACCGCAAATGAAGGCTTTAAGGACAACCGCACTAGCAAGAAACGCATCAAATACCACAAGTTTTATAATTTTGGTGGGTCCATATCCTGTGAGAGTGCGGGGACTTCTTCGTTTCCGAGGGCATCAACTACAATGTTTTAGGATCCTCTTGTAACTAAAATTGAGCTCAAAGAAAAAAACTAAAATAGTTTCCATTCACTAACTACAATCTTAGGTGCTTTTTTGTTCCATAGTAATTCAGAAATTCGATTGGAATTGCAAGATTATCAGGAAGCTATGGTAATAGTGTACGGTGGCCTTTGAAGTACGTGGATTCGTCGCACAGAACACGTTTTGGTTTTGTACATGGTGACAAATTTTAGGTATGGTTTTTGCACACTGTAATTGAACACCAGTAAATGAAAACTTGCAGTATCTGCATTTTTTACACATTGGTTCAGTTGATTTGGGGTCATATTTGTTCCATTCAATTTGAGTGGAGGTCATCTTTATATCACTAACGCAAATACTTACCGTCTCTAGTGATTACGCCCGATTATTGCAGTGTTAGCGGGTATTAAAACTACGGAGTAAGTGTTCAACCTTGTGGCTAGAGGTTGGTAGTTCGTCATTGTAGGATAAAAACCTTACTTAATTGATTTATTATGGCGAGAGCATTACATGTCTTACCAAACCCGCAACGTAAACGGTAAAAGGAACCGTAGTCGTCTTTTGGCTGAGTACATTTCTGACATAGGATGATTCGAATTTTGGAATTTTGGTGTTAATCAAACCCTATTATCTTTAGCTTCTACTCAGCAATTTTTTTTTGTTTTGTGTTGCATACCGAATGCCCTAAGCTGGTCCCCAAAACATCAGAGTTTCACCAGAAGAAGCCTTTCTGGAATAATGTTTTGCCAACGTACCAAGCTCCGGTTCACCAGAAGTTAAACCAATACCTGTGGCCGACTTCTAACCGCAACGAACAACTTTTATAGCAGGTTGCCCTTGGCGCTTTCGTGATAGCTGGATGAGAGAGACACCCTCCCTGCAATTTTATTTGTGCTCTCAGCCCATCTATTCCAATGTCAACGAAAGAGAATTGCCAAGCTTGGCACCAGCAAAAGCGTTTTGATTACGCTAAGCTAGAACTGAATTTTAGGCCTTCTATCCAACATACTTCTGCTGCGTTTCTGGCAGCGGAAACATCGAAGTAGACTACTAGAAATTAAACTTACTTTTTCCAGGAACTGAAGCACTAAAATGTAAGAAATAATAGAAGAAATGTTATGCAAACTTTAAGGCGGGTTTGGCCAGCTGAAGTGTCGCCCGAAATGCGAACGCTTGTGGCAAAGGCACTTCTAGCTCCAATAGAGTAATACCAGTGACGCCTACGACCTATTTAGTAGAATAACTGAAAAAAGAAAGCCGAATTTAACAGGCTGTTTTTTGTTTCATTGAGTGCCTGTTATGCCCTGCACCTCTGCGGACTTCGTCCGAGCCCCGATCGCAGCTTAGGTGAAAATTCCTTTAGATGACATCATTGCGGTGTTCCTAGAAACATTACGCCATAACTGCCATAAGCAGCCACAACCAAACGCCGTAAGCGGACGCCGTGTAACCAGTTTTTTTGTACAATGAAACTTGGGCTGACTACGCTGTAGAACACGGGAATGGCCTGAGAACCCCACAGTAATAATGAATATCAAGACGTATTGCTGGATACCTTTTAAAAATTTCTTCACACTTACAGGAAGTCATGCAAAAGTAGGGATCGTTTCTGCTTCAGTACTAGTTGTTCCTCGTACATCATCCACGCATTGAGTGCGATGGCCTTTAAATAGGTAGTTACATGCTTGTTTCTGCTACACACCTGTGATATTAGATACTGGCACAAGCCAATCTTGTTTATGCTGTGTAACCCCAAAATTTTGATCCAGCTTCATTCAGAGCAGGTTAAGAATAGCTGCCAAGGGAACCTTCAAAAAACCAAACCAATTTGCACCTAAATTACCATATGAGCGAAGCTTATATAGGTAGCTTCCATTGGCCGGCTACATTTATAAACTTGGTGAGTCACAGGAAAATTTTCGTTCTTACTTTCAAGATGTCTGCAGATGATGTTCAGTAAAATTGCTTCGCAACAAAAGTTTTTACTTGAGCCTGTTTATAGTTTCCAAACTCAGTATCAAAAACCCAACATTAGAAATATTATTGACATTGAGGAACGACGCTGCGTTTACTGTCTAAATTATTAAAAAATTCTCAACGTTCTTCTGTGTTGAATAGGCATATCGTAGTATCGCTTTCGCCAATTGGCATACCGACACATATGCAGGTTGGTGCAAATGCGGAGGCTGGTTTACGGGTGAAATGTTTACACGTTTTGGTCGCACGGAATGTTATAACGCCTTTTATACCATTTTGATATTTATTAGTAGCCTAAACTGGTACTTTCTGCCCCGGGGGCCATCGTTTCGTTCAGTAGGTGCAGTTCTTGTCCAGTAGTGCCCTCACAGCGGGACTGGAAAACATTCTGCTTGGCTCCTGCACCCTAGCTAGCAATTCACGGCAGTCGTCACTTCTGAAAAACCACAAAAATGGTGAGAAAGCAATAGACACTGCATTGTGCATGGGTTCCACCCAACATCCATGGTCGGTACAGTTTTGCGATTGTCGCTTCGAGTTCTCGTGTGGAGTTTGAAGAATATATAAATAAAAACACCGGCATTCAATGGGGGGTTCTGGCAAACATGGGCGCAATAAAAATGAAAAAAAAATCCTCTTTAGGTTCTTATAAGCATTGAAGCCAAATAATTAGATGAATAGCGTTCTCTGTGTTATGGATTCGTGCCTATGTCTGGCCATTTTAATGACAGTTTTCTGACTACTTTGTTGTCCGCCCTCTCTCCAGAATATACTCGAGACTAAACATCTGCTTTCATTTTTCCCTGTGAGCAGCTCCTGCTTGAGGTCAAACGAAAAATAAAAATTGCCCAAACAAAGGGGCAAAGGCGGAATCTTGCTGAAATGCAGGAGAGCCGTTCAGTGGGGTGGTCACGCATTTTGATGAAGCGCGCCGACCGTTTGGGATTGAGAGATGTTGATGTACAGGCTAAAGTAATCTGCAAGAGCAAACAAACGATTCCTGTCAAGGAAGCGTAAATAAACAGTGAAATCTCTGAGCAATGTTTCCTGCCTTTTCTTTTTTTATTTTTCTAACCATTTTCGAACAGAATTATTGAGTGGTCGTTACCACAGAAGACGTGGTAACTACGATACATGGCAATGTCCTGCAACGTTTGAACATTGGCGATTTAGCGCGTGAAACTATCCACATACCACGTACAATTTTTATGTGCACATAAATGCGAACAGTAAGTACAAACGCGAAGAATAAGATTGCGTAATTCTTTTCGAAATACAAGCGACGGTACAATACAATACAAAATACACCTTAACACAGTGTGAGGTGCATCTTCGCGTGACTACAGTTCTTTTATTGCAGGGGAAAAACGCTGGCTTTTTCAATCGCTCAATTGAAAGTGCCCCTCATTCAACGTCTATATTCTGGAATCAGAAACACAATGGAGACCAAATTTCGAAAAGGAGTTTAGTAGGCGATACTGTATTCTGTATTATCCTGCATTAGTATACAGGATAATAACCTGTATACTAATACAGGATAAATTTGGTAATGCAGGATAAATCCTGTAAAATCCTGTATTAGTAAACAATCAACGATCTGTAGAACACAAATGTTTATGTAGTAATTTTACCAAGTAATGAAATAGTGGTAAGTAAAAAATACAACGCTAATTACAAAACTCCAATCGAGCTACATCACGATCTGGTTATAAAAAATATTGGTATAGAGTAAAGCTGCTGGACGGGATTTAAGAATAAATTGAGTGAAGACAAACCAAAGAAATGCACGAGGGAGCGAGTACAACTTAGTTTACCTTAGTAATACATCTGCTCTTTTTGCCTTTCATGCCAGCAGCGGAAAGAAATTTGATACAGTTGGTGGGGTGTCACACAATTTAAACATTTTTGCGATAATTGTAGAATTATTCATTTTTAATGTGTGCATTTACAAGTCAGCACGCTAATTTGCAAAAAACGTTTTAATTGATCGTGATTTGGAGTGGGGAAAATTGCCGTAGTTATCAAGTTCAATAATTCACATAATTTTGTTGCTCTCAGTGAATCTTACGTATCAAACAAGCAGCAGTACTAAATGCACGGTCTAGACTTGGACGGTTCCACACTTAGTGGCATGACCCGACGTACGTTCTGGGGGGTAGTAAAGTTCGTAAGGAGGTTAGTAACTGCAGCCTTCACTACCCTTTTACGAGCGTTTTTTGTTAGAGTGTGCTTGTTCTGCCTGCATTTTCCTTCGGGATTACTTCTTCAAAATTTGCAGACACTACGTGGGATATCTGAAAAAATGCTCAGTTTCTATCGGTATTTAAATTAGGAGTAGAGCAGTGTTTTTGTTCACTCTCTGTAAACGTTAAATAGATTTTTTGGTTTAACTCTAACCAGGGGCAATTATAAGTTCTGACATTGAACTGCTTTTGGAGGTTTCAACGCATGTTCTTTTCAGACGCATGCTTTTTATTTAAAGGATGGCTACATATTTCACTCCTAGCGCGCTCAACTGACGATACCGTTGTGAATTATTGTTATATTACCGTGCGACAACCTGGTCTCTGACCGGGAATCGGCTTCAAGGTCACAACGTTCACGAATAACGAAAGAGCTCCAGTACTTTAGCGTTACTGCATATCCGATCTACATCTAAATAGGCTACAAGCGAACATGCCACAAGAATTTGCAGAAAAATACTGAGGGAACCATCTTATCCAGCAAGAAAAATCTTCACTGCCTCAAAGAGCCTCCTTTTCAATCATAAGTAGCTATACAATGCGTTTGGCGAGTTCCTAATGGAATAATAATCATTACGCGGAGATTCGGTTACACAACTCAGCAGGAAAACAATCAGCACTTTCAACCACCTATTACCCGGGGAGGAGGTTAAATTGCTTGTGTGTGCGAATGTGTGATCCAGGAATTAAGGAAAATCTAAATTCCAGCTTTAATCACTTGTGGTTGGAGCCTGCCAAACTAGTATTGAGTTTGTTCTTCACAAATTCATATTCGTATATGTAATGCTGTGAACAGCCTATTTCTGCGGCATCGGAAAGCAAGTGCGTTTTATGTTTACCCGCCCGCTGACTCATTTGATGGTTGGAACAATATGTGAGAAATCGGCTTGATGTTTACGCCATACCAAAGGAGACACGCACATTGAGAAGGAAAGGAATTGGATGAACGTGCCTCTAGTGAAGTGAATGTTCCCAGATAAAACCACTAAAAACAACCCTTCAAGGGCCTACACAACAACCGTGGACGGAGGTTTATGCTTGACTGAAATGAAAGCCCGGTGTAAAGAATAATGCGTGTGCGTGCTGTTCGGTGGACGGCCCGCTAACAGTAAGTGTCTGGCGCAACAATGGGATTTTTTCGCTGAAGTCGGTCGTAAAATATATGTTCATACCTCAACAAAAAGAAACATTTAGAGAAGCGAATGTTAGTAAAGATTTTTTTTAACAAAGGTGAGCGAAAGTGGCAAGATTGGTTTTTTTTTTGCTCTTACACATGTGTTCATCCTGGAAAACCACACGGCCACATCATACGAAATAATTAATCACTGGTAAAATTTTGATTGACACTTGACAACGAAACCGGAAGAACGCGGCTCTCGTACTTCTCAAGGAAAGCGCCTTAAAAAGCGCTCTTCGTCCTCCCGCGTTAATAAGCTTACAAATATTACAATATGTTGTAAAGAAAATTGAACCTTCTTTTGAGAATTTCAATTACCTGTAATTCCGAGCCTTATCAGGCGACAACTGGCGGCACCGTTCGGCTCTTAAGCGTTCGGCTCTTAAGTTAGGGACATTTTTAAAGCTTTCTTGAGTTTTTGATACGTAGCATTCATTGGTGAGTAACGCCACATCCAGGACCGTGTGACGACCTGCATTTCCATAACAATGCAGATTTGGCGGAGGAGCAGGAGGAGAAGGGAGGAGGAGGAGAGAGAAAAGGAAGAAGAAGAAGAAGAAGAAGAAGAAGAAGAAGAAGAAGATTGAAGTGTGCAAGACAGGTACATAAGTAAAAACACTACAGACTACGGTCCCAAAGTCAGTGACTGTACAGGGACCCTCGATGAGGTAATAGTTACAAAAAGCACTGGCAACAACAGTGCAACAATGTAAGACGCTCCAAAAAAAAAAAGGGTGAGTTCATTTCAAGTCAACAATGAAAACAGAAAAAGTTCACCACTGACAAAATAAGATAAAAGAAGATCAGCATATTTAATCCACATTAGAAACAAATGAGCAAGAAAGTAACCAAGGACCAATTAAGAGGACCAAAGATGGTTTTTTGAAGGCAAGCACATAAGCACATAGAGGCAAGACGACAAGCACATAAATAATTTCAAAGCGGGTGGTAAACTATTCCAAATTGATATTGCAGAGAAAGTTGGTTATGTTTCCATAATTAGTCTGTATACAACGTAGAAAAATGTGCGTTTGATGCAAACCTTGTGCTTGTAATTTACTAAAAAGGTGGGGTTGATGAAATAAAAGGCAATAGGACACAAGAACTTGAAAATACTAAGCTTAAATCATATTGAAACAACGTTTTAACAAAAAAGGCGTTTTAATGTCGCAATGAGTGAGGGGTGTTAGACAGAGCATGGCTCCTGCTGATAATGCGAATGGATTGATTTTCAATATGTTGTACTGATGAAATATGACAATGATATGTGTTTCTCCATGCTGCGATCCCGTAGTCTAAATGGCTGTGAATGACAAAAAAAAACAGTGATAACAGAGCATCGTATAAAAATACGGATGAGATTTGATTGGGGCCTGAATACCATATGCAGTTTTTAGGGGCGAAGCACCTTAGGGGCTTGGGCAACCGTCGCCTCATGTTGTCACTGTATTTCAACACAGGTACACTCGTTTACATCGCGCGGTAGAACGTAACGGGTACTAAAAACATTGGGACAGTCATTTACGTCTCGCGCTAGAGCGCTTCGTGCTTCAAAGACACGAGCGTTTTACAGCAAAGCTGTATACTGTATAGCTCAAACTCCAATGGTTTCATCTCGGTTGGCAAAAACGCCAAGGCGCAATGAACACACTTATACACTGCATGCTTCGCCCCTCCCCAGGTTTTACGTTAATGGAGATGGCCCGGGAATTTTTTTCCTCATATGACTGGTGTGAGAGTTATATTTTCCGTCAGGGTCGTGTAACACACCAAGAAAGGAAACAGAGTTACAAGCAGTAATGAGATTAGGACGAAGTGAATTAAATACGGAACTGAGGGGATTTGTCATGGACCAGGTTTAGATATCATTTTTTTTTTCAGGGTAAATGTTCAAAGAGTTATTACGGCACCAGTTTACGATATTCAGGAGTTCAGTGTTAAGCTTAAATGTAACGCCTGTGACAGATTTTTCTGAAAATGTTTTTGTGGTATTGTGAGCGTATGTTACGCAATGGCATGATGTCAAGCAATTGCGAAGATGATTACTTCATAGTAGAAGCAGCAGCGGCCCTAGTATCGACCCCTGGGGCACACCTCGATTAGTAATTTTTCCATCAGAATAGACATCATTCATGTACACAACGTGCTGCCTATACAAATGTTAGTTTAGTAGAAACGTTGTGGTCGGGCCAGTTACTCCGTAGCTTTGAAGCTTCGTAAATAAAACGTTATGATCAAGTGGGTCAAAAGCTTACGTGAAGTCCAAAAATAGTGAGCCAACTATGTAGCCGTTATCAACGTAGCACCAAAGATCAACGTAGCACCTTTAAGTGTTGTAAGAGCGTAAATGAAGGTAATCAATCGGACAGAGTTTTGAAAAACCAAGCAACGAAAAATTTAGCAACATCAACTTGAAAAAATGATTTGTGCAAAATAACAAATATGCGTCTTATACATCGCACTGAAACACTGAATAATCAACGTTAAAGTCCGCAAAAAAAACGTTCAAACTACGAAACAAATACCAAAATCGCGAAGCGTTCAACGCCCGGGTTTTCCACAAGAACGCCGATGTGGTGGAAGTAAACCCATTAATCGTTGTAGCAGCGTAAATGGGGATGACTGGTTGGACTTAATGTTGAAAAAGCAAAAAATAAGAAAAATACAATTTTCGCAAAACGGCCTTACAAAAGAAAAAATACGCGTCTTATACATCTCCCGAAAAAGAAAACCCGGAGAAAAAATTAAAGCCGTTCTACTCAACGTGAAAGCTGTCGGAAGTGCAGAGCAGTGATTCGCCATAAAGGGCTGTAGCGAGAATATATGCTTACTACTACCACCTAATGCAACTCAAATTCCCGCAACTTCGCAGTGCTCGCGCGCCCCCTGCCTGAAACTGCGCCAGGGGGAGTTCTCTTCTTTAAAAGACGATAGTCTTTCTTGGGCTACTTAAAAGCAGAAATTTTGGTATGTCTGCCTGTCTGTCTCTGACTCGATTGAGCCACCCGGCCAAAGGGAAGCAGAATCTGCGCAATGCAGTTAAACCTGGATATTAAGAACCTGTATGTAACGAATTCCTGGTTTTAACGAAGTTTTTCAATTCTCCATTGCCAGCCCCATTGAAACCCATGTATTCGCGACCTCTAGGTAACGAAGGCGTTCGACGGTTAACCTTGATGGAACGAGCTCGCTACGCTGATGACGCATTGTTTTTTGCACTTTTTTTGAAAAATAGTCTGGAGAAATTCGGAACTTTACGATCTTCGCACGCACAGCGAACTCCGGTGCGTTGTCAGTGTCAATGCGGTGTCAGTTATGTGGTAGGCCCGACTGTCGTCGTGTAGTCACGAGTCTCCACTGCTATCTGTGGTGACGCTTCGTCGGTAATGAGTTCGGCTGCCAAAAACAAACAAAAAGCTTTGTCTTTTCAAGACGAGTTCGCAGTTTTAAATACCGTTTCCCCCTGCGAGAAAGAAGAACGTCGCCGCCTGGCATATCCGAGCTAGCACGCTATAAATAATTATGAGTGCGTTAAAGAGCATTAAGTTCCCGAAAAGGCGCCCTTTCAGCAGACGTTTGGCCCTTTAAACATATTAGGCCACCGAAAATTGTCAAAACGCCAAAGTTATACTTAAGCTACGTTTTTGAACACGGGGGTAAGTGACCTTCCTTCTTTGCAGTGCCGTACAGTGACTAAGTTTGTGGGAAAGCAGGAGGCGCTAATCGCGCGGATTTTTTTATTGTGAAATCAATTATTCAGAGATAGTTCACCATCACTGATGTCTAGCATTTTGGTCTAGTTTCTGCTTCATTCACGCGAGCCTCAACTCAAAACCTGCATGTAACGAATACCTGTATGTAACGAAAAATTGCGAATTTTTGCCAACTTCTTTATTACCTGGTTTAACTGTAGTCTTATATACCTAGAGCCAAATATAAACGTCTAAGTCCGGTGGCAATCTTCATACTTGTCAACATTGTTGAACAAAAACAACGCATTACCCAAGTGGGAGGCAGAAAATCAATACAATAGTGATACTTGCAGGGCTCTTTAATACAACGTTATTATTAGATGCTTGGTTTTTCCGAAATAAAATCAAATACTGCACCAACCGCCGAAAATCATGACCTGCTGTTGCCCGCGCCACTATAGCTTCTGGCGGTATCTTAAAAAATCAAACGGCAACAGCAACGAAAGCTTCCACTAGATAGGTTCCACATTCCGCTTGAAAAGCACGTGGAGCAGCGCAACGTGGTTCTATAAATATTTTAGTAGAGTGCCTCGAACCACGCTCGTCTCCGCCGCACGGCAGTGCTGGCATCGAGGGACCCGGCCTGGAGCAGTGGAACACGGTAAATTTAAATTGACGTGAGCAAACCTCTAGCGTTTTATCTAGGGAGGAATGAGACGGAAAAGGGAGATCATGAGAGGTGAGTGTGAAAGAAAAAGTAAGCGTTTACATGGCAGGGCGGCAGTCGACTGTCGTGTGTTGTCGACATTTGCAACGAAAGCAGCAGATACGCGGACATTGTTTGTGCTCGCTTTTGCTCCCGCACGTGCCGGCGTTTCACTGCCCCCTTTTTTAATGCTTACTATCGTAAAAACCAACCAAACGAGCGTTCCTAACTAAATGAACGTGGGCGCTGGTGGTAAATTAGATATATTCTGTCTCGAATGTACGTAGTTTTCTTTGCGCTAAACAACAAGGAGATGTATGACAAGCGCCAGCGGTTTGCGAGTTTTGAACGCTTATGACTATATAAATGGCTGGCCTTTCGAAACTTCCGGATTACGCCGCGACGACACCGGCTACGACGGAACGCCAGCTCTAATTGGCTCCAGCAAGTGAGCGACGGCGACAAGGCTTGCTCCTAAAGTTCTCTGCACTTGAGCGAAAAAGACCGGGAAAGCACGTTCAAAATGTGAATTAAACAATAGCGAAAATGGCCAACACTGCAACAAAACTCATTTCCACAGAAACAGCTTTGAGCGAACATCGTCATCACGGGATCCCTACCCTACAACGTTTACCTGTGGTGAGGCCCCTCTGGCTCCTTTATTTTTGTGCTGCGTGTCTGCGGCCACAAAACTGCCATTCCCATACGCGATTCATGTAAAATTTATACTTCGATGTTTCGTGCCTTGTGAAGTACGCGTCCTTCCAATGATTGGCGGGACCCGACTAGCCCAGCATTCACTGATGGCTCTGAGATGGTTTGTTCCTTAGCTTCTTTATTTGCTCTTTCCGTTTCTCAATGGAAGTTTAGCCTCTGAGTAAGTTGCAAACTGTCATTTTTGGAAAAGACGAACTAGCAGCTGGCTTTGCTGATTTCGGTTAGCCTACTTCGAGGGAAGTAATTCACTTACCTTCATTATTTTGGGAAAACTATAGAATCGTTTATGTTATCTTATGTCCGTGAACCTACATTTATGTTATGCCGGCGGACCTGGTTCATGCCAAATATACATCTTGCCGTTAAACCTTCTCAAACAAAGCCTCCAGGTTAGCGACGCACTTGACATACGCTGAATACGAATTCCTCTAGCATTACATTAACATTGAAGAGAACAAACTAAATGCACATAAAGAAAAAGTTCCAGCTTAAGCCGATACACTTCTCCCCTGTATTACCGCAAAAAAGAGTGGTCAGTGAATGGCTGCGCAAATCGAGGCTCCTTGTTTTTCTAGCAAGTTTGTTTCTTCTCGAAGGTGCGCACAAGAGAAGCCAGTAAGCATTATTTCCAACCAGAAAGTTTCTGCCCGCATCCTACCACACTGTTGGTCTAGGGAGGAAGGGCCTGGCAGAAGAAAATAAGGGTAACCTGAATGTCCGGAGATGGAAGAAAAAATATCAATTTTCTCATAGGGCACACCGACAAACGGACGCCAATCCTTCCGTATGAGCATAAAGGGTTTCTCGGATCCCGTTATGCACTTGTATGTGCGAGGTTGCCTCCATTCGAGGAAGGCATTTGACCTTGGTCACGTTTCTCTCTTTGGCTGTCAATTTTCTGGTGCGGGCTCAAACTGACCATGTTCTTGCCAGGGTGGAAAGAAACGTTTTCGTTCTGGTACTTCATAAACCTCACCAAGCGCAATTAGCTCAAGTAGCTCAAAACTACAATTTTAACATGACGCTCAGTAGCTCTGAACAAACGACGTTTGTACTTGGCGGACAGTCGGCGAAACAAGTTACGCGCGGGCTGTGGCGGAGCTCGCGCTACTGCGGCCACCGTCACGGCGCTCTGCCGGGCGCAGGGATGCGCTGGCCGCGATTATCTCTCTACACCACCACGCTGTACCGCTGTCGGCATCACATGTTTATAATTGACCGCATAGATAGCAATATTCACCATTTTTTCTGTGCAATAAGAGAGATCACGAACGGAACCAGCGTAGAAAACACCGATACGTAGAGAAGAAACACACTGGACAGATGGCTGGTCTAACTTAATTTTATTAGGTAGAAAGGAAATATACATTCATAAGGAACCACAACACACATAAATGAAAATAAAAAAGCATAAAAATCCAGAACAACAGTTCACAGACAAGTGCTACCGAAGCAAAATGTACCAAAAGCGAACTGATATAAGCGGGAAAAGCCCCATCCCGACCCCCACTAGAAGCTAACTCTTTTGAGTGAAGCAACACACTCGCTTGGCTAACACACGTGCCTTCGCTATCCGCAATGTGGAAGCTTCTACAACTTCGCATGTGATCTGCCGTCTGTGTTTAAAGAAAATGTGAGTGCCCTGTAAATTCGTGCGCAGCCACATTTGATGCAGTGTGATGAGAAATGAGAACTGGCGGGACCTTCAATGATAAATGATGCTCACGCTATCGATAACAGAGGCACAATTTCACTACCGTATTTGAGGAGGGGTTTAAGGCACGTTTTATTCAACAAACTTGGAGGTGAGGCCACGCTGTTAGGCTGAAAAATGTTAAAACTTCACTTGGAGCTTTTTGTTTCAGTTCATTTGTAACTAAATAATCGAGAAACCACACGGTGCATCTACAGTAGGAACCGCACAGAATCTACCATTTTTTGCGTGGACCCAGCTTCGGAGAAAGTTTCTCTCAGCGGCTTTATATAGCTTCTTGACTGCTAGTTACGAAGATGAAATTGTGGTTTTTGAGACAGCACCCTTTGGGTTTATACTTGACCAAATGGGTTTGGCTTTCAATGTTTGATGTTCCACTCTTGTAAGTTTACGATGGCCATGAAACAAACACAGCGGTATGCCATTTGAACACATATGATTAACCGTCATCTATGGGTGTTCGTGCGGAAGCTGTCCCTTAAAACAAAATACAGTTTCTTCTACTGTTTTGCTCTTTCAATAAATGCACGTGACGTACGCACATTACGAAGCCTGTTTTCGTGCAGTTAGACCAGCCGATCCACTACATGCTAAGTGATTCACAACAGGATCACGGTAATGCCTGTTCATTACGGATCTTAAAAGGCCTCAAGCACCCTGAACAGCTGCACCATGCTTCACAAACAGTTTATACAATAAACGGTAGCTTAAACGGCGTCATGTTAAAATTGTACGTTTTGAATTTACTTCAGTCTGGAGTTTCCAATAGGCAACTGCTACTTACAAACAGCAAGTGCTGTATACATATAGCATGAGATTGCACCACCCCTCCCACTTCCTACGTCGGAATGAGTCGAAAAATTCTTTCTCTGCGAGTAAAAAAATCTAATCTTAGTGACCACCGAACCGGAGCTGCGCCTTGGATAATACGTTTGGGGCAGTGCGGGCTGCCGAATATTTCCAAAGCATTGGGATCATAAACTTGCGCCTAAAATCTCTGCACATCGTGTTTTTCCATTTTCGCCTCGGTGTGAGGAATCGCCGCACCTACCGGGAGCAAACCCCCCTCTTCTGCCCCTTCTGTACAATGCCTAATCTCATGAGCAAATACGCCCACTGCAGTGAGCAAACATTATGAACAATGGCCACTTCATTAGGTGACCAAATTTGATTTCGATAATTTTGTCGCTGCAGATGTCTTTGCGTGCCGTTTACAGTCGGGCTGTTCTCTGAATGGCATTCTGGAAGCGCTGTTCTTTAAAGAGGACTCCCACTGTTATCCTATAGTATTTTAATTTTGAATGGTCTGAAAAACGTTTTTAAATCTTCCTTTATTATCAATAATATATCAAAATCACCTCCCTGTATTAGATATTACGGTAAACATCGCTGAAACGTCTGCCTTTAAAACGCGTAAGGGCCTTTGCATGGAACTGATACGCGCTCTAAATAAAAAAATTTTGTGTGGGTGGCTAGATGACGGTAATTATTTACTGGGCGTTACGGAACAGTGTACAAGCGAAATGGACTGGACGGAAGACGAACCGTTTCTCGTACTTGAATCTTTTGTTTTTCATTTGCAGTTGCGCGCTGGGATGCCAGGAACATCAACAAACGCAAATTGCACACATAGTAACAACAGACGCCACTGTCGTGATCACGGTTCTATAAAATTCAAGAAATTCGTTCAACAAATTGGTAACAGTTTTACAAAATGAAAACAGAATGTATTGCTAGTGTTTCTGTACATGGAAAAATCAGGGCTAATGAATCTGCGTTGATAGCAAGCACAATGTTTATAAGCGCTTGTTTAGTTAAGTGGCCGGTTTGTGCTGAGAAAAGAAACCAAGTTATCCATGCCAACAAAAAGTATCTATATTGACGAGAAACCAGTTCGATATCTCAAAAGAAAAACCGGATAATGAGGACTCCTAAAAAATGTTTTATTAGCTTTAACTGCTATGGCAGAATACTTTAAAGTTCAGCTGTAACTTGTGCATTTGAAACGTGATGAATGTATCTCCTAGCTACATTGGTATCCAGGAGTGCTGTTTAGGAGTTAAATATTCATAGTGGTGCGAAAGCGCGAACCGAAGGAACATAGGGAGAAACCAATAACAGAAGCGTCCACATTGCTACGACTACGAATCTGTGCCATTTGGCCCAATTCTCGACTATTTTGATTATTATTTCAATTTCTGGGGGTTCTCCTAATGGATACTTTCAATACTCCGAACTGTTTGAAGGAATCTAACGTATATTTATTGCCGCAAAACTCCCACTTATTTGCATGGTTTTAAGGTAGAACGTATCGCAGCGACCATACCCATGTGTCGCAGTTACTTGTCCTGGTTAACGGGGAAGTTTCGAATTTCGCTGTTTCGGATGGCATTGTTTTGAGGCAGTATGCTCTTACTATTTTGAAATGTGAGAAACGGAAACGAAAACACGTGTAGTTTCCCTCCTTTAGTTTTTATTTTTACTTTTTACATAAGTATTACTGCGCGGTTATGGCTTGCCCGATATGGTTTGCCCGATATGGTTTGCCGGATTTCGACACTTCCAGTGCTGGAACACTAAGAGAGAAAATACTACAGCAAGATATAACCCCTAATAAGAAGAAACAAAACCAATACATTTGAATGTCACTTACCGTGCAATAAATAATAACTCAAAATGTCGAAAGCCTAACAACTCACCCTTCGCGATGATGCTCGGAGGTTAACAGGGCGATCGCAATAGCCCTAGATGCATACCAATTCCATGCGCCCTTGAGTAACAAGTAAACAGCGCAATGTCAAGAATCGGGTCAATCTCAAGTGCTCCCTTCTGGGTCAGTCTACGGACCGTTCAAGTACGGCCCGTTGTTAGCAGTGCAGAACGAAAGAAAGTGGAAAGACGCCCACACACAAGTGCATTATGTATGAGGGGGCAAATATCGATTGGCACAAATCCGGGACAACAAAGAGGCAGCCCGAACTCGTCTCCTCGCAGCCTGTGCTTCTGTACATTATCGACTTCTGTCAGCTGCTATCGGCCCCGGCTCATTTTAGCTTGCGTCGTACTCTCCAAGTCATGGAAGTTTCGCTCTGTCAACAATGAAGTACAAGCCGCTTTTGGTATTTGTTTGTTGTTAGTCGCATTTCTTCATCACTGGATGCCTTCGAAGAAACGTTGCGGGGTTTGTGAGCAGTGATGATAAAGGGCCAAATGCTGTCATACTCTATTCCTGCACTTCCTTGAGAACCTTTTGTACCGGCATTATAAGTCATCGTGATGGTGTAGAAAATAGGCAATAATCTTTTCCGGCAAGTATTAAAGTTTTGATGTGAATGCAGCGCTTGCAATTGGGCTACCCTCATGTGAGGCAGTTTGTGAATTTCCAGAAGTTTGGGATACTTCTGTTAACACAAGGTGACTACCTGCCTCGAAAACGGTCCTCATTCCCAAACCTGGCAAGCCACTCCACATTGACAACCTCCGGCCGATTTCGCTTACGTCTTGTGTGGGAAAATGTCTCGAACACGTACTACTGAACCGCTGGAATCACTACCTCGAGTCCAATCACCTCTACCACACACTATGACCGGCTTCGCATGGCCTCAACACCCAAGACGCCATGCTCCTCATCAAAAGAGACATTTACGACACAACCCACAGCGGACAGCAAGGCGAATCCTTGGGCTAGACCTGCAGGGGGGGCTTTTGACAATGTGAGACACTTCTCCAGCCTCCAGCAGATCTCGGCCCTCAACAAGGGGAAACGGACCCACGCCTACGTTCGAGCCTTCCTACGATCGCACCGTCACCCTCCACGCAGGAGACCATGGCACTCCTGTCCAAACGACAGGGCATCGTTTGGCACGCCACATGGGGCGGTCATTTCGCCGTCCTTTTCAACATAGTGGATGTTCAAATTCGCCGCAGCCCTGGACCACCCGTCCCGGAGGCGCGCTACAACATATACGCGGAGGGATAACCACCATATGGGCTGCGCCTTGCAGCGAACGGACACATTGAGGACACGCTGCAACGCCGCGGGTGCAAGCTGTGGAGACCAGCCTCACGGACACGGGCCTCAAATGCCTCGCCGGCCAAATCGGAGTTGCTCATCATCACCCCTCGGTGTCCCGTTCCTCGGACCCGCCCGACATCAACCTCTACACGGCAGACGGCAACAACATTCCCAAATTCGACCGGATCCGAGTACTGGGCAATGCACATCCGAGCTAACGGAGCCAATTCTTTCACTGTGCAAAGGCTCCTGGGCAAGATCACGCCGCCGCCATGACGCTCATCCGCAAAGTAGCCACTCGCCTCGCGGGAATGCCGGAGGCCCAGCGTACTTCGACTGGTCCAGGCGTTCGTCGTTAGCCCACATTGCCCTACATAGCGGCTTACCACAATTGGACGCAGACGGAAACGCAACGTCTAGAATGCGGCCCTCCGCCGGGCATACCGAGAGGCCGTCGGTCTCTACCGAGAGGCCCCTCGCCTCGACGGCCTGGGGTCCACAACACGATTGCTGAAAATTGCAGAAGCTCACCCGAGTCAATCAACTCCACCGCCTCTCCAACACGCTAACGGGCCGCTACATACATGACAGAGTGGGCCTTGCGCCCTATCCATGCCCTGCCACCAGAAGTGCAATCCCTTCCCTCGCCCTTTGCCCGTCGTCTCAAGTGTTGCACCCCTTCTCAAAATCATGCACCCCGGAATTCACGACGCACGACCGCCAGGCTCGGGCGCGAGCTCTGGACAAACTCTACTCCAATGAAACAGGGAGCCCGCTACGTAGACGGCACCGCCTACCAAACCTGTCCTGGTCGGTTTCGCGGCCGAGGTCCTGACGGCGACCTCGGGAACAATTGCAACAACGGCTAGCTTTCGTGCCGACATGCCGGCCGCAGGCCGAGGCGGTTGGCCCTGGCAGCCACGGATCCGCACGGCACTGTGATCCTTAGGTGATTCTAACGGCCATTCGCAACGTTAGGAGCCAATACAATCACGTCGCCGACAGCGAGACTTCTCACAACACCGCCACCCCCTCCAGCAGTCCTGTGCACCTCATCTGGTTCCCAGCCCACTTGGACCACGCCCTGACTAGGGACAGAGCCCACAACCGCAACGTCGATACGGACCGGGCCGCCCATGATCTAACCAGTCAGGCATCCCTCGGGCGAGGTCCCCCAGGCCACTAACAGGCCCTTGGTCGGAACTGCTGGACCCCTTCGCGAGACACGGGCTAGAATCACCTACCCGCTCGAAAGACTACGGTTCTATACTACGCTGGTACAAGGGACTGCAGGCGTCCGCCTCCCAGCTCCCCACCCAAGACGCACCCGCAGTGAAGGAGTGTTATTGCGCCAGATACAAACGGACTCAGTGCTCACCCCTGTGTTAGGCAAACATGTGGCTCCGGAAGTGTATCCAGTGCAGTGTGTGCTGTGTGTTGTGCCGTGTGTGAACGCTAGCCCATATCCTTCAGTGCTTTCCCCAAGACCCCGCACCCTCTAGCCTCCGGCAGCTACCAGCCTTCGTGTGTAGAGCCATCACCTCGTCCGACTACAACACCCAGAAGTTAGTCGTCCAGTGCGTCCGGGAGGCCCTGGAGTGGCAGTGGGCAGGCGCGGCGGGTCCCTCGGGGCCGAGCGCCGGCCGCCCGACTGTGGCTTTTAGTGCCGGACTGGGCGTCGCCATTAGGGCGCCACCGGACCGTTTTCTGTTTTCAATAAAAATTTTCTCTCTCTCTCTCTCTCTCTCCTCTCTCTCTCCTCTCTCTCTCCTCTTCTCTCTCTCTCCTCTCTCTCTCTACCATGAGTCTAAACGTTTGCTTTTCTCGAAAATTTTACCTGAAGTGGTTCATTGCCGAAAGAATCAATTCACATTACTACGGCCAAACAATGAAACACTACAGAGCCATTAGAATACGCACATATATTGGTTCAGGGGCATCGCCAAATGCGGTGCCTAAAATACTACCGCAAGCTTCGCAATTGGATAAAATAGGCAAAAGCGTCCGAGGGTATACATGCTCTCTGTGTAGTCACAACATTGACTGCGTCAACTGCGTTTGGTTGCCCGTGCCAGTATCTCATAATTGAACTTGAATGGGAAGCCAATAACCGGGGATAGCAAAAATAGTCTGTTTTCTGGTTATATTCGAGTCAGAAACCCTTGAAAAAGGAGAACAATATGCCAGAGCCCCGCTAAATGTAAATGTAATAGTAAATGTAAATGTACTTTTCTTCACAATTAGTCACTTCAGAAGGAAACAAAATTCGCTCCATATAAATTGCAGTGCTTCATCCGAAGGTTTGTGTGTGTAATCATCACTGCAAACACTTTGTTGGGCACGTTGGTGCAAAGTTCGAAGCGCCAAGCGCTTGTCACGCATTCTTCTGTGTCCTTGTGTGTCAGCACAGCTATCATACCGGGCAGTAGATACAGCAGTGGTTTAGCGATATCACACGGTTCCACGGAGCAAGAATACAGCTATAGAAGGAGAAACGTTCACCAAATGATGGTACAAGGAAGACCAACGCCGACTACAAACTTTTTATCTGCGACGGCAACGGAGAGGGTAGCGGCACCTGATGGACGAAATGATATCTGCCACAACTCATTCCCGGCCCGGCGACGTGCAGTGCCGATCGCGGTGGCCGCGCAGTCTCTTTTCCCGAAAGAAATTCCGCTAGCTTATTCTGGGCCGAGTGTTTTGTAAGTTATATGGCCACCCTCCGAAGCGACGTTGCACCTCCTGTCTCGTTCTCACGCCATGTAAGGTGGGGCAACAACAACAACAACAAGAAATTAAGGGAAGCTTGCACGCACGCGCAAGACTTGAATGCCGAAGCTGTTGTAGGTTGAGTAGCCCAAGAAAGACTTCTCGCCTTTAAAGGGTCGAGCGCCAAAAGAATAGGTAACGCGATACAATTTAAAACCTGTTTTCTATTCGTACGCGCGTTTGCACCGCCCAGCAAGCAAGCAAGTGTCTGTAATATAGGGGAGGGGGGGTGGATTCGGGGGGTCTCATTTTTACTCGCTCTCCAATGGGCGCACCGTCATTTCCCCTAACGCGCTATTTTGGCTCCGAGTGAAAGCAACTATCGCCATAAATTTGGTGTTTCTGTAGAGCGCTCTGACATAGTTACGCGCGTCGGTCCGTATTATTTTACACCATTTTCGATATGTTCCAAAACTCAACCCTCCATGTTGGAAGGCAAATGATTTTCCGTAGGTATTTTTTTCTGGACTGGAGGGAGATACTTTACAAACGCAATTTTCCCAAATATCTTGCTGTTAGAAGCTGAGACGCAACCTTTTCAGTCTGTGAGCATCCTGGGTTAAAGTAAAGCGCATTTCTGGTCCCATTTTTCCTTATTAAACCCGCAGGTCTCAGTTTAGGTGGTATTGTAAGCAAATGCTATATAAACCTACTTGTTTTTAGACACACACACAGTCGTTTAATCGATAGCAAGCACGAGCTTTATTGTGAAAGCTCAAGCTTATACCTGTCATGGTAAGTGTAAAAAAACTGTTACGAATTTTATTGCGCTGTTTACTTTTTAGTGCAGTTAAACGTTGACGTGGTCACTTTCCTGCCTACATTGAAAGCGAGTGTCTCCACAAAATTTGTCATTATTCCACTATTATAAGCGATCACAGCCTTCGGGTACCGAGAGGGCACCCTAAAAACTAAAAAAAATGATTTTTAACTGCTGTTCTAGGACTGCTGTTCAGGGTTTATGACCCAAAGTTTTTCTAAAGACGCGCGATCAGCTTTAGAGCAAACGAAAAACCTGTAGAACCCTTTAGCGTTACTTCTTTTCCCACGGTTCTCTAAAGTGGCTTGTTAATTTTTTTCTCGAAAGTTTGCCCCGCGGGATAACGGTGCACGATTCACAGGTACACGAACAAGTTTGGTTCGTTTATAAAGTCCAAAAGTTGCGATGATATGGTCCCTGAACCAAGCGCTGCAGGTCTGGAGGGCTGCCAGGCTGGAGGTCGATTGCACGAAGCTGCCTTAGGATCTGATGCAGTCCCAGGCAGGTCCACAGCAGATGCTGCACATTCGCATTCTGTACGGCGGAGTATGGGCCGTGGTACTGCTATGGCCAAGAGGCAGTCACATTTGGAATTGTTCAGTCTATAAATAACAAAACGTTCAAAAGCGTCACTGAACACTTAGAACGGCACCTTTAAAAGCAGCCGTGCGTTTTCTCACCTCTGCCTAAAAATTTGTTTCAGATTTTATTCGCTAAGGCTACGTAGCCTGGGCAGCTGCAGAAGTGAGACGCCACTGAGCCATTGTGTCCCTGTTAGTTCGCGCTGTTCCCCAAGATGTAAAATAGCTCGGTGTTTTTTTATGGCTCCTCCAACAGTCAAAGTATGTCTGGAAAACTTCGGGCTCATAAAATATTTAAACATTTCGCCAAGTTTTGTTCATAAGGAAAATGCCGATTCTTGCCTAATGAAAAAAAAAACACTCAAACTTCCCCGGCTAAATAATCGTTGCATAAGAAAGCCGAAAAGAAAGACATTTCTCTAACCTACGTATTTTCCGGCCCTCCGATAGCATTCCGGTTCCACGCCTATGACAGTTATTCCGCCGTTGCATGCACGTGCCACGCGATATTGAAGGTGCAATATGTTGCTTCCTTTCTGGAGGGAATCAAAAGCTACAACCGCGCATACGCCCATTAACCTTTTATTCTTGTATGGATGCCTAGCCACTTCACCGTTTTTTCTCTTTTAGTGGCGGGGTGATTAGGATCTGTTTTTTCTAGTGATCGAGTTTCATGCTGTATTGTTGAAATGGGTACAATCAGCTGCTAATTTTGCGTAGCGCAAAAACCTCATATTTCCGGCGTTGGATAATTTTTAACTACACTAGATTAAAATAGCCACAACATTCGAAAAGTGAAGGCAAATCCTGTTTCACTACACTAGAAGAGTCATGATGATGATGACTTGTTTTATGGCGCAAGGCCAGCTATGAGTAAGGGGAGCCAAACAAGGATTTAGTCCGTGACAGCGAGGTGTGGGCAAACGCTTAAACCCTTGAGTAAATATAAATGTGAAACGGATTAAAAGTCAATAAACAATATAGCCGCTGTAAATGACCAGGTTACAATGATACGTGGTATGAAATTAGGTGTAAAAATTTGATTTATGTTAAGTTCTTGGAATCGTCGGTTAAGTCTTGAACATGGATCGTCGGCTATGAAGCGAGATGAATGTAGTAGAATGTGTTGTCTGTAGAGTTTGCTCTGGAAAGTGTCTGCGTCTTGTGTCAAAAGTTCTGAATTGAATGCGTTTGTGCGGTACGAATAAGTCCTCGCCACACCTGCCACACACTGGTTTTAGAGATCGAGTGAGCAGGTGGGAGTATGTTGCATGTGTGTGGCCTGTCCCTCACCGAGTTAAGGCAGCTTCAGTGTGTCTATTGCGTGATTCAGTAGTGTATCTTCGGAAGTGTGGCTTCATTACGTTTAATTTGTTGTCTGTCTTTCTACTTCAGTGCGTTTGCCATGTTTTATGAAGCTGTTGTCTGAATGGAGCTTGAGGCCAGTGCTGGGTACCAGTGTTATGTCCAGTGCGTTTTGGTGTGTGGTGGCGGCTGCTATTTCAACCGCAAACTCGTTTCCGGCGATCCCAGAGTGGTCAGGTAGCAAGAACACAGTCATTCAAAGGTTTGACGTGCATGCCGCAATAATGGTCCTAAAAACAATATTGACGATGCGGTTTTTAGAGGACTTTCCGGGAGATAGCGCGCGTACCACGCTGAAAGATTCGATCTAAATGATAGTTTTAGGAATACGGGGTCCGAGTATATGATTAAAATCATGCACACTTCCCTCTAACGCCGGCGATGGTTCAACGCGAAGCTTTCTCATGGTGGATTTTTTGCTTGGCCAATCCCACACGGTGAGTATATGGTACTCTGGAGGTGCCCACCACTTTTCTAGGATACCCACAGCCACAGAGTTTCTTAGTAAGTATACTAGCCCTTTCGGCCCTGGCGTCGTCATTTGACGACACAACAGATAATATCCTCTAGCGCCTTAAGAAGAAAACCAAAACTGCTAGTTTTCAAGGTGGGGGTTGTACAAGGATGCCTCAAGCGATACACATCACCATTGTTAAGATTGCGCGAGGCTTTCTTCCCCTAAAGACACTCCCCTTCTGCGGACGTTTCGGTGACTCCTGCCACCTCACTTCACTGAAATTCACCTTCTTTGGGTTCCTGGTCATGCAGGGATCCCATTCAACGAGACTGCCGACTCTCTACCAAGGGTAGCAATTTGTGGGCCTGTAGTAGACGTCGTAGAGCCGACACCTTTAATAACAGCAGCTAGGTACCGTAGGATGCTGAAACTGCAAGTACAGCAAGAATCGGTTTTATTATCATTAAGGAATTTTAATCATCTTAAATTCTCATGGAAACCTGAATGGTGCCCTTCACGCAACTTAGAGGTGGTTATTACAGCCTTACGTTGTCGAGTACCCAAGTTAAATAGGTATTTGCACAGGTCTCGTCTGGCGCCAACAGCTCTGTGCAGCTATTGCAACGAAGACGAGTCTGTCGATCACTACCTTTTGACATGCCGACGTTTTTCCCGACTGAGACGTCAGTCCCTTTACGGTTTGGGGATATCTGTAACAGTGCCGGCTATTCTATCGTTCGGGGCATCCGAAACGGGGTTCTGCCGCCGGGATGTATGCTCTGCCCTCCTGCGCTACATTGAAAATTCAAAACGATTCTCTGTATGATTGCGATTGGTCACCCTCGCTTTGATTTTTCAGGATTTTTTTTTCCCTTTTTTCTCAAAAATTTTTCCAACCAGTCTAAATTAATCTTTCCTAAGCGTCTCGTGATTAGATAAGAATTCCATTCATTTTAACCATCCTCTGTTGATTGGCCGATCCCCTGATTGGGTATGTGCCATACCTAAAGACGCAACAACAACAACAACAACAACACAGCGTAAGACGACCGTGCGAGTAAGGAAACAGAAATTCCGGTTCGTCAAAATGTCTATAAATCTGTAAATACTTGGATTACCAGCTTTATATTTTTTCTGTAAGATCATTTCCGACAAAAAAAAACGTTTTTTTCACAGAAAAGGAAAATGTTTGATTGCCTAATTACCTAATTATTTGTTTTGGCTGTAAATTAATAAATACTTGCTCTATTAGCGCCGTTTTTGATTTCTGTGCTTCTGATGTCCAAAGCTGTGCGAAAAAATGCATAAAAACAATTTCCGCTTGGAATAAAAAATACATGGCTGAAAGGGCTAGGGATAAAACGGCACCTGGTAATCCATTGTGTCTCGGGGGGTATCGGAAGACAGCTTCTGGAATCGGCTTGACATAACTGGATTCTTAAGCGGTTTTTGGGATTTCCTTTTTTCATTGTGCGTTCGTTAACCAGTGTACAATCTACGAGGTAGCTGAAGTCCTCCCTGTTTTGTGATAGCCGTGAGCCGTGGCAACTGCGTGTTCGGTGAAAGAGCACGCAGTGCGTGATCGTAGTTGACGTTTGTCTTGCCGAAGTAGCAGGAACCATAGAGTTTGTTAGTAAGTATACTGGAGAGGAAACTGCTCCTCGTAAGCCATATTGTCGTGGGGGTTCATGGGAAGACATCCTTTTTTGGCTTGTACTAGGCATGACCACTGGATTCTTAAGCGGTTTTGGGATTTGCTTTCTTCACTATGCATTCACACGTTTACGAGCTACAAGGAAGCCGAAATCCTCCCGTTTCTGTGGTAGCCGTGTTCAGTGAAGCAGCAGGCAATGCATGATCGCACTTGACGTTCCTCATGCCGCACTGGAAGGACGTACTACTGAGCGGGTAATATGCCGACGCGAAATTTGTAGCCGACGAAAAGAAGAAACAAAACGTACGTCGACGAAGACAAGATACGGCAGATACAGGGCTCTTCTATGCGTCCTATCTTGTCATCGTCCACGACTGTTTAACGCTACGTTTTTATTTTTCGTTGTAAACTAGCTGACGGTGGCGGTGCACCAGTCCACCGCGAAGGCAACGTTTTCATAGGCAAGCTCAAAAAACTTTCGAAACTCTTCAAACAACTTATATTTTGAAATAATGGTATAATTAATAAAATCACAGTCTAATGAGTTACCCCCCAAATAATAACATTGTTCGTAACTACAACCTTGGCCTGCGGAATAGCAGGCACAACCGTTCCGGCAAAAATACGCTTTACTTCTTTTTTTCTTAGTTTTAAAACAGCCTGTTTTTATTTTCCACTTACATAATTGATCACTATTCTTCGCGTTCTTGTGGCACTTTGTTTAAATTTGCGGTCACTAAAACGTTTGAATCCAAGCCAATGACGAAACTAAGGCGAGCGCGATGTATAATGGCGGCCCATTACGACACAGACGACCTTGATGTGAGCCGTATAAGCGCTAGCGCCCGATTCCTCTCTTGTGTATACTGTAAGAAACTCTATGGAAGGAACGTATGACTTAGCTAGTACTATGCCGCGGCGAAAGTTGTAGCTGGTGAAGAAAAAAGTTGGCTCCAATCGACGCTCTGAAGGTGGTTGGAAAGCAAAGCTGTGAAGGACCCCCACAACAATTCCACATGCGACATCACTTAAATTCACACACGTGGATCTAGAAATAGTGAAAGCAGAGATTCTTGCAGCCGTTACCTGAGAATAGCGGGGGCCTCGTCTCGAGCGCAGCAGCGTCGGCCACGGCCGCTCTAGAGCGGCAGATGCCGCCGCTTTAGCCCAGTACACCACCGCGCGACACAGCGCGAGTCGGGAGATTCCCATTTATAAAGAAAACGGAGAAAGGTGAGCGCAACTTTTATAATCTTTGGAAGGGTCTTTTGAGACAGAATCGGAACAATTTAGAAAAGGCTCCTGATGTGCTAGCAATGTCTCTAGGACCTACACCCTTAATTCCCGCGGGTTGCGACACAAGCGCAAGACGGGAAGCTGCGCCAAAAAGGCGCAAAATACGGCCTATCGTGTGAAGCTGGGAAATAGTGCCCTATCGCCCCGCCCCCTATGCTTTCCCAGTGCCCTCCGCCTTTTGGGATCCCGCACGCCACACCTTTGGATCTAGAGGTGAAAGCTGTGCTTTAAAAGAAACAAAACGTACTTCGACGAAGACAGTTTCGTACCCGTCCTATCTTGTCTTCGTCCACTACTGTTGAAGAACTTGAACCAACTCGAGAAAGGTGAAGCTAACTGGGGCACAATGAAAGTTACTTTTACGCTAAAAAAATTTCCAAGCTCTTCAAACAATTTATTCATTGAAAGAGTGGTAATTATATTTAAGAGTCTCTAATGAGTCTGCCCGAAAACATTAACATTTTGTTAACTGTGCTTGTCCTGCAGAATAGAAGCACACCCGTTCCTGCAAAAATACCCTACTTTTTTCCTTAGCTTTAAAATAGCCTGTTTTATTTCCCACTATATAATACCGTGTGTTCGAATATACGGTGTGGCCATGTGTTTGAATAACACAATCCAAACGAATGATGAACTAAGGCGAACACAAGGTATAATGGCGGCCCATGACGACACACAGGGTCTTTTCTATAATACTAGAACAACTACAAGATATTCAATATTACTAGAAGAAGAAGAACAAGAATACTAGAGAAGAACTAGAGCAACTCTTCAATAATACTAAGTCGGGGATCCGTGCGTAATGAGCCCCCCCCCCCGCAAAAAAAAATTATGCGCACTCAGGTAGCCTATCAGGATGAAGGACATTAGAAGGCTGACAAAGTGTCATAAAAACATTGGAAACATGCTAATGGTGCGTGCTCAGTGACTACGCTGGATGACCTTCGAAAAAGGTGTTGTTTGTGGCAATTTTGTTGTCCTGATCCCGTACCATTTCCTACCCTTTAGTGTTAATTTGAAGGTAACGCGTTCGCGGTTAGCATTAATTATTGCCAAGAAAAACAAATTTCGAGGACGCTTGACCTTCGCCGTGGCATCAAAATGCGACAACAATGTTGATCTTGGTGTTTAAGAAGACTGTGCATTGGGCTGTGGCATAAATGACTTCCTGCAAACATCGCACTCGCGCCTGGAGTGAGAGCGCGCTACAGCGCGTTAGGCCGCTACAGAGTCCAGTGCAGCGCGCCTGCAGAACAGCGGGGGTCGAAGTTGGTGGCGTCAGGTTCATCTTGCCACGTTGGAACGAACAACGGCCCCTTTAGCGCACGCGCATTCGCACAATATACGAAGTTAAGATTTCCTGCATAACACCAAACAGCGAGCTAGCCGCAGCCTGAAGCAGGCGCCACGCCGGGGAATGGCTACCATTCTTTCGTGGTGATAAAGCTGGCTGCACACAGCGCGAAATGTGGGATGCCACATCTTCGGAGCAAGAACAAGACAGTAGGGGAAACAGTGCTTCCCAGGGTGGCCAGATAAGCTCACAATTAAGTATTTGGTTAGGTCTCAGCTAGCGGCATCGGTCGTGTGAGGAGAAACTGTGAGGCAACCGCGACCGTGATTTCACTGCGCAGCTAAAGAATGAATTCTGGCCGTTATCCATCAGGTGCTGCTGCTTTCTCCTTTGCCGTCTCTTCAACGACGCTTTGCAGTGCGCATTGGTTTTCATTGTGACATTATCTTGTCGCTGCGCCATTGTGGCGGGCGCAGCCGCTCCCGACGCAATGCCGCAGCGACCAGGTAATCAAAGCGGCCAGATAATACAAAGACAATAAACACTGAACAACCTAACCTTATCTCTTTTCTGGATAGCTCCAGGTGCTCTGTTGCCGATGCTAAGGGAGCCGGTATTTTAAATGCTGCATTCTGTTCAGTATTCACTAACAAGCCTCCTAGCGATCTGCCTGTTGTTCCAGCTTTTCGACAACCTTCTGATACTAGCATTGCTGTCAGTCCCTCTGGTACAGTTACGGTGATTGACTCACTTCGTAATTCTTCCTCCATTGGAATCAATGGTAATAATGCCAAAGTGCTCAAAAACACCCAATATGCATAGTCAATCATCTTGTCCCTAGTATCTCAACAATCTTTGGACAGAGGAATTGCTCCACTAGACTGGCTAATTGGCAAAATCACCCCGGTCGTCAAAAAAAGGAAGCCGTTCATCTCCCCTGAACAACTGCACAACATCTATCGGGTGGTGCTTCAAAATTATGGAACATACCATTTCATCCTAAGTTGTCAATTTTTTGTCGTCAGCGTACATTTTCAATATCAACCAACATGGTTTCCGCAAGGACTACTCTTGTGACACTCAACTAGCTCTATTCCTTCACAACCTGCACTCGCGTTTGACCGCGACATTCCAATTGAAGCCCTTTTTTGATTTCGAGAAAGCCTTTGATAAATTTCCTTATGCTTCACTTATACTTAAGCTATCTCGCCTCATTTAGATTCGTGTACATTAAACTGGATTCACAGTTGTCTTACACATCGACAGCAGTTTGTTTATGCCAACTCCCCCTCGTTATCCCTGTCCCTTGTTTTTTTGCGGTGTGCCCCAAGGCGCCGTTGTCGGGCTCCTTCTCTTCTTAGTGTGTAATAATGACCCTCCCGATGTTGTTTCTTGCATTATCCGCTTCTTTGCGGGTGATTGTGTTGCGTACAGCCTAATAATCGATTCATCAGACGAAACTTCCCTTTAAATCAATGTCCTCGCTGTTAGAGAGTGGGGCAAGAAATGGCTCACAGCTTAACGTCAGCAAAACAACTTTTCTTTCTTTTCAACGTCGTTCTATTTATGCCACCCAACACGTATTACCTACACAACTCTGCTGTATCCGCCTCTACGTCCGTAAAGCACTTAAGTATCTACATTAGTAACTATTTAACCTTGTCCAACCACGTCAGCCCTGTTACTAGCGCATCAAATCGTGTCTTGGGCTATTTTCGTAGAAGCCTTTCCTTGACACCATTCTCTGTCAAACTACTTGCATACAAAACACTCGTTATTTCGAAACTTGATTACGGCAACAGAATCTAGTACCCGCACAAAGCCAACCTCTTTAACGCCCTTGAATTCTTCAAAACCGCGCAGCCAGGTTCATCCTTTCAGAATCTTCATATCACTCCAGCGTTTCGGCACTGAAATGGCCACTTCGACTCCCTCCTCTAATCTTCCGTTGACTGATAGTACGCATGTCTTTTTATCACCGGTTATTTTATTCCCTGCCACCGAATAATCAGTTAATCGTACCCGCTCTTAGAGCCTGGCTCCAAATAGCCATCGTAACGCTGTTTACCCACCACGCGCTCACACTACAACGTTTCAGCGTTCATGTTTTGCTCATATCCGTTCGCTGTTGGCGCGCGCTCAGCAAACGACCCGAACAAACAAGATTGCGCCAACGTTGCGCGACGACGCCGCCAAGCCGTTATTACCGATAAGCGGCAGTCGTTTTAGGTATGCCGTAGAAGAATTATGTCCTGATCTGTAGCCGTGATTTCCCCTCAGGAGCTTCGCCCACTTCATCATTACCCCGTGGATACTGTGAATTTTTGTTTTATATCTTTCCACAGTATTTTGCCTGACTTTTTTCTGTCCACCCCACATGTAATGCCATCAAAAGGGCCCTTGAGGTACCAATAAATAAAATAAATAAATAAATAAATAAAAATAAATAAATAAATAAATAAATACATGGCGCAGGCTGCCAGCAGGACGCGCCACCTGGTCACGCACTATCTGTTGGGGAAGCGCATTACGATCCCAGTTATTTCAGTTGGCGCCGCAATTCGCGGTACGCGATTTTTAGCTCGCGGTCAATGCTGCTGAGGACGCCGGCTGCTCTGCTGAGGGGCTTTTCCTCCAACTCTTGGCGTTAGAAAAGCCTGCTGCCATCTAGATCTTTAGCCGTAACTGCTGTCCACATACTTTCATTCTTTTCGCTCTTTTAGCCTCCAAGATATTTTTTAAGTTGGCGTCAGATGCTGGATCAATATTCTTGCCGTCTTGTCAACACAGGCTCGTCTTCGAAGCGGAATAAAGCGACTACGGTTCCGGTAATGTTACAAACAATGCGATGTCTTTACATTGTTTTGTCGCTTGTGGTAGGGTAGTAGCAGTAGTAGTAATTTTACTTTGCCCGAAAGTTGTGGTGATTGCTCCCCGGAGTTGTTCACTCAGTCATCTAGACAGTGGGGCTCCCGATGTTTTGGGAGCTCTATGTTTTATTAATTATTTTACTGTTTTGGGAACCAAAGATCATGACGGCGGAGTGACTGGCTCTAAAAACCTTGCACTGCTGCCCTGTTAACTGGGATTTTGATGTAAACTGGAAAAGAACTCACCTGACGCAACTTATACAGACCACACACTTGTACAGTTCTGGTTAGAAAATTCGGTTGTTGATTGCACATATGTCCGTTCTTGCTCCGAAAAAATGCACTCGACAGTGAAATCCAGATTTACGCAGCTGCGTCGTTTTTGCAGCGTGTATTAGACGAAAAAGCCTTCGCACTGCGGTGCATACTACTCAGATTTATTGCAAAATAATGAAGGAATACTTGTAATTTCGGGCAAACAAACAATAAAGGCACAGACAAACGACCGAGAATAAAATTTTTATTCCAGGCAAAGCTGGTACTACGACCACGTGGACGACGGCTTCACTTTTCTTTTCAGCGTTGAAGATTGGTAAATAAGACTGGTGCTGCATTGTAGAGAGCCGTCGTCTCGTTCTTTCTTTAGGCGACATCAAGCGCAGGCTCTCACAGCGTAAGCTGTCGTTTCATGCAAATCAGCTGTTGGCATCGCCGACAAAATGTTCTGCTCTGATACCTCCCTGTAGTGTTGAAACACGTCTGTTGACATCGATGGTGGCGACACCCCGCCACATTTTTTTCGTATGCGTAGATTGTCTTTTTGTCACGACATTTGGAGTTATGCTCGCATTGGCTTGTTCTGCGGAAATGAGAGTATGCAAACGGAGAACTAACCTACTGTAACCGCTGCTGACGTTGTAAGGTTTTCCTGAACCTTGCAAAACTCCGCTTTCTTCGCTGTATACTACTTTGCAGACTCTAGATTTCTGGGGCTTTAAAAATCCCCAATCTTGCAAAAAACCAAAGCGGATTAAACTTATATAGAACATTATCAAAATAGATGTATATTTAATATTGGTGCGCTACTCGGAATGCAACGCGATTCGCGTTAGCCCGCTGTGCCTAGAATACACTCGTATTGGAAATGGCTGCACAAGTTTTGCCAAAATAATCCCCGAGCCTTGCCTTTTACTGTATCCAAGTATTCTTTTTCTGTCCGAATAATGCATTCACTCTCCCGCTTGAATAGAAAGTTGTAAGTAGGTTTTAGGGCTGAAGCGTGCGGGGTAATGGTAAAATAAGATGAAGAAGTTACGACCGCTAGGAGCACTTTTTTACACTCTACCGGGAGTATTTCATGAGAGTCCAGTGAACACAGCGTATACAGAACGTTTTTCTAAATTTGGCAACGCGTTTCTGAATAACGGTGAGCTGGGATAGGATTATATAGCCACGTCGCGAAGAACAATGCATATTCGTTAGCTATAGAGATTACTGGAGTGAGCTTGTGACCCGCAAATAAACTAGAAGGAAACACGAACGTCGAAAAAGCTCTCAACAGGGTGACATTCACGGTCGAGCCTCGGCGTATCGAAAACCGTGGGTGCGCTCTTCAGGCAGTTACTTCGAGACACCCTATTTCTGGAGCTACGCAATTAAATCTAGGAAATTGTCGATCAAGCAAGAACAGTATAGGTTCGTGAAAACAAGGAGACACCGTATCTCTGCAAAACAAGATAGCCCCGCGCAGCATACGCTAGAAGGAGAAAATTGAAGCTACGCTTCACCTAAAAGCATAAAATAACCTCACGCACCCACGTGCTTGTGACAACACATGAACAAAACGAATGCAAGGAAAAGCTCGCGGGAATACAAAGTAGCGGCGGCTACCGAAATGCGTTATACTTGCGTGATGAACTGACATCTGCGAGTCATATTATTTCGGACACGCAAGATGAAGCCCGCATGCTTCCTGCCAACCATGTGGAGATATTATTTAAACCCAATTACAGAGTAAAGAAAGGCAACCTTGATGTATTCTAAAACTAAAACAAAGCTGTGCAAATGTGCACACCCTGCCTTTCGAATGCAATTAGCCTTTTCAGCACGCCCACCAAATCAGCGCTCTACCGAATTTCAGGGTAGCAGCTGACGAAAGGTTGAAAAAAAAAACTTTAGAGGTAACCAAAGCAATCCTTAAGACGCATTAAATTCGTTATTATAGTTGTCATTCCCGAACATGCCTTCTCAAACACATCCCATCCTTTTATCTTTCCGTGTCCTCTCATCACCGTCCAAATTTCCCAATATCTACCACTTTACTCGGATATGGGTTAACGATACGAAATTAATAATACTCCAGCCCCGCTTCCACGTGAAGTGCGAAAATTGAGGATGCGACGTTCCACTGATCGTGAATGAGGAGCCATAGTTCTTTCCGCTACCGGCATCACGTCGTTTGCTATTAGAAATAAGACACAATACACTTTACGGCTGCACTTTGTTTTCGCAATCAGCCGAATTTATCGCCTCTTGTGCAGCTCAGGTTACTTTGTTTAAATTAGATAAAAAGTTCCTCGTTTCGTAATCCAAAGAAGAAAAAATTGCTGTGGTATAGCTTTGGTTGAGCCTAGTCGATAGCGAAAGCTTCATTTCCCTGGCTAGGCCCATTGTCGAGCTGTGGTCGAGGTGTGGCTTCGCAATGGTATACAGACGTGTTCACAATGAATACACT
The DNA here is from genome assembly GCA_013339765.2 of Haemaphysalis longicornis. Taxonomy (NCBI): domain Eukaryota; kingdom Metazoa; phylum Arthropoda; class Arachnida; order Ixodida; family Ixodidae; genus Haemaphysalis; species Haemaphysalis longicornis. The sequence continues at coordinate 191,262,008 of CM023450.1, read as the reverse complement.
GTTTATTAAAATGCCTTTTATCCTCACGGCGATGTTTAATCCTTGGCGCTGTGCGAGTGACCACAGATGGGTGTTTTTCTTCCTACATCGCCAACGGCTTCGCGCCGCAAGTGGCTTCCTGGCCTTCCTGGCGCACGCTTATCGCTGCTGCGACGGCCTCCCCGCCTTCCCGTGCCAGGCGGCGACACGAGTCCCGCGCACGTCTCCGTTCCCTCCTCGCTTATGTCTCCCCTGACGCTTAATCTCTCCCCGCCATCGGGCCGCTGCTCCGTGCCGGGCAGAGGTCGGCGAACTCACTCATGAGTCCACTCACTCAGACTCATTTGGACTCAAACTCACGCCTGAGTTTGAGTTTGAGTGAGCGCGAGGCTTGTGTGGCATTGTAAGTTTGAGCTTGAGTGAGTTTGAGCCGAGTGATCCCCACTGAGTTTGAGTCCGATTGAGTTTGAGTACACCTGAGACCTAGTGAATTCTTAGTCCATTTTGAGTTCTAAGTACATTTTGAGTTTGAGTCCATTTTGAGTTCTGAGTACTTTTTGAGTTTGAGTCCATTTTGAGTTTGAGTCCATTTTGAGTTCTTAGTACATTTTGAGTTTGAGTCCATTTTGAGTTCTGAATACATTTTGAGTTTGAGTCCATTTTGAGTTTGAGTCCATTTTGAGTTCTGAGTACATTTTGAGTTTGAGTACATTTTGAGTTTGATTACATATTGAGTTTGAGTAATTTGAGTTCTGAGTACATACATAGGATTTTTGAGTCCATTTTGAATTTCATGGCCATAAGCACTTGCTGTATACCTAATTTTCGCGGCTGGGCGCGTGAGTGATATTGTCTGGTGAGGTCATAAAAAAGGGTTGTCTTAACTTTTCATCCTGACTGATCCACTAAGAGCGTGGGAAAGGGGGTGGGAAAGCACACGGCGGCGCTGGCGTGCTGGTTGTTCGCCTGCTACTGTTAACGGCTTGATATACTAGGGGTCACAAAGGAAGAGGTGAGAGCCGGGGGGAAATGGGGGCGGGGGCGGTACTGTTTCAAATGAATTAGCTGAATTGACTGGGCAGCGCCCCTTAAGACAGAATAATGACCACATTAGATTGGGTGAAAAGTGAAACTGATGAGGCTAAGGCGTGTAAGGTATCAAATGGCAGGTCCGGATTAACGGAATCAAGCGGGGTAAATAAAAAAATGCTTCTTGGTTGTAGTCATCAGGCAGTCATAATGAGTCATAGATCGGGTTAAAATTGAAAATGACGCTGCGAGGGCATGTGGGGAATCAAATTCAATGTCTCGATGTGGGGAATCATTCGGGACGAAAAATGAGTTATGGATATATTATGACGTAGTCATGGTAAGTTATAGATTCGGTTAAAATTCAAATTCATGACGCTAGGCCGTGTGGCGTATCAAATTAAAGGTCTCGACGAGGGTAATCACGTGCTTCCTGATAATTATCATGAAATAGTCAAAATGGATCATAAATTAGGTTAAAATTCACAATGATGCCACTGGGTGTCCGGGGCATCAAATTGAAGGTTCCGATAAGGGAAATCACGTCGCACAAAAGTGTGGTAGGGCTATATCATGAGATAGTCATGGTTAGTCATTGATTGGTTTAATTTCAAAGTGATTCCGCTAGGATGTGATGGGTATCAAATTAATGGTCTTGATGAGCAGAATCACGTGGGAGAAATACAAACATCCTTCCTGGTTATAACCATTAGATTGTCATGGCGAGTCTTATATTGGGGTAAAATTCGAAATGACCCCGCTAGGGCGTGTAGGGTGTCAAATTTACGGTCTTGGTAACGGGAATCACGTGGTACAAATAAAAAAAAGCTTCGTAGTTCGAATCATGAGATAGTCATTATGAGTCATAGATTGGGTTAAACTGAAGGTGATGCCGCTGAAGCATGTGGGGCGTCAAATTGAAGGTTCCAGTGAGGGGAATCACGTCGGACACCTAAATAATGCGTCCTGGTTACAGTCATGAGTCATGGTTATTTTGACTGGAATGAATTCCATATGAACCTGCTAGGGTTTGGGGGTATTAAATTAAAGGTCTCGTCGAGGGGATCACGTGGGACAAATAAAAATGCTTTCTGGTTATAATTATGAGGATATAGCAAAAGGTATATAGCAAAAGGTACACACACTCACACGCTCACTCACTCACTCACTCACTCACACTCACTCACTCACTCAAACTCGCACTCACTCACTCACACTCACACTCAAACTCTCACTCTCACTCACACTCACACTCACACTCTCACTCACACTCACACTCACACACACTCTCACTTTCACTCTACTCTCACTCTTACTCTTACTCTTACTCTCGCTCACACTCACACAATCTCACTCTCACTCTCACACTCTTACTCTCACTCTTACTCTTACTCACACTCACACTCTCACTCTCCCTCTCACTCACGCTCACACTCAAGTCACACTCACACTCACCTGCTCACTCACTCACTCACTCTCACTCACGCTCTCACTCACACTCACACTCACACTCTCACTCTCACTCCTAGTCAAACTCACACTCTCACTCTCACTCTTACTCTAACTCACACTCTCACTCTAACTCACACTCTTACTCTCAATCACGCTTTCACTATCACTCTCACTCTCACACTCACACTCTCACTCTTACTCTCACTCTCACTCTCACTCACACTCTCACTCTCACTCACAGGCACACTCATCCTCTCACTCACACTCACTCACACTCACACTCACACTCACACTCTCACTCTCTCTCACTCTCACTCTCACTCACTCACACTCTCAATCTCACACTCTCCCTCTCACTCTCACTCACACTCTCACTCACACTCACACTCACACTCTCACTGTCACTCTCACTCACTCACATTCGCACTCACACTCTCACTCTCACTCTCAGTCACACACTCACACTCACACTCTCACTCTCACTCACACTCACACTCACACTCTCACTCACACTCTCACTCTCTCACTCTCACTCACTCACACTCACACTCGCACTCACACTCTCACTCTAACTCTCAGTCACACACTCACACTCTCACTCTCACTCTCACTCTCACTCACGCTTACACTCCACACTCAACTCACACTCAACTCACACTCACACTCACACGCTCA